>JAQIUQ010002982.1:0-87500 GCA_030378365.1 Hybognathus amarus | reverse complement strand
AACAGGTTTTAACCAAGTGCAGATTTCCAAACATCCCAAAATGAACAGAGACAGAAATGCTTTCTCATGATAAAAAGAACACAACCAATGTGAATGGTCTTATATTCTCTCTTTAATGGCATCAGATATTGATGACAGCATTTTAATACAGCAGAACTCTGTTCTAGACAGACATAATATATCTAAGAGGGCATCATAAAAGACACAAGGTCATTACCATAAAAAGAAATAAATACAAATCAACATCAATCCAAAAATCTGAGCTCTTAAATAACGTTGTATAAGCATACATTAATTGAATCAACATCAGTGTCAAAAACAGAATCAAAAACAACAGTGATATGCACATGACAAAAGAATAACCTTCAACAAATCATTTGCATGACAGCAACAGATTCAAATTTCAGTCAATTTCATGAGTGCTTAGCACTGTACTCTCTCAATGTATCGAAAATCAATTAATGAATGTACCTCTTGTTAAAAAGAAGTACAGCACAAAACGACAGCATCATCTATTAGAAAGAAGTCATAAGGTTGTCAGAGTCATTGCTGCCAGCTGAACACAGTGATACACTGATCTCACTTTTACAGTATGCCGTTATCATTTTCTACATTGGCGCATTGAAGAAACTCGCCAGTTAATTTATTTTATTGAATATGACATTGTTCTCTTTCCGAACAACCTCAGAGTAGAAGCAACTGAGAGGATGGACTGTGCATGATCAGTTTGGATAAACGTAAATGACCAACTCTAACCTGGGTGCGTTTCCGTACAACGACGCAGTTCACCGTTTCACTACCATAGTACGATGCATCGATGGAAAAATCAACTAGCTTGTCACGACTGTTTCCCGAAACCTACTGTCGCAAAGTATTCGTTCAACCACATTGGTTTCGCGCGTGGTGGAGTAATAACTACTTCTAATGAAACTGTTTGAGATCCAATTAACGCTAGATTTGTTTTATATAAATTACAGACATGTCATCTGAGGACTATTTCTAATTGTTCTCAGTTATTTTGCTTTATTACCCGACTCAATATTTGGCTTGTTCTTACATAGTAGAGCACGTTCGCACATGCGCACTTACTTCAAATCTTTTGAAAATCGAAAGACGTAAATTCCATTTGTATGTATTCTAAATAAAAGGCACCAGTTGTACTGAATGTCAGCTTGCTTATTTTGCTCAAGATAAGAATTTATTACCTCCAAATGTCATGCAATATAGAAACGATGCCACTAACCACAGGTTCGAGAGTTGTCGTTCAAACCATACAAATTTGCGATGCTGTTTGCGAATGTTCGTTGGAACGATGGTTTCGGGAAACACAGAATCGTTGAACTATGCTGATAATGACGGAACTTGCAACCATAGTTGGCTAACGATGCTTTCGGGAAATCGCACCCTGGTTTATTTTCCGAAAGTTCCTCCACTGGTCAATGGGAGGAACGGAAAACGACACTTGAAAATGGTGGAGCCTAAACATATGAACACAAGGCGAGAAGAGTAATGTGACTCTAAGCCATGAGACTGATAACTATTATGCTGCAGCAGCAGGTGTAGCTTAACATACTAAACACACAACTGTTTGCGATAGACAAGTCACTTAAGGCTACCGTATGAAATACAGCATAAAGGACTAAAGCCTCCATTATGCACTACAAAGGGCCAGTATTACGAAATACATAGCGAAAATGACTAAATCCTTCATTGTGCACTACAGAGGACCAATATGATAAAATACAACATTACATGTAATACATATGTGTTTGGTGACATTGAGCTTATGAAAGAGAACTGAGCAGATATGTAGGTCTACTGCATCTACCCAGTGCAGTCAACATTTCCACTTCAAGTTCATGCTTGATATGTAAATGCATGTGAACTATTTAAACTAGCATTTGCGTGGAGCACATTTACTGCAGCTTAGCTTGAATTTCTAATGTGCAGGACTTGTGTAACGTCATACTGTAATGAATAATCCTTTGGTATTACACCCAAACAAGAGCCATTCCGTTAAGTCTCCACTTTTCCGAAAGTGCCATCGGGAGGTCTGTAATACTTAGGGAAGGCCTTCAGCTGTAGACAGTTAAAGGCATACTTGCGACATCCAATGTTCTTCGTGGTGTTCTCGCGGCGGCAGCCCTCACTGGCAGGGGAATGGGGCGGGATTGAGTGTGTAAAAACAAGTAGAAAACAAACAGAACATGAAGCCATGTTTTGAAAAATCACAAGCAAAAATTATCACAGCCACAAATGATGGCAGCAGACATTTCAGAAGTGTTATGAGCATGAGTGTTATGGGCGAACAGAGAATGAGGGTGGCCACCATCAAAAAAGCAGCATAAACAAACCACGTCACAATACAGTTCATTCAAGCTGAAAATACTAATGCAACATCCCTCTGGGATAAGAAAGGCAGGTCACTAAAAGTTCTTGAGGACTTTCCTTTAGGAAGCACATAGGAAGTCAATGCTCTGAAGCAAACTTCGACATGTAAAGAAATATTTAGGAGCAGCATGCTACATTGGCTGTGTATTAAGGGTGTGGTAAACAATTATTTATGTAAAAAAAAAAGTACATTCAATCAGGGTAACTTTAAGACGTCCCTCTTATTGTGATTTCAAAAATTCTGTTTCACAACCGTCTTATATACAATTATTGCTTTCAAAAATGTGCTTACACATAAATATCTTAATGATATTAAAATTAATTCCTTTAAACTTCTTTAATGAGTCAACAGTTGCAATGTAAATGATATCAGTAAGCATGATATGGTACAATTTAGTGCAGGCTATTGTCAAACTGTTCAATTAGAAATGAAAGATCGGTGCATCCTGTCATACTCATGTCATTCCAAACTATTTGACTTACTGGGCCCTATTTTACCAACTTTTGCTAGTTTAACGACGGGAAAAATGGTCAGTGCGCTCAGCGCACGGTCTAAAAGGGTTGTCCTTCTTCTTTTAATTAGTAATGGGTGTGTTGTGTGTGTAACATGCAATAAACCAATCAGAGTCTCATCTTCCATTCCCTTTAAAAGGGAACGCTCGTGCCATGGCGGATTCGCTACTTAGATGACGGGATTTGCAAGCAGAAAGACTGAACGCTTCTCCAGAGGGGAAACGCATCTGCTCGTGTGCGAGCAGACCATCTACGGTCTGAATTCCACATCTTTAAGTCTTTAAGTCTCTAAATCTTTAAGTACACTATAATAATCTTTTACATCCTTTTATTTTTTATATTTATATTATGCTGTGCGTACCTGTGTGTGTAATAAGCACAATGTACGCACGTTGTGACCTGCCTATAATGCACACATTACTAACACACTCTTTTAAATAAATAAATAAATACTGTGCCATTGACTTTCGATCAGGTTTTTGTTGGTCAATGGTGGAGTCAGTTGCCTCAAAATAGCAATGTGCCAACAATGCACCTGAACACACCTCTTTTACAGACAGCATGCCAATGGGCACAAAAATGGGCGCAAATGCATTTGCTATTTAAACAAGGGCACGAAAATGATAACTGCGTCAGGCTGAAACTAGCAACAAACACTTGCGTCATGCCACTGCATTGCACCGGGTGTAAGATGGGGCTCACTTTCTTCCATGGAACTTATGATAAATGTTCAATAAAAGTAGATTGGCAGTAGAGGCTATCAAGCTCTGAAAAAAAGCACCATAAGAGTAGTCTATATGACTTGTCAACTCTCAAGGCCTGGGTATACTTCATCTTCTGCGTTCTGTTACGTCTTACGGACAGACGTGTCCACACACCTTTCAAGTGCAATACAATACAATACAATACATATATATATATATATATATATATATATATATATATTACCCTAACAGACGTCAGAGGGCAGCAATGAGTTGTGTCATTTACAGGACATTCACTCGGAAGGATAGAAGTAGCATATCCGTCATTGCCTGCAAAGTTTAGAACAAGAACCAAAACAAACGTATTGCCAGCTACTTCTGTCTGAACATTTACCTTGCATGGACACGTCCACACAGTGACCTATCGATGATGGAAATTACATTACACGGACAGTGACCGGACCATAGCGGAAAGCGGATGGCTGAAGTGTACTTTGGGCTTAAAGGGTTATTCATTCCAAAAATTTTCATTCTAGCTGCGTTTCCAACACAATTACCAGGAACTATTTGTCCCAGGAACTTTTTTCATAGGAACTTTCCCCACCCCCGAGATTTGCCCCGGTTGCTTACTGCGTTTACACCGAGGACTTAAGTACCAGGAAAATTATGTAAATTAGTCTGGTGACATTGAACTGTGTGCAACTGCTCCTCCCAGTCTGCGTGTTTGTTTTGAGTTTTGAGTGCATTTTGAGTTGTAAGTATGGAGGAGATTCAAGCTTTGTGTGCGATCTATTGGTTTACTAACGAGGTAATTAACAAAACGGCAGAAAAGAGACAAGAAATAATACTAAAGCATATTCAGAATGCTTGTAATGCTAGATATAAAAGTAGACAACGTTTATTATCAGCTATAGCGGACATTGACCGTGAGATAGATGGGACGAACGGCGCCATCAGGGAGAAAGAACAAGATTGTTATGAACCAAGAAGCTCAACCAATCAGCATGTTCAGCGCACAAGTCCCACCCCGAAAGTTCCCGAACTCTGAAAAAGTACTACCTCGCCAGCAGGTAGGGAGGGGGGGAATTTTACTCGGAACTTCATTTAGACCCTGGTTCCTGCGGTGTAAACACACCAAGTACCACCCCAAAGTTCCTAGTTCCTGGGGAAAGTTCCTGCAGTGGAAATAGGCTTCCTTCCATAGGCTTCGGACTATGGAAGTAAATGACTACCGAAATCAATGGCTATAGTCAACTGTCTGGTTATCAACATTCTTCAAAATATCTTCTTCTGTGGTCAATGACCATGACAGAACTTTACTTTTTGGGTGAACTATCCCTTTAAGTCTTCTAAACCTTTATTCAACAGCTTTGTGCGATAAACAGAATGAAATTTAAGTTGTTCAATGAAAAATCGCATGAGGAAAATGTCTGGAAAAGTGCAGTTTGGACTGTATATCCGAACTATATCCAAACTATATATTGGACAGTTTGCTAAATATCTCCTTTAAAGTTTCACTGAAGAAAGAAACATTCAAAGGAGAGTAAATAATCACAGAATTCCAATTATGGGTGAATTCAACACTTAACAGCTACAAAAAAATCCATGTGTTCATGAATATCCATTCTAATAACTTCCAAATCAAACTATTCCTCGCTATGCAGAGACCTTTTAGTTTTTGACTAAATGAGCATGTATGCTCATTTCACACGTTTTAAATGTATAACGAGGTAGAACTAAGAAATCTATTTTGATCTTTGAGTAAAAGGTTATATTTGTCAAATACTGATTCAAAATATTGAAATAATATTTAAAAACGTACAAATGTTGTAAAAGGAAGCATAAAAACAACACAGCATTATCTTTATAAAATATGATTCTCTGAGCATGAAAGCCCAATAAATCAAAAGAGCTGTGCTCTGAGCCTATATATTAATCAAGCAAATTCATTAAATCAGTTAAAAAAAACTGTTCCCTAATCTAAGATACTCATTAAAAAACAATTTCCAAAACGTTCACCAATGCAGCTTCAAACCTAGAACTGATTTTTAGGGCTGCACAATCAATGCAATTTTTTTTTATTATGAATATAGCTGACAAACTAGTATGTTGTGTGATTTGCAGGCATTTAAGTCTATAGGCCTAGCAGTGATGACAATATATCCTAATGAACAAGTTATTTGTGTGTTATTTGCAGAAAGCACTTGAACCCAGGCAAAAAAAACACAGTTGATAATTTGCAATTATTTGGATAGATTTTTGCAGCTTGTTCGTAATGTAGACGGAGTAACATCAAATTTACACTGCAACCTGTATGCAATAACATGCATATTTAATGCAAACATAAATAAGAGATTAAAATAAATTTGATTAAATAAAAAAATTATTAATACAAATAATAATAAAATAATAAAAATGACAATATCAAGGGAAATAATCTAATAACTGGGCCCAAGCCTAAAGGCGCAGAGCCCTATTGTTTTCTTTCCATTATTTTCTTTTTTTTTTTTTTTTTTGGTGCAGGCATATTCGGGGGCCCTTAACATGCTCGAAACTCTTGAAACTTTGCACACGGGTCAGAACCCGCGGCCATCAGAGCCGGGCTGAAGCTGGTACCCGGGCGTGGCAGGGCGGCTCGTCAGCGCCCCCTGGAATGGGGTCCGAACACCTGGTCCATAACTCAAACACACTTGCATGTAATAATATGAAACTCGGTACACATGTCGATAGCAGAATTTCATCTATACCTCGCGTTCTTGCTTTTTACCCCAGCCCAACAGGAAGTCGGCTATTGAGGTTTTTTTGTAAAACACACGCAATGAACTTTTAAATACTCCTCCTAGAGCTCCTGATCCAAATTCGACGAAACTCGGTCAGCTAGAAGTCAAGACATTGAGGATGAAAGTTTGTGTGGGATTTTTGATATCTCGAACGGTTTGGCCGTGGCGAGGAAACGAAACTATGGCGAGAAACGTGAAACAGGAAGTGTGTCATAACTTCAGCATACATTAACTGATCTGGATGAAACTTCAGCAGTGCGTTCGCTGTAAGAGGACGATCACATGGATGTGACTATTGTGAGTCAAAGTTATAGCGCCACCAACTGGCAGCAGGAAGTGTGTCACTTTCAAAATGCTTTGAAATCACCCTCTTATTTTTACCCGATTTGCTTCAAACTTCATCTGTATAATGTACATACACGGCAGATGAAGACCTATGAATGGATTCTTGATATCTTTGAAACTGTTGCCGTGGCGACGCATCAAACTTTACCATTCTTTTAGGATGCATTCTTTTAGGGATTCGAACATTTGTCCATAAATCAAACACACGTGCATGGATTAATATGAAACTCGGTACACTCATAGATCACATCAGGCCAAACAACTTTCGTGCTCTAAGTTTTACGACAGTTCAAACGGAAGTCGGGAATTATGTTTTTTTTTTTTAAATAATTGTCCTAGAAAAACATCAAATTACAACCCATGCTGTTACCAATCACCACCAAACTCGGTGTGCATGAAGTCAAGACATTGAGGATGCTATATTCCGGACGGATTTCTGATATCTCTGAACGGTTTGGCCGTGGCGGATTTTTTTGACTAAAAAAGGACACATAAAGTGTGTTATAACTTGGTTAGTTTTACTGACAGTTACAAAACTTGCCGTGTATATTGTTCTATTCAAGCCAAACAACTTTCTAATTAACAATAATAAGCTCAAACCCACAGAAAGTCAGATATTGTAGTTTGAATATGATCATGCTCTTTTCTGAGCCTAGGCCTGTCACACAGTCTGTGTGTGTGTGTGATTGAGTCTTTTGACACACAGTCTCTGTGTGTGTGTGTAGGGGGAGGGGGCTTAATAATTTCACTGTGTGTCTGGCCTGCTAAAGTAAATACATTTCTTAAGCCTGGTATTTTTTAAATAAGTTTTTGTTTTTATTTTTTTATAAGTAAAGACATATAACCTGTTTAATTGTAGTGCATTGACAATAGTTTTATATAATTAGTGTATTAATTAAATTAACTTGGTCCATAAATCAAAAAGGAAGTGTGTTAAAACTTCTGCATACATTAACTGATCTTGATGAAACTTCAGCAGTGTGTTCGTTGTAAGAGGCCGATCACATGGATGTGACTATTGTGAGTCAAATATATAGCGCCACCAACTGGCAGCAGAAAGTGTTTCACTTGCAAAATGCTTTGAAATCACACTCTTACTTTTACCCGATTTGCTTCAAACTTCATCTGTATAATGTAAACACACGCCAGATGAAGAGCTGTGAAAGCATTATTCAATATCTAAGATAATGTTGCCATAGCAACGCATCAAACTTTAACATTCCTTTTTTTTGATGATTTTGAGTCTCTTAGCGGCTTTTGGGGCCCTTAATGGGTTTGAAAACTCTTGAAACTTTGCACACAGGTCAGATCCCACAGTCATCAGAGCCGGGAAGATGGTACCCGGGTGTGGCAAGGGGGCTAGACAGCGCCCCTGGAACGGGGTCCAAAAACTTGGTCCATAAATCAAACACGCTTGCATGTAATAATATGAAACTCAGTACACATGTTGATCTCATCGTTTCATATATTCATATATTCTCCTCAAGCCGGACAACTTTCTAATTTACACTCATGAGCTAGGACCCACAGAAAGTCAGATATTTTGGTTTGAAAATGTTGAGTGTCTCTCTGAGCCTACACTTCTGTATGGCAAGCCCTTTTAACATTTAAAAGCTAAGTTTGACTATTCGTAATTAACATTGTAGATATCAATAACGTCTTTCTAGTCGTAATTACATTTTGGATAGTTTGTATTATCATTTAAGATATCTGTAACGTAATTGTGACTAGTCGAAACGACAGATAGAGTATGGCAAGCCGTTTTAACATTTAATCATTTTAACCTACTAGTCTCTATTTTCATGCTACTAGTACTTATTTTTTAGATACTAGTATCTATTCCATTAAGTACTAGTACTTATTCATTAGCTACTAGTGCTTATTCTTTAGATACTAGTGCCTTTTCTTTAGATACTAGTGTTTATTCTTTAGGTACTAGTACCTTTTTAAAGATACTAGTACTTATTCATTAGACACTAGTCCTTATTTATTAGATACTAGTACTTATTCATTAGATGCTAGTCCTTATTCATTACATACCAATGCTTATTAATTAGTTACTAGTACTTATTCATTAGATGCTAGTACCTATTAAATAGATACTAGTACTTATTCATTAGACACTAGTACTTATTTCAATGGTGACTAGTAACTATTCTTTTGTTACTAGTCACATTTTTTCCAGTGACTTCTATGGTGATCTGTCATTCAGATATCAACTATTCAGTTCTGACTAGTATGTTAGTATGTATTCCAATTGTGGAATACATACTAGTATGTATTCCAAAGCAGGGGTTACGCTTTTGCACGTCGTGCAGAATAACCCTAAAGGCACCAAGGTGGCGGTGCCACCGGCTTTATACACACACACACACACACACACACACACACACACACACACACACATACAATAAGCTGCGAGCAGCGTGAGGGCCAAAGCCGGCGGGACTACCATCCCGGTGCCTTTAGGTAACTAAAGGCACCGGGATTGCGGTGCCACCGGCTTGGGCCCGCAATCGCTGCTCGCAGCTATATTTCTATTTGTTTTCATAATCATGCAGCCCTACTTAAAACCAATGACCAAACTTTAAAAGCTATCAAACCTAACCTGAGACCTATCCTTAAATTCTATTAGTTAAAACCTACCAATGACATTGATCCAAACCTGCAGTACTGTCACTGTCTAAACAGACTTCAAAATCAGTCAGCAAAACCTTTCTCCAACTTACTGTATAATCATTCTCAGAATATAGCTAGTAACATTATCCAACATGATTTAAAACCAAACAGGAAAAAGTCTGGAAGTCATCTCTGACTTTAAGCAAACTGAGCAAAACATAGACTCACAGAGCCGCAACATCATTACAAATTAACTCCTCAATTTCTTTAGTGGGCCAGTTGAAAGCCTGGTAAAGGTCATTTTTTTCTTCTAATAATGTTCTTGTAACGGGAAGCTCTTTAGAGCATGTAAACTCAAGCAGTGCTAACTTGTAAACAGCAGATGTACTGGCCGTGGCATGTGGCCAGACCAATTTTACAAAGCACAGAGAGGCCATTTCGATTTTGGCACAGAGGGAAGCACGATTAAACTGGAAATCCTTTAAAATGATGTGATTTCTAATCATTATGGTAAATATTTACATATAAAATATTTATTTACATATAAATAAGGGAAGGATTTTGACGATTTGCAGCCTTACGTCATTAGTTTTGGCAAAAGAACACATCATCTCCAGTCCTGCATAAGGACACTTTACTTAAAGCAACACGGATGCTCTAGTCATCTAAACACATACATCTTAAAAGGACTGTTTCAGGTTCAATCCAAGCTACAATTAATCTGACGCCATCTTTCAAACATTGATTACGTCTCTCAATTTGTAAAAATAAGCAGTTAAAGCAAGAAGCAATTCAAAATTGCGTATTTTAATGTTAATGCCTTACACCATAGACTTTTATTGTTAGTCCAATAATGTTAAGAAGGTTTTGTTTGTTTTTACAAATTGAGTGAAAATTGCCTGTGGTAATCGTTCGCATGCCTCAGATGTGTTTAACAGAACTTGTGTGAACCCGGAACATTCCTTTACACAAAATTCCTTTTAAACCTGTTAGCTTCCTGGTCAGCTGACAGTGAAAAAGTAATTCTCAAGTGCATATTTATATTTCCCTGACTGAAAATACAATCTTATATGGCCAAATTGAACAGTTTCCTTGGAAAGGCTGCAAACAGGTTAGTGCAGACCAAACATGGTAAAAGAACCAAATGTTATCTTCCTGCAAAACATGGGAAGACATTGACACACTTGACAACCTAAAAGTGCAATACATTTTTTAAAGCAAGTGCGATGATAGGTGAAATTAGCTTTGGCCTGGCCTTAGCTTTGCATTTAGATAGAAATACATGGAAGACAAATCGACCACAAAAATCACTGAAAAAATTCCATGATACTGTTACAGAAACAATATCTCATTATTATAAATATTGTACGGACCAGCAGCACACTATATGCATGTGCTGAATAATAATTTGTTATAATAACATAAATAAAACAGTTTATATTATAAGAATATTTAGTATTGAATAAATAAATCAGTCTTAAATATATGTTCAATGTACCCTCTAAAATAATTCTGAATATCTGTAATATGTCACAAATTAATATACAAATTTTTCTCTTAAGTCATCCAAGAATACTTAAAGAAAGAGAGAGAGAGAGAAACACTAAGATCTCTAGACTGGCTGTCATGGCCCCGATATACGTCAAGCGAAAAAAAATCTTATAGAAAAAAGTCAGGTCAAAACAAAGTTAGTTTTCGAAAGATTGAACAAAAAGTTTACTCTGGTTGGGAAACACCTTCATATGAATATTTGATCACGATACATAATTGGCATGTTTGCTCTGAGGCTCCGCCTTCTTCGAATGTGGAATTCTCTCTAGTTCATTTCCTCTTTCAGTTTGTTGAGGTCAGAATGCATGTAAAAACATGAACACTGGAGAGCTGCTTTATCGTATTGAAGCTGTTGTTCTAATTGAAAATGACTAACACTGACTGATACAGTAAAGCTGCTTGCTTTAAAGCAATCTATTGTATAAAGTGCTATTTAAATAAACATGGCTTGTCAGGAGTCCAGAGCTGACGCAAACATATCTAAAACCACAATAATCAGATGCTTTCTTAATTGCTGTTTTCTCACTGTATTAATTTTGTCAAGCCCCTTTCACACAGCACGTAGATCCCGGGAAATTGCAGAGAAATTGCCGGGGAAATGCCGGGAATTGCCAGAACGCCTTCTGTGTGAACGCAAACACGAACCGGGATTGATATCGGCATCGATGCCGGGTTGGGGACCAAGTAACATTGCCGTAATCAGTCCCGGAACGTGCGCTGTATGAACAAAAGCCAGGACCAATGTCGTAAGTGTGTCATAGTAATAGTGTCAAAAGCCCTATTCGCACGGGATTAGTATTACCTGGGGACCACGTGTTAATTCGAAATGACCCACCCACATCTGAATTTCGTGTGGCACATTCGCACGGGATAAGCGAAGCCTGTGATTTTATCTCATAATTTACCGACTTATTTCCCGGATATGATATCATTAGGCTATAGCTTTGAAATGTCTTGTCATTATTAGGGCTGTCAACTTCAGTCGTTTAGTCGACTAATCAGTCGATGCCGTTTTGGTCGACTGACATTCTCATTGGTCGAGCCAGTCGCATTTTTTTTGCCAATAGAAATGCATTTTCAATGATTTACTCCTTGATATTTATTCCTTTATAAGCAGTTATTTATGACTGTATTCTAAATATAATTAGCCTATGTTTTATCCCCAACTTTAAATGCGCCACAGTTTAGCGCACACACATCGGGAACCACACCTTCTGGCTGCCCTGCTGCTCGCGCTCAGTAAGGGATGTACCGGTAGGTAGTTTTGCTGTATTCATTCAGTTCACGCTACTTTAGTCGACAGAATGTCCAAGAAATCTAAATCTTTTGTCTGGCTACATTTTTGTGGAGGTAGGCGACGGTGGCGAACGCGTTGCTCTCATTATGAGCGCGCACATCGCGTGCCTATTTGAAATCGAACTTGAGCGCGCAAAAGACGTGAGCAGCTCTTTTAACGGCTTTATCATACTGACTCAATAGATTGTTTTCTTAATAGGTTTTTATTTGTACACTTGACTCATTTGAAAGTAGTCTAAATAATGTAACAAAACAAAAATAAACTTATATGCTATCTTGCAACAAAGCCTAGATTTCAGATTGTTTTTTAGGCTATTTTGTCTGTTGTTTTAAAACGCCTAACAGATCGGCTGGACAAAAGTTAACCCATAGCTTTGTAGGTAACGAAGAATACAGCCTGTATAAACGACAGCTTTTGTTAGGATTTTTCATTATGTGGCAGATAGCAGTTATATTATTTTGTAGAGTGTAGTGGTCAGGTGCGCGATTGTGACTGTCACCATAGAGCTAGTGCTCCTCACTTTTTGCAGTTAAAAAAATCACTTAATTTTCAAAGAATTGTATTATTATTATAGTTTTATTTATTTTTTATGTTTTTTCGTTGTTGTTTTATAAATGCTCTATGACAATTGTTTAAAAAATGTTAAATCAAAACATCTGTTTTTTTTTTTGTTTTTTTTTTAGTCGACTAATCGTTGCGCAGGACAAGACCTTGGTCGACTGAAGGATTTCTTTGGTTGACTACAGCCCTAGTCGTTATTATGTCTAGCTGTATATAATAAACAGAAGAATTGTCCTTACCATATCCTGCTAAACATGTCATCCATCTCTGTCTAATCGTTCTTTTTGTTTTTGCTCTTCTGATGGTATAGCTTTCTCTTTCTGCAAATTGTATAGTTGTACTTCAATATGACCCCGCACCCAAAATACTATCAAAACACTCCAACTCAGCCTCTATTCTTCACGAAAGATGGATAAAAAGGCGCAGATGAAACAAAAACCTTGAAAAAATTATACACGATCCGGCCAAATCACAGAGATGTCGATTCGCACGGGACAAATATTATCACAGGACCTCGGTGTTCGGCGAAATATAGTAGGTCATTTGCGGGGGAATTTTTACTTTACAAATTACAGACATGGCTCGATCGCATGGGATTAAGATCACAGACAAACCCCGAAATTATTACAAATTACTACAGGTCACCAGATAATACTAATCCCGTGCGAATAGGGCTATATTGACGCTCGTGCCATCGCGCGACTGTTGCTTTTCAAAGAAAGTTTGTGTTCGTCATCAACAAAGAAAGGACGAACAAATGTCTGCAAACTGGAACGAAGCAGAGACCAGGAGCTCCTCACCAGGGCCGTTCTCATCCCGTTGGTTGCCCTAGGCGAGATTGATTTTAGAGCCCCCCCCCCCCTCCAATATAAAATTATTTTATTTTTGGTACATTTAAGCATAATTTTTTTTCGACTTATTTGTTGGCCAGTTGTGGTCTATGCAATATCAAATATTACTTTTTTATTGCAACTTTTTGAACAAATATTGCAACTTTTATAATGATTTAATTCAGTTACTAACTCTGTGAGAATTTGTGAGAAGTAACTGTAACTAATTATTTTTTTAAGTAACATGCCCAAAACTGATGATGGATATTTATTTAACTAAACAAAAATGCTCTTATAATCACTCCAAAACTTCAACAAGTTGAAGGATCTGTAATTAATTGTTCATACAAATGCTACAAATAATGTTCAAGGATATTTCTATCATCCTACATAGCTGCATTGTTTTATCTGTGTAATGTAATGAAACTTGTTGTAGATAAATTACAATTATCACCTGGCTGCTACAACTAAGGGGGTTTTGGAGTCCCAAATGTTGTGCATTTTAATGTTTAATTCATTTTTAAATCAAATTTAAATGTTAAATTAATCAATCTGGTGCAATTCAGTGTGCAAATAGTACAAAGAAAAATTCAAACCTCTTTTAGTTACAGTGTCAGTCTACATTACACTTCAACATAATAGGCTATATTGTAAAACAAATGCAATGAAAAATAAAAGAAACTTTTATAATTAGTTTTGTACAAATTTCTATACTTGTAAGTAAGCTATAGACTTGGAAGCAACTCAACGCCGGCAATTAGGCAAAACAAAATGAATGGGCTGCCGATGTACGAGTTTTATGGGCCGTTAAGACAAAAAATAAATAAATAAAAGTAGGCTATGAGATGTCTCAGCCCAAAAAGCACGTCGGTCACCGAGAATCTCAAGTAGGCTGCTATACCAAATACATTTATTGCGTTTGACACTTTAATAGCTGAGATGAGAAAGGCTTACCTTTATACTGGACTTTCTTTTTATTTTGTTGCTCTCTCTGTGTTCGTCCCTGTGGACCAGAGGGTTTATTTATACCGCTTAATTTCCGATCAACGTGACAACAGCTGAGCACTTGCCCAACGTAACACAACCCCCCGGAAAAGATCGACAATAATCATCAATTCAATCTAATAATCAGTAATTAAGTAATTAAACGTGTGGCTGAGGGGCGCCTTAGGATGACCATGTTTAATAAACATTTTTCTTTTTTTTCATTCTAACTCTGTGATTTCTCGATTAATGGGAAGTAGCAGAGAATGTGAAGTAGGTCAAGGGCGACGTTAGAGCGCGCGCCCGCGGCGCCCCCAACACATTTGGCGCCCAGGCAACCGCCTAGTTCGCCTATGAGCAATCGCCGGCCCTGCTCCTCACTATCCGCGCTGAAGCTGAGATCGTTCACCAGCTTTATAGAACGGTATGCGCGTGGACATGTTTTCGACGCGTACGTTACACGTTTCATCGTAACGTCATGTGTCTTTCCAGGATCTTTACGGGATGTGTGTGAACGCACTCAGAGATCCCGCAAATCACTGGCAGTGTTAATTAACCGAAATCAAACAATCCCGGGACAAATGCCAGGTCACATTATCCGTGTATTTCCGGAATCTCTGCGTGAAAGGGGCTTTAGTGAGAGGAAAGCGTGCTCTCAGCAGCATTGGGATTTCTGCTAACTGTATACCTGCTGAGGTATTTTGATCTTTTTTTTTTCCCAAGTGAAAAAATGAAAAAGATCTTTGCCATGAGTATATCGGGGCCTTTAGAGAGAAGAGCTCAAATAAACCAGAGAGAATTCAGCGTTGTCTGCAAACAGTCTCCTCACCCACAGGAGGGACAAGTCAAAAACAGAGAAAAGAGGTGCTGAGATAGCTGGAGCGAGGCAGAGAGAGAGAGAGAGAGAGAGAGAGAGAGAGAGAGAGAGTAAAATGAAAAAGGGGGTCTCAGGCTCAGCTGCAGCGGAGTTTGGCCAGCAGGTAGGCTATGCTGAGGAACACCCAGACGATGAGCAGGTTTGGGCTCAGGGCCAGAAGGGGCAGAGAGTAGAGCAGACTTGGGTCCAGCCTGAAGTCACGTACGGGCAATAAGCCGCTCAGGTTCTTCTGAATTACCCCCTCCCTGGTCCCAATGCTGCAGAGAGGGGCAGGGACGGAGGGAGCGGCGGCAAAGGCCACAGAGGACAAAACACAATGTGGTGACATGCACAGGATTGGGTGACGTGACCATGGAGGTGGTTCCAAACATTAATGTAAAGTAATCATGAAATGAAACATTGAAGAGAAGATCAAGTGGAGACATATTGAAAGGGAGTCGAATCCATCCGTCGGATATGGATGCAAAACAAAAAGTAATTCCAAAAGACATAATATAGACAACGTGAAGTAGGAAAAGAAATACAGACACAGAGAAGGGAAGGAGAGAGAATAAAGAAAGAGAAAATTAAGAGTGATGTTCTGCATCTTTGCCATTTAAAGTAAAGAAACGGGCTCCATGTTGGACAGAAGTGGGCGTATGGGGGCTGCTGCTGCTAGTAATGGGCCATGCAAATCTGCATGCAACAGGCCAAAGGAGCCATCATAACAAACCAACTGTAAACATCAAAGCAATCTTGTGTACAGCATCTCTGCATCTATAAGGAGACCCAACTGTGAAGAATTTATACAAATATATAGGTAGGCAGTGGCAGATCATGCACAGTGCATTGTGGGTAATACTTTACCTTAACATAAAATTCATAAACATTAGTTCATTTGTTAAAAAATATTTTTGATCTTCTCTAGGTTAATGTTAATTTATGAATATAAAGTTGTTCACTTTATTATAATATAGTATGAATAGCAATGATAATTTAAACAAATTGAAATGTAGTAGTATGCATTAACATTCAAATGTTAAGGGATTGAGAAGACTTTCAAACAAGTATTTTATGCTCACAAAGGTTGCATTTATTTGAACAAACAAACAGTAAAAGAGTAATACTCTGAAATATTAAAATAATCTTATTATTTTAAATTGCTTATTTGCTGATTTGGTGCTGATTAATATTTGTGTGTAAATCATGATATTTTTAAAGCTACACTGTGTGATTTTTACCCCTATCTAGTGGTGAGAAGGTATATGACCATCCAGTGAATATTAGTTTATTTTCCTCTCAATTCCGATTTCGTTTTAACTCCTATGGTGGCCAATGTAGTCCAAGATTAACATGACTTCCAGTTCGACCTCGTCCATGAGTGTTAACTCAAACGTAAACGCGAAAGGCGAAGCTCTGAATTAACGGGTATGTCCCTCTTTGGCTAATGTACTTTCAAGATGGAGGGGCAACATGGCGACCGACATTAGAACCCCCTTACCCGTATGTATTTTCAATGGCATATTATACACTCACGAGAATACTTTATTACTTGAACGAAGTAAATATACAATAATGAGCACATATACTTTTGAAATAACTAAGTGTTTTTAGCTAAGAATAAACTAAAAGAGTTACAAAGTGTAGCTTTAAAATAATATTATTATTTTAAATAGCTTATATGCTGATTTGGTGCTGATTACTATTTGTGTGTAAATCATGATATTTTTTAAAAGGATTGTTTGATTAATAGAAAGTTCAAAAGAACATTTATTTGAAATAGAAACCTCTTGTAAAATTATAAATGTCTTCACTGTCACTTTTGATCAATGCATTAGTTCTCGCTGAATAATTTTTTTTTTCTCCAAAAAAGCAAATCAAAAACAGAATGTTCCCAAATTTTTGAACAGCAGTGTATATATAAATTAACATTATCTAGATTAACAAATGCTGTAAAAGTAATGGCCATGGCTAGCTCATCATTCCAAAGGCATTGACTAATGTTGATGAATTAAACCTTCTTGTAAAGTGTTACAATTGAGTGTTTACCTAGACTCTAAAACGAACAGAACCTTCCTGTGCTCATCTTGCCTCTTTCATAGGACAGATAAACAGTTTTGAGTACAAATTCAACAACATAAGTTTGTTTAGATCTGCCCTTAGATTGCACAGGAGACAAGAGGAGAAAATTATGGGACAAACCCAACAATTTTACACTCTTATTTAAAAGCACAGAACATCTGGCAAGCAGACAGCCACACAAATCAGCCAATTCAAGTTTGAGTTTCCTCACTCTACAGAAGCAATTTATCTGTGTTTACGAAATTTCGTAGAGCATGGATAAAAGATGGAAAGGTGGAGTGGGAAGGAATAAACACTCTATGTCCCTAAACAAGTGAGCAAATATAAAAGTAATGAACATATTAGGCCACATAAGCCACAAAGCAATACATGTTACTGCAAACACCAAGAAGCCACAAGCAATGAAGGATGAAGGATTGGGGGATCCTTGAGGCAGAAGGAGAAAGATGAGAAGAAAGGAGAAAGAGAGGAAAAAAAACAGAGGCATATCCCCAAAGCGTGCAGTGCTTATGAACGGGCAGTTGTTCAGGTGTGTTACCTGCGCATGCAGTCGAGGGCCTGGGTGAAGACCTGCGGGGCCATGCCGTGCCGTGCTGCAGGATCAGACACTGCTCCAGAGTCACTGACATAGCAGTGCGATCCTTCGCACTTTTACAGCTGGTAAAAGCGCACTCCATTCAGTCGCCGACAAATCTGAGGGGGGAGGGGAAATATTGTTGCAGTCAACCACACATTTACACTTACTCCAGTTCAGGATTAAAGTGTCCGTTGAAATGGAACACTTCGGCCCCGTCCACACTACTGCGTTTTCATTTTAAAACTGAGACCTTTTGCTACCTTTGCATCTCCCGTCCTGACTAAAACGGAAAAAAAATGAAGACTTAAAAGGGAGAAGTTTAGAAACGCTGCAGTTCCGTTTTGTGTTTTGAATCTTCGGAGGGCGTTTTAGTGAAGACGGACAAAACGGAGGACTTTAAAAAACGTTGACGCAGAGGCTGAAGCTCAGCTCTATGATTGGGTGTCATCAGTTGTGACGTATTCTTCCCTGATTCGTCAGCCACTGTTTACACAGGCACGCGCATGCCCAGTGTTGGTAAATGGCTCACGTGATCCTCGTTTTCAATCGTTTTAATGTGGATGGAGATCAATTCTAATACGCAGATAAAACGTTGGTGTGGACGGAGATCGTATTCGCTTTTAATTCTCCGTTTTCAAACAAAAACGCAGTAGTTTGGGCAATTTATACTTCTGCGTCAAGGGTACGCCATATAGTGTACGGCGTAGGCTGACGCACGGAGGAACGCCGTCATGAGCATTTATACTTCTCCGTCGCTAGTTGGCGGGGAGAAGGAGGGTTTTAATGTTCCACTGTGTTTAGATTTCTCGCGGCTAGGTTACTATAAGTAATGGCGACTGAAAGAGAGGATGAAAAACTTAATTTTTTTAAAATTAAAAGTTATTTTTAGTGAAATTACTAAAACTAAAATGCAGAAACGAGAGAAGACGTCGGAGATGGTACATGCAGAAATGCGTGAGATGGTACGTACGCGACGTGTAGTTGCATTTTTGAGGAGGTGCGCGTCAGGCTACAGCGAAGTGTACGCGGTATGGTACGCGTTTGTGTGTATGCTACGCTGTACCTACTGCGCGCACCCTACGCAGAAGTATAAATTGGCCTTTAGATGCAAACTCTGTTGGTACTGTGCCGAACTGTGAGAAATCAGTTTCAGACTTAAAAGCTCGAAACACTGCAATATTTAATTTAAATGATTTATCAGTTGACATCATTATTTATTTATTTCAATTAATGTGCCCTCATAATCTTAAAAATAAAATGATCTCTTTTTTACAAAGGTGGGGCAACCTGAACCGTAACCGATCCAATCAATTCCTGACAGGCAAAAATCATGTCCCGACCTACATTATAAAAGTTACATTTTAGCTGGACTTAAACAATCTACATTTTTTAATTCATGTAAACATGAAATCATAACTATATGATTTTAGTAAAATCACACAACAATTGACCTTTTCACCCCCCATTTTCAACAGTGCTGGTCTTGGAACTTTTTTTTTCCATGAATTTTTCCTATAAGGATTTTAAAATAATCTTCATTAAAGAGTTATAAGCCACGAACCAAGCCAATCAGCAAAGAGGTGAATCACAACACTACAAACTTTGATTTGAAGCAAAAACATTTTGGAAAATCAGAAAAAAAAGACCAAGGTACAAGACTGTGTACTTAAAAATTAAAAACGATGGAGAGAATATAAAACTTTTTTTAACACACTGATTAAATATACTTTATAAAATGGATAGTTCAGGTCCTTGATTCTGATTGGTTGAGCCGCGTTGGAAGCCGTTTTAAATTACTCAACAAACATACACCTGTGACCACATCACATTAGTATTACTGCGCAACTGCCGTTTGTGATTCTTTTTTGCTGCATGTGTTTCTTGGCAATCTCTTTGAAACTACATTGCTTGTCAGAGGAATAAATGTGTTATAACGTTATATCTTTTGTTACTAGTGTTTATTTTATGAATATTTTTATGGAGATTTTACTCCTTCCATGGTGTGCCTAACAAAACCCCTTAGCTGGTCTAAATTCGCTGTAAAATACGGCTTCCATATATTAAATATTAATATATATATAATATATTGTATATTAATATCAATATATTATATATTAATATATCAAATATATTATACATTACTTTAATATATTATATATTACTATAATATATAATATATTTATATTAATATAATATGAAGAGTTCAGATGCAAAAGCCTCTAAATGCCATTTGAAATTTTCTTCTAAAATGACCGTTTTTATCAAGCTTGTATATTTAAGTTCAGTAATTTCACTTAAATTACAAATAATAGGTAATCTTCATTGCCATTTAAGTGAAATTACTGAACTTAAATATACAAGCTTGATAAAAATGGTCATTTTAGAAGAAAATTTCAAATGGCTTTTGCATCTGAACTCTTCATATATAATATATATTTCAATATATTATATATTAAATAATATATATATATATATACACATTTTAGACAATAGGACTTTTTTTTAAATGAGAAACACTGAAATGGATATATTAAAATAATCACACTCTTTTTATAGACCCATATGAATTATTTCTCTCTTAAGTAGGAGATTTGTTACCTCTGCAGCCTGCCACAAGATGTCTACATTTTTATTTTTCCTAGCATGAACATTTTGACCAAGGAACCGCAACAGCTCTGGGACACACGTCTGACTACGAGAGTGCGGAAGACCTGAGAGAGATAGAAAATTAAAACCAGCGTGACTTTTTTAATTCAAATCTTCCCATTATTTCTTTTTGATATGTAGAGAGAGAAAAACAGAACATGAGAGAGTGCTAACTTACAGTCCTCTGGTAAAACCTCCTTGAACTGCTGGTAGTACGAGTCAAGACGCGCCAGGCTCTCCCCGTTGATGAACTCCTGAAGTGATGTGTCTCCAAATCTACAAAACAATTTGAAGTCCCCTTAAATATTTTCAATATGGACACAAGTGTAAGCCAAACTGAAAAATAGATCAGATAATACAATTATGGTATAATGTCATTTTGTTGATGTTATGCAAGCACTCTTGAGGGCTGTTTTACATAATCAAGACTCACTTCTCTGCGAGCGTTTGCTGCTCGTTGATGCCCACATTGAACAGCACCGGCTGTACCCGCAGCAGCATGCCGTTCTGGATCTCCCTTGGCAATGCATCAAACATGCTACCTGGGAGCGGGATGCGAACGTTTAACCCGTTCTCGATTTCCCGTGATCACCGGCAGCATGTCAGGGGAGGAGGTGGAGATGGCCTGTGTCACCTTAAACGTAACGTTCCGAAGGTCCATTATTCCTATGCTCATGTCCTCTAACATGGCCAACTCCTCTCCTGTGACACACACACCAGGGCAAAATTACTGTACCCAATGCAACATGATTCAAAACAGAACGCTTCACTCACATAGAAATAATGAGTTTACTTAACATACAGGCTTTGATTTAGTGGTCACTGTGTATACAGGAGCATAGTATGGACATTCTGCTTGTGCTTAAGTGTGTGTTTACCATAAGTACTTAATAGACACTCGAACTGAGCGAGCAGACCGATGGTGTAAAGCTGTCTCAGGAAACCGTCGTCACGCAGACAGTTCCTCAGTTTGATGATGAAGCCACAAATTAGTGCTGTGAGCTTAAGAGATCAAAACAAGAAAAAATAGAGAGCAAGAAGACGTGTCAGAAAATGATAGAAAAATGGGTGTAAAAGCCATACAAAAAATAGCTCTCCCAAAATTATGTAATATTCATCGTCATTTCAGACCTGTATGAACTGTGATTTTATAGAAAGTCTGTGAACATGAAAACTCAATGGAAAAGGTAACAAAATTCAGGTTATGGTTGATGTTTTATTATGATGCTCCTTTATTAAAGGGGGGGTTGACTGCTTTTTTTTCTTTGCACGATTGTATTTATGGGGTGCAATATAACATGTACTCGTGGTTTTTCTTTTTTTAAAAGTCTTATTTATCATAAACTTCACCTTTATTGTCAGCCGCGCTCTCCCTCTGTCCCCTGAACGAGCGGTTCACTTCCTGATTCTATGAAAACACTCCCTCAGAAACACGTGGCGGGCTCAGATTGGTTAGTTTGGCCCGGTGTGTTGTGATTGGCTAAACTGTCGCTCATGTTGTCCGGAAGATTAACGCCCATTACCTTTACGGGCATGTCATGAGCTCCGGTCCAGATGTAAATATGTGTTGAACTGCAGTATCAGTTTCAGGCAGAATCAGACAGAGAAAGCCGCGATGAAGAGAGTCAAACAGAACCTCACCACATACTACAGCTCTTACTAAACGTTTCTAATTGATAATTTGCTACATTTTTTTACTTTATACACGTTTGTTTTACACAATAGCATCTGACTGGCAACAATAGCAACTGACTGGCTACTAATGTTATACTCAAACAGCGTTGGCATGTTTACGTTCTTGATCAAAGCGAAAATAACGTCATAAAGCATATGAAAAATACGTTTAAAACATTAGTACTTGTTTTTTTAAAAACATTAGTACTTGTTTTTTTTTTTTAATATTAGTAATTTTTAGTAAAATTCAGGTCCATAATGTTTGTACGCGTTTGTCGTAGACACAAAATAGCATAGGCTAACTAGTAGTGGCTATAAAGGCACTGGCATTTGAAAAAAAATAAAACACAAGGCTACGTCTTGAATTATACATGCAAATACATTTAAAATGATGAAGTCTTAGCCTACTTACAGATTGTGGCCCAACACTGCTGCCTCTTGTTTTAAAGTCGAAACTGCTTCATGTTTTAGTAACAGTTTCTTGTTGAATCCGGGGTTGAACTCGCAAGATTACGATCGTCATTTTCAGGAACATAATCAAACATAAATTGTATCCATTGTTGAGGAAGAATAGCGTCCATGGGAAGCCCTAACACAGAAGACCTGACGGCTGCGTGAACAACACACTCGACGAGTCGACGTGCCTCAGAAATATGCGCAATTGCGCATGCCATTTTCTGCATATTCTGAGGGAGGGGTTGATGCAAATGTGTGGGTTGGTGACGTACCATAACCTAGCTGTAGTCCCAATCGAGTTCGTTTTTGTAGGCAATTATACTTCCTGATTTTTAAAGGATGATATCTCTGCTTACACTAAACTTTCAGCGCTGCAACTTTGCAGATACTGTTCATGCACCAACAGCAACATTACACACTATTTAAAATGAAAAAAGTGAAATCACAGTCAACCCCCCTTTAATGCAAGGCTATATTAAAAACAGGTTAGTTCACCCTTAAAATTTAAATTCTGTCATCATTTCAAATCCATAATTTACTCAATACCCAAATCCATAAGACATTTATTTTTTGAAACACAAATAAAGATTTTTTTAATCAAACCAGAGAGATTTCTGTCCCTCTATTGAAGGTCCATTCACCCACAATGTTGACGCTTCAAAACGTTCATTAAGAGATCATACAAAAATCCAGGCTTCCGAAGAGAAACAATCACTTTATATGATGAATGGATTTAATCTAGGCTTTTATTCACATATAAAGCCTGATCAACAAATGTACATTGAGCACATGAAATATGATAAACAGCAGCTCTAATGTTCTTGCTTGAGATTTTATTTCAGAAGACTTCAAGTTAAACTGCACCATTCATTTGGATCTCTTTTATATTGGAACTCTTTGCAAACTTTTTGATGTCAAAGTTATGGGTAAATTGACTATTAAAAATATCTTAATTGGTCTTTTAAAGATGAACGAAAGTTGTATGGGTTTGGAAAGACACATGAGAGTGATTAATTGATGACGATTTAAATTGTTTGGTGAATAAACCCTGTAAGGTCATGGAGTTGTTCACTAATGTGTGTGTGCTTGAGAACTAACTGTCTGGCAGAAGACCACATCTCGGCGGTACTGCAGGTTGAGGTCCATCGCAATGGTGGGTGCGCTGTCTTGCATGAGCAAGAAAACCATTGACTTCTTGGCTTTGTCACTCATCATGGCCACACACTCCGTTAGGGTCGTCAAGAGGGGATACAGGGCCTCGCTCCACTCCCCTGAAACACACACAGAATCTACTGCTAATATCAAATATTCAAATGCTCATGTTTCACTTTAAAGATCCCATGAAATTAAAATGTAACTTGTTGTAACTTTTGTTATACTTTTGTATAACTTTTAATCTGTTTGCTAGCCCAAAAATGAAAATTCTATCATCATTCCCAAATTGGAACAACTCCCATTGTTCCAAACTCATAAGACTTACATTCATCTTTAAAAACACAAATTAAGATATTTTTAATGAAACCAAAAAGATTTCTGTCTCTCAATTGAAAGTTCATTCCACCAAATTGTTAAGCTTCAGAAAGTCAAGAGACATTGTAAAAGTAACCCACATGAATCGAGTGGTTAAGACACATTGGGTCTCATTCATTAAACACGAGCTGAACAAATTTGTGTGTAAATCGTGTGTAAAGTGGTTCTGGCGTAAATTTTCGGATTCATTAAAATATTTGTATTTTCCAAATGTTAGTTGGTACGCAAGAAATCTACACCTGCTCCCAGCCACGCGTAAATGGTGCGCCTAACATCCGAGCGTTTTGCTCATTAATAAAGCTGCATTTAATTCATCTTAATCGGGTACATATTTAAACAGCATTTTGAAAAAAAAAAAAAAAACATCTATATAGTAATTACATACGGTTTTTCTTTTTACTTTTATTATGAGAGCCAGTAATAGCAGATCTGGTGATCAGATAGCGGTCCTTCTCCAGTTTGAATAAGATTTTTCAGAAGTGAACTAATTCTTTTTTTGGCTGTCAAGCTTAATGTCAAACCATTTTCTTCTCACTTCTGGGACTGTTCGATTAACAGATGAAACTCCAATAACTGCATCTGTAATATGCTGACAAGCTTCTTTTTTAGGACCTGATACGCCACTATGTACGCTTGAAAATAAAATGTGTCGCTTTGAATGAACTTCTGATAATTTAACTTCAATTTCTGCATCCGAGAAATCTTTCTTTTTCATTCGCATTCATGTTATTATATGCCTTTATTGTCAGTCGGATATAATGGGTGGGATTTATGGTAATTGAGAATGAACGTGCATGCGCATCCCATTTACGAACACACACTTCACTATCACATCTGACGTTTACGAGTATTTTTGAATCAGGAGAAGAGTTTTCGGGAAGGTATATTTACGCGCAAATCACTCTCATATTTACTCGTATATTTACGAATGTTTCATGAATGAGACCCATTCTCTTTATGATGAACATATATAAATATTTTTTTAGTAATTCACATATAAACATTGATCATAACGCATTCATAGGGCTCATCAAATAAATGGTAAATTAAAGCTCAAAAATGCTTGCTTGAGTCAAGAACATTTGAGTTTACATTTGATTTACCATATTTGATATGCTCTATGTATGAGCATTGATCAATGTTTATATGTGAATAAAAGCCTAAAATAAATTTGCTCATCACATAAAGCAATCGTGTCTTTTCAGAAGACTTGGATTGAACTGCTTGATTCATATGGATTTATTTTACAATGTTTATGAACTTTTTGAAATATCAAAATTAAATTTTAGGGGAATAGACTTTCAATGGAGGTTTTATTAAAATAATAAAATGTTTTTCAACAATCATTTGTGCTGCAAAAACGAATGAAAGTCTTATGGAGCAACATGAGTGTGAGTAACAGATTTTCATATTTTGGATGACATATCCCTTTAAGTTAATTGTAAACACTTTTGTAAACACATTTTTATAATGCCTTTACAATTTACAATCCCTCTCTTCCAGGAATACAGACCCAAAAAGCAGATTTTTGTCTAAACAACTGCTTTAGAACTGGAATGCCAATGGTGTTTAGTTACAAAAAAACCCTAAAAAACTACCCATTTAAAAAAAGCTCTTCAATATGTCCCGACAGGACTTCCTTTTCGATCATAAAATATCTCATGAGGATAACTGTGTTCAACAGGCCAATTCACAGGGTCTTTAAAACAAACATGCAGGCAACAGCAATGACAGTTTTACATTTAACAAGGATGAAAGACAACAGATAAAAGTGAACACCTATTTAGCATAAGCGCATAAGCTCAAGGGAGGGGGGTGGGCTCTTACCTGGGTAACTCTCCTCTCCGCTGCTGCTGCTGCCATCTAGAAGGATGGAGGTGCAACTTGCAACAGTTATTTAGCGAGTGCAACAAGCACAGCAAACGCAGCTCACACAGACACTGAGACAGCAGTAACAATGTTAAAACAAGTCAAGCAGATTTAACAACTACTACTTTCCAAATCAAGTGCAAATTGGAATGTTGCAAAGGTTTGTCTAGAAAAAAAAGTGATAATGTTAAGCAAACTGCCTAGCAAACTAGTGATTTCATAGTCATTATATAATACAAAAGAGTAAGACTACTGTAAATCACAGCATTCTGGCACCGCTAAGTGACTAACTGGCACAGACAGCCAGCACCAGACAGACAGCCTGTGAGCCTGTTAGTCAGTCAGCCAATCAAACGAGAGCACCCGGTCACATGTTCACAGTAGGCAAATATGCTGGGTCAAACAACAGAATGTTCCAGAAACATATTCCAGATACATGGCACATCAACAGAGAGTCACACGGAGTCAACACACACTCATTAACATTAAGTGTGGCATTGAATCCACTTGGATGTCAGTTTTCCATTCAATAACATTGCACGTTTTGGCACTGATAATTGAGAACAGATAAACACATATACACATATTACAAGACTCTTTAAAATCAGACAACATACACAACAATGAACCATAAATTCAAAGGTAATACAGATGATGAGATGGATTAAATAGAGTGGGAGAAGAAATTTCCAGACAAGCAAAAACAATTTAAAAGCTTGTTGCTATGGCAGCATTCAAACCTGTCTGAAGATGAACAGGTGATAGGGTGTTTGAGAAATAGATACAGGGTGATGGGTAAGGGTGATAACTAGATAAGAGATTAGTATGTACATGTGGTATTGTTTGTACTACTAGATGCAATAAACAAGCAGCAGGGAATGTGATGCTGAGTGCAGAAAGGCAGACAAACATAGCAAATGAAATTGACTCTGCCTACTAGAGAGAGAGAGAAAGAGATAGTTGTGAACAAGATAGTGAATGGCACCTACGGGCATGCATTTCTGCATTAACGGGGCATGCAGTGTTCAGATCAGGTGTAGAGGATGAAGGTGGTGATGATGATGATGGTGAAGGTGACTGCTGTTGTGGTTCAGGGGCTGAGGAAGACTCTTCCATGCAGACAGGATTGATCCAGAAGGCTTTAGTTTTCCTATTACCTTTCTTACTGGTGCCGCCCTGCTGGTCAGCCTGGAACATGTCCTCACTGCTGCTGCTGTTCAAACGCTCCCTCTGCAGCAGTTTGTCCACTCGCTGGATTATACACTCCAGACTTTTGTCAACATTCCCCCACACCTTTTCCTGTAACAAACAAACTATTTATACAAACTGCGAATTTTGGGCACAAAAACATGGATAAAAACTTTTGGTTACAATAATTTGAGATGTCCGTGTTAAAGTGTAACTATATTTAAGTAATGAGTAATATTAAAGAAGCACCTATTATAGAAAATTCACTGAACATAAATGTGTGTTGGCAGTGTGTGAGCAAAACCACCCTAGAATGATAAAAATTCAATCTCAATAAATCATATGCACGATTCAGCGCTTTGTGACGTAGAATTGAGATTGACAGTGTGGCTGTGGCATAGACCTCACCCTGTCGTCGTGTGAAGGATGTCTGTGTATATAATTTAAACCTTGTTTGTATAGTGTGTAACCACACGTTTATAAATATATATATTTTTAAAGATATTGTATTAAAAACTGCATACGTGTTCTTGTTCTGTAAGTTAGCCTACATTTGCCACAGAAGCACCTGTATGACAAGTAAACATGACGCAACAGGTCTCTCGCATAAATGTAATTTCGCTTAGCAAACTTTATCACAGTATGTGTATGTAGTTTCAAAAACTTGCGCCAACGTTAGTGTTTGTGTGTGTCTGTGTGTGTGTTCTGCACATCCATAATTTCAAAGGGGATGCGATTACAACTCTATAAACATAAATGCATCAAATAACCATACCGAACGTCCTGGTCCATTCTCATTTGTGTTTATTCTTCAGAAGTCTTTTCATCTGGGTCTGATCAGAGACTATTTATATATTCCGAATTCAAACATGTACCGCTGAATGACATTCAAAACAGCGTATCTCACTCCCTCAGCCCTTCTGCTTAGACCGACTGCCATAGGTATGCAAGTGACGGCCTCATCCAAAGGCAGGGCGGGGATATGCAGCTCATTTGCATTTAAGGTTGTATACCCCAAAACAGCTCTTTTTTAAATGGGCCTCAAAAATGACATTTTAAAATAGTTATAATAAATTAACTGAGGGGTATTTTGAGCTGAAACTTCACAAATACATTCAAGGGACACCCAAGACCAATATTACATCTTGTAAAAAAGGGGCATAATAGGTGCATTTAAAGGTTGTATAGCCCAAAACAGCTCATAATCAGCTTTAAACAGGCCCAAAAAATGACATTTTAAAATGGTTATAATAAATTAACTGTGGGGAATTTTGAGCTGAAACTTCATAAATACATTCTGGGGACACCCAAGACCAATATTACATCTTGTAAAAATCTTGGGGCAAAATAGGTGCCCTTTAATGAACTGCATACTACATACTAAAGGGTTAGGGTTAGGATTAGGGTTAATTGCATGTAATTATTGCATAATTTATAGTTATTATTATTATTATAGTAACTACATGTTAAAAGACAAGTGTTACCAACATTTAAAAAGTGTTTCTGCACAATGATTGAATTATTATACTAACTATAATATGATAATCCACTGTTATTATTATTATTTTTTTAATCTGAAGAGAGGCTCAATTTCTAAATTAAACAAGATGTTTAAAGTTGTGTATGTGTTGTGCTGTTTTGTGCTGACACTGAAAGCATGAATTTTTTTATTAACTTTTATTTTTAATTTATTAGTGATAATACTAAAAAATATGGTTTTAAGAAAAACAATTAATTTAGGGCTTTTATGCAATATTTTCTTCTGGATTTGAAATCAATATAACATACCCTTCAAAAGTTTGGGGGCAGCAAGAGGCTTAAAAAATAAATGATGCCGAAATTTCAGCTTAGCCACCAGAGGAATAAATTACGTTTTAAAATATATTAAAATAGAAAACATAAAAAAAATGAAAAAAATTTGAACTGTTTTTAAGGAAAAAAATTATCCTTGGTTGGTATAAGATACTTCTTCAAAAACATTTAAAAAAAAATGTCAGCCCCAAACTTTTGAATGTTAGTTTAGATGTGTTCATTTACGCTAGATCTGAGCACATTCACATCAGATTTTAAATCAGGTAACCAAACCCGTCACAGAATGGTGAAAATCCCAAAACAATGAAAGTGTAAGTATTGCTCACAAATATATTTAACTTCAGTTACAAGTATTTTAGATGTGTACTAGAAGTATTTTAGTGTTTTATAGTTTAGATTCAATGGATTTGCTGTGAACAGGCCTCTAATGCTTTCTTACCCACTCTTCCTCGTGCCAGTCAACGTGGAGGGATGAACGACTGTTCCTGCCGCTCCATTTGGCCAGCAGTGTGTCCTGATCATTCCTCAGCACCACCTGCTCTGAGTCAGCAGAGGGTGAGTTTTTAGAGGCTATGTACTCGGGTCTAGCCGCGTTCAGAGCCTGCACTGCAGACGCCAGCAGTTTACAGTCACACACCATCACCAGCTGTCGTGTCTGAAAGTGAAAGAGAAAGGGGGTTATAGTATCTGCCACAGACCATATACTGGGGACAAGATAGAAAAAGAAGTATAGTAATTTGTAACTTCAAATGGATCTAAAAGTAGCCCTAAATGGGCAGGAGCTATATTCTACGCCGACACTCACCTTATCCGCTAAGATGGCAAGGGTTTCTCCATGCCGTTAGCGGGAGCGTTCTTTGAGCGGAGTCGAGACAGGCGCTCAGCGTAGTAGCTGACCTGAGTCTTGAGTGTGTTTATATGGGAAATGATCTCTTTGGCACGGACAATATCCTGAGGGATGTAGACGATGGACTGGGAGCTGGACAGAGCACTGCTGCTGGACCAGAGAGAGCTTGATTACTTACACACCATGCAAGCAATAAACACACACATGCACATCAGTGCACAACAACAGACAGATAATGATTGTGCATTTCATTTTAACAGTGATGCTCTAGAGACTTTGACAGGTACAAGGCACTCCAGGTTCTCAATATTGATTTTTTAGAGCAAAGAAGAAGAATGCCATCGGCCCTTTGAAGTGCTTCTATACATTACAAGGTACAGCAACAGTAGAGTATGTACATTGTCATTGAGTGGACAGCCTAATTTTGAGAAATATATATGGTTGGGTGAATCTCCAAAACATGTAAAGAAATGGGACATAATTCACCTCTATTTAAATGTAATATATAAGACTACATTTTGCTTAAAACCTGGTTTTAGGGAACATTAATTTAAGTCCTTTTTTTGCACAGTGGTATTGTCACTGCAAAAACTAGCAAAAATAATCATATCGATTTTTGTTATTTTAAATTATTGACACATGACACTGTGGTACTGAACTTAATTTAAGCTAAGAATGAGATTTATTAATTGTATCTTTGAGAGAAAAATGTATGGCATTTTCATGAAAATTGTCTCATAATGAAAAAAATAATAATAATTCTAAATGACCCTAAAAATAGGGTTAAGTGTCTTTATGCAAAATACATTTTCTTTTTGTTTAGAGAATGAAATACGTGGACCTGGACATTTCTGTGTGAAATTTCCCTAGTTATTGCCGTAAATCAGCCTAGAAAAATAATAACTGGCCTGAGATTCTAACTGACAAGGAAAGATCAAACAAGAAGCACATATACACTAACGGGCGAAAGTTTAAGATTGGTAAGATTTTTTATGTTTTAAAAGAAGTCTCTTCTGCTCACCAAGGCTGCAATTTTTTGATAAAAAAGCCCTGACAAAAAACACAGTAATATTGTGAAATATTGTGACAATTTAAAATGACTTTTTTATGTTAATATATGATATATATTAACATAAAAAAGTCATTTTAAATTGTTTTTAATTAAAATTTTAATTTAAATTAATTTTTTTAATTACATTTTTTTTTATTTAAATTTAATTTTAATATTATTAAAATGTAATTTATTCCTCTGAAAAAAGCTGGATTTTCAGCATCATTACTCCAAGTCTTCAGTGTCACATGATCCTTCACAAATCACTCAATTATGATGATTTTATGCTCCAAAAACATGTATGATTATTATCCATGTTGAAAACTGTTTTTACATTTTTATTTCAGGATTATTTGATGAATAGAAAGTTCAAAGAACAGCATTTATTTAATTAGAATCTTTTCTAACATTATAAATGTCTTTACTGTAACTTTTGATCAATGTAACTCATCCTTGAAGAATAGAAGTATTGATTTCTTATTTATTTCCCCCAAAAATAAAATACAAATTCTTACTGACCCCAAACTTTTTAAAGGGTTCTTTTGTTCTTTTGAACTTTCTATTCATCAAAGAATCCTGAAATAAAAATGTAAAAAAAAAACTGTTTTCAACATGGATAAACATCATACATGTTTTTGGAGCATAAAATCATCATATTTTGCGAAGGATCATGTGACACTGAAGACTGAGTAATGATGCCTGAAAATGCAGCTTTTTTCCAGAGGAATAAATTACATTTTAATATATATTAACATAAAAAAGGCATTTTAAATTGTCATAATATTTCACACACATCACTCGCGCACACGCGCATTTCACATCACACACACATCGCAGCACTTGGCGAGCACACACACACTACACACACACACACACACACACACACACACACACACTACACACACACGCACACGGCAGCGCACACACACGCGCGCGCACACACAAACACGACAAATATCTGAACTATCACACACACACACACACACACACACACACACACACACACACACACACACACACACACACACACACACACACACACACACACACACACTGCTATTACTCTTTTGTTGTGACCACAGAGAAAAGATGATGAAATCACAGAATAATGAATAATGAATATCATTCTGTTCCAAAACATAGGCAATCTAATAGTGTTGCGTCTAAATTTGAGGGCAATCCCTTCAATGCATTAGATGAGAGATGTTTTTATTGTAGCAGGAACTAGGTAGAGATGCAGTTCACTAGGTTTTGGATCAGAGATGTCATGCATAAAATGGTAACAGACCACAAAAAAACTAAACAAATAAAAATAAGTTCAAACAAACTCACCATTCCTCTTCATAAATGCTGATTAGAAAGCAAAAATGCAATTAAAACGTATATGAAAAATAAACTAATAGCGTATCTTAAAGGAAAACTGATCTGATGTAACATTAGCAAACCAACACATAACCAAAAGCAGCCCAGAGAAGGTGATATACACTAATGAGAGCAATGATATTAAAAATAAAATATCCATTCTACATTATTAAAGGCACAATACAATTATAAATACAATAGTTTGTGTCGACATAAAATGATAAAGCTAGCAAAACTCTTGTAATTTTAAAGGGCCTCTATTATGCTCATTTACAGGTTCATTATTTTGTTCTGTTCTAGAACAGTTTCAGTTTTAGTTTCGGTTTCTTTCAAATCATCCTTCCGAAAAAGCATTTACAGGCGTTGTAAATATTACTGTAACTACAAACACGTGAACTATGGTGTCAGTTCGTCTTCAATTTCTCTGCCTTTGGATGTCCATGTAATAATGTCTTGCCTTTGGTTTTCCTGGACCAGATTGTTTACTCTGTACACACAGCTACAGTATATTACACACTAAAGGAAAGGTAAAATAAATCAAATAACATAACAGGTCCCCTTTAAATGTTCCTACATGCTCTCCTAGTAAGATGTTTTTGAAATGTTTTATCCTTAATGAGTGAAGCATCACAATTTTTTGTACACCTATTTCAGCTTAGATAAAGGAAGTAAATACATAAAAATCTAGTTAGGTGAAACTACAAGACAGCTGATTAGCAAAAAGCTATATACAATCTAAACTGCTGTCAGTGCCTTAGGCCATTAAAGCAAAAACCCACATGATAGCTCTTCCTCAACATGCAACACATGCACGTACATACGAACACACACATACACTACACTCAATTTGCATCTTTTCAAAACCAGGCAGTGTAAAACCTAACTTACACTTTCTTTGCTTCCTCAAATTTCTGTAGGAGTTTGCGCAAACCACCGTTTCTGAAGCCCTGGCAGTGAGCTGCAGGGGCCCCAATCGTCACCAAATCATACGTGTGATCTAAAAAACCACAAACACACACATCCATTTCATGTTACACTTAATAATATAAACAGTCATGTTACTGTGTTACATTACATAAGTACTAAGAAATACAGATTCTTAAATAATTTTAATTAAAAAGATATAAAGTTGGACTGAGATATAAATTTGCAATTACAAGAAATAAAAATCACATTTTAAAACAAAGTTGCATGTAACATAAATTGCAAATATGAGAAATAATATTGCTCTGTTATAATATTGCATTTAATGTTACACTGCATAATAAAAAGTTGCAGTTATGTGAAAAAAAGTTAGATTGTGAGATAAAGTCACAATATGAGATATTAAGTCGCAATTACAAGAAAATAAAGTTAAGTCGTAAAAGTTGTTTAATATAAGTTGTAGGCTTTACATACACTGCTGCTCATTTGAGGGATACATTTTCTCTGCTTTAATCAATTACTACTGATTATAATTTTTTCTAGCTTTACTCAAAACAGATGAAATGCTACAATTCTCTTTCTAAACGTCGCACTATAGCCTGGGAAGTATAATTTCAAGACTGGGGGTCAAAACTGAAAGAGTGTGTGTTTATTTTGAGAGCATGAAAACGTCTGCATGAGAGACTATTTACATGTGCTAAGTGCTCTAAATATAGAAACCTACTGCCTTCTGGGATTTACACAGTAAAGAGCACATACACCAGACTGGACAGGAATATACACTCACCTAAAGGATTATTAGGAACACCATACTAATACTGTGTTTGACCCTTTCGCCCTTCTAGAACTGCCTTAATTCTACGTGGCATTGATTCAACAAGGTGCTATAAGCATTCTTTAGAAATGTTGTGGGATGCACATCCAGGGCACATAAGCTTCCGTTCCACCACATCCCAAAGATGCTCTATTGGGTTGAGATCTGGTGACTGTGGGGGCCATTTTAGTACAGTGAACTCATTGGCATGTTCAAGAAACCAATTTGAAATGATTCAAACTTTGTGACATGGTGCATTATCCTGCTGGAAGTAGCCATCAGAGGATGGGTACATGGTGGCCATAAAGGGATGGATATGGTCAAAAAACAAAGCTCAGGAAGGCCATGGCATTTAAACGATGCCCAATTGGCACTAAGGGGCCTAAAGTGTGCCAAGAAAACATTCCCCACACCATTACACCACCACCAGCCTGCACAGTGGTAACAAGGCATGATGGATCCATGTTCTCATTCTGTTTACACCAAATTCTGACTCTACCATTTGACTGTCACAACAGAAATCGAGACTTATCAGACCAGGCAACATTTATCCAGTCGTCAACTGTACAATTTTGGTGAGCTCTTGCAAATTGTAGCCTCTTTTCCTATTTGTAGTGGAGATGAGTGGTACCCGGTGGGGTCTTTTGCTGTTGTAGCCCATCCGCCTCAAGGTTGTGCGTGTTGTGGCTTCACAAATGCTTTGCTGCATACCTCGGTTGTAACGAGTGGTTATTTCAGTCAAAGTTGCTCTTCTATCAGCTTGAATCAGTCGCATCATTCTCCTCCGACCTCAAGCATCAACAAGGCATTTTCGCCCACAGGACTGCCGCATAGTGGATGTTTTTCCCTTTTCACACCATTCTTTGTAACCCTAGAAATGGTTGTGCATAAAAATTCCAGTAACTGAGCAGATTGTGAAATACTCAGACCAGCTTGTCTGGCACCAACAACCATGCCACACTCAAAATTGCTTAAATCATCTTTCTTTCACATTCTGACATTCAGTTTGGAGTTCAGGAGATTTTTTTGACCAGGACCACACCCACAAATGCATTGAAGCAACTGCCATGTGATTGGTTGATTCGATAATTGCATTAATGAGAAATTGAACAGGTGTTCATAATAATCCTTCAGGTGAGTGTATAGAGCAGTAACAAAAACCTTTTAAACGAAGGGAAACAAAGAAAGAGGAATGGGATGACTATTGAAATAAGTACACAGAATGAAAGAAAGAGATCTAACCACAGCCAGACTCATCCTGAACCCTCATTCTTTGCACATGGAGGTTGGTGGGCATAAACTCCAACTTCCTTTCTGCTTTCAAATTACTGGCTTTAAATGAAGGACCTGTAGGAGACATACAGATAGAAAATAAATCTCTTGATACCCCTCAATCATTCATATAGGGTAGACATGGCTACTATTATTAGTCTTCCAGGTCACTTGATGACCCAGAATTCTATGAAAGATTCTCCAGTTTAACCCTTTAAAGCCTCATGTTTAATACTTGAATTTCTAAGGCCTCAACATGATTAACTGCTTAAAAACCAGTTGTACACAATCTACTACATGCCTTCTGATGCCTATTTGATAGTTGATACCTTTTAAGGTAGTAAAAGGGCTTTTAGTAACATTCTAAAAATGTCTTGGCACATCTTGAAATCTTTATTACTTGAAAATTTGTGTAAAATAAATGCATGAACAACATTTTATATTGTAAGTTACATTTGAAGATGAACTGGACTGAATCAACTTAGGTTTACTTGATTATCATTACATCATTTAGAAAAATCATGTTAAAATGTTAGTATCAACTATGATACAACAGGCTTTTGAGGAATGTTTATTTGTACATCTCTTAAACCATCATTGTATTGCATAGCATAATAAGGTTTCCCATATTTTCCCACAACATTTAAGTTTAGGATCCAATTTCGAACTACATTTCTTTTTTTTGATATGGTCAAATGCTACTTTGTTTACACATTTTTAATTATATTTTGAATCCCAGACTCTCAATGTGGTCTTACATCTTTTGACCCCAATGTATCATCATATGTTTCTTTTGAACATCTCACATGTGCTAAAGTACTGAACGTCTGAAAGTCCTGAAAATAAAGAAATAAAACAGGAACACTTCCTACAACCTCAAAGTGCAGACTAACCTTTGTAGTCCTGCAAGTCTGTGATTGTCTCCTGATAGGTCAGAAGGATGCTCTGGTACTGCGTTACGATTTGCCGCGGAGATTCTCCCAACACGGAGATAATTCCCCAACTCCTCCAGCTCACATACTCTACAAGCATCAAAACACACAATCATGTAAAGAACAGCTCTTTTATACACACCGTTAAAAAGGTCAAAGTGTGCATGCAGTCTGAGGTTATGATGTACACCTGGAGGAATCCTCTTCTAGTAAGAGTTTGACAAACTGTCGTGGTATGTTAAGTGACAGGACGCTCTCAGCCATCTGTTCCAGGATTCGTAAATGATTCCCATCAGTGGTTGGAAAACGGTACATGCGCGACATGGTGCCACCAAACACTGAGATGCAGAAACAGGATTAAACCATAATCAATTGTGCAAGGCTGTACAGTAGCATTAAAACTGAATTTATGAGCATTATGATATTATGACCAAGCCCTGGATTTCACTTCTGTCAATAAAAATTCAACTAAGTGCCCTTGATCTTGGGAAAAGCACTATTACAACAATAAATAAAATTTATCATTAGTTATTCTTAGTACCAGCAATGTTTCAGACAATATTTCTCATTGAGCCATTAAGCAACATGTATCCAGTGATGGTCTCTGCTTTCCAAGAGTGGTCAAGATGTCACTTATCACTTGTTAAAGGGGTAGTTCACTTTGAAATTAATTTTAGATTTTCTTTAGCTTACCTCAAGGGCATCCAAGATGTAGGTGTCTTAGTAGGTGGCAGTATTTTCAATTTTGAAATACCAATACAAACCATTGTCTATCAGTCATATAATGCAGGTTTAGGGGTCCACGTCAAAGAGCATGCACAGAGAAGTCAAAATTAAACATGACTTGAATGACTCGTAAATGTAAGTACACATTGATGGCCTAAGACATGAAACGAGCGGTTTGTGTGGGAAAACGAACAGTATTCATATAGCATTTACCTTCGTGTAACCACAGCCATGTCCAACTGATTTGAATCAGTTGTCCAATGTCCAACTGAACCGAAATTAACCATGTCCGAAGTTCCGCCGGAAGTGATCGCTGCTTGCGCGTGTATGTCACTCATTGTTTACACAGAGATTTCGGAAGTTTTACCTTTCACTAAACATATTTAGATATATCGAAACCGTCTTCCATTGTGATTTCCAGTATATCTAAATATGTTTAGATCTTCAAGTGAAAGGTAAAACTTCTGAAATCTCTGAGTAAACAATGAGTGACGTACACACTGTGACGGCACAAGCGATCACTTACCGGCAGAAAGTTGGACATGGTTCAATTGGACATTGGACAACTGATTCAGATCAGTTGGACATGGCTGTGGTTACACAGGATTAAAACAATATAAATACCAACGCATTCTCATCCTTTAGTGTCATATAGAACGCTATATGACAAAACGGCGCTATACTACGCACATAGCACCCGTTATCGTTAATATAACATGCGCTGTGATGGGTAGGTTTAGGTGTGGGGTAGCGTAGGGTAGTCTCATATTACGCTAAAGGATTTATGACGCCTTGGGTTCTCATGTTATATTAACGATAAAGGGTGCCATGTGCATAGTATAGCGCCGTTTTGTCATATAGCGCACTATGTGATGCTAAAGGATGAGAATGGGCTGTAGATGCTGTTCGTTTTCTCACACAAACCACTCATTTTAGTGTCTTAGGCCATCAATGTGTACTTACATTTACGAGTCATTAAATCATGTTTAATTTGGACTTCTCTGTGCATGCTCTTTCACATGGACCCCCTAAACCTGCATTATATGAATGACAGACAACAACGGTTTGACTGAAAAATGTCAAAATTTAAAATACTGTGGGAACAAAGACACCTACATCTTGGATGCCTTTGAGGTAAGCTAAAACATATCAAAAATTAATATCAAAGTGAACTATCACTTTAAGGCAAAATATGTATTAAGTTTAAGATCTCAACTCAGGACAAGAAAATGGCGGAGGATTTGGTGTACAACAGATCCTGAGCGTCCACCCCATCCCCCAGTGTTATCGTTGATACCAGTGTTGCCGCAAGTTTATTTAAAGGTGTGAAAATGTACTCACTGTGACGTCCCAATTTCCATCACAATTAAAATTGTGAGTGTGAAAAATATTAATATATAATATGATATTCTTACCGGATCGTAGAAAGGAGTCTTCCACAGAGAGGCGTATTTCACTCGGACTCCCACAGATTCTGTCAGACTCTCATCCACGGGGAGGACTGTCTGCAGCAACGGCACATGAATGAACAAAAACATTCACATCAGAATAAGTAAACTAGTATTCACACATGCTGATAGTTGGGTCATTAAGGGCATAGTCACGCTCACCCTGCCATTGATGGTGTCTTGCAGATGTTTGATCGGTGTATGCTGATCTCTCTTCTCCTCTAGCTGCCAGGCAATGACTGTAATACTACCCACATGCTTATTTTCTGCTGACCTGAGGACAAGGGATAACAAATGCCGATACGTTCAAACTGCATATGCTTGTGGCCGTTTTCAGCAATGAAGTAGACTTTTCTAGAAACACCATTTAGAAGATCGCTCAAACAAACTCTCTAGACTTCTGAAAAAGATGGATTGGATCACCTGAGAGGCAAGTTAAGTCTGTGGTTCTTTTCCAGCAGAAGGTCCTTTACTGGGAATATTGCTGAGCCAAGAAGGTACATCTGGAAAGAAAAGAAAAAGACAAAGCGGCATAGTCTGAGCTGTTTTTATTTTTTTTATATCAGAGACCTTCTGATTTGATGTGCGTGGTGTGTATCTCACCGTTCCTTGTGAGCGATCTTTTACATCGTACACGGAGAGCTTGACCTGTGTGTGCTGGTTAATGTAGGAGTCTTGGAAGAATGCCACACTGCTGAGAAACATGGGACTATTTGTGCCCTGCAAAACAGAGGTCAAAACATTTGTTTTGGTTAGTCATCCAAATCAGTCCACATTGTTCCATAAATGGCAGAAAATTAACAACCATCTTGAGTGATCACAAGTGTTTGTAAGGCTGGATAAAACTATATATTTCTTTGATTAATTGTGACCTTTGTTTGAACTTGATAATTCCTAAAATTAACTTAATTTAAATGAACTGTTATTCTATGCCTAGTTTCCTCTACAGAAAAAGCACACTCTGAAATGTCCTGTAAAATCCGCACTTACAAAGTCAATGTTTAAAATCCGTTCAGCACTATCCTCTTGTTCGTTAACATTGTCAGGGAATAGGGCTCGAAATGGTTTGAAATTGACACCATCTTTAATATTTACATCTGAGTAGAGTTTGCGGTTATGAAGGGCCGTGACATTTCCCGAACACGTGCTAAGCGCTGCCAATCACAGGGCCACACTGGGCCAGTTAACCAATCACAGCACATTTCTTATTTCGGAAGGAGGGGCTTTATCGGAAATTACACGTTCAAACTAGGGGCTGCACGATATGGAAAAAACATAGATTTAAAATTTCACCAGATGATTTGATTAGCTCTCTTTGAAAATAATGAATCATTCAAGAATAATTGGGGTGATTGTGTCGGGGAGTGAATCTGCTTAGAAAATAATAACAAATTACAAGCATAGATAAATACAATAGAAGATACAACTGAAATTAGCAGTGATATGTTTTTCAGGTAAATCTATCAGTATTCAGGTACAGAAATTGATTAATCAAATGTAAAATAACAGTCTTCACTATATAAATATAATAAATTGATTAATACAATGCATCTTCGTTAAAGATACATAAGCCATTTTCTCTTTCTTTGTTTGATTAAGACAAACAGATGCAGTTATATAAGGCTGCTGTCCCTTTAAGATGAATGCACAAACTAATATAAATGACTTTCTTTCTCAATAGTTACAACACAGAAATAACCGACTGTGTTTACGAGGATATCTTACGAGCCGGGCAGTTTGACTTCATTTTTTGTACATGTGTCCATTTAAGCTCAAAAGAAAGAGAGAGAGAACAATTCAGTTGTTAAGTGCTATCAGCATGAATGTGTGTGTCGCGTGCAGTAAACAGCGTGCGACTTCCAAACCCGTACGATCAGGGATCAACTATGGTCCCTATAGCCTACTTGACATCGCACCTCATTCTGTGATGTGACTATCGCAGATGCGCATATCGCGATATCGATGATAATAAAACGATATATCGTGCATCCCTAGTTCAAACAGACTGGGAGGGGAGAAGCTGTAATAATTTAAAATATGTGAAAAATAAATAAATATAAATAATACATATTTTAGTAGCTACACCCCAAAAACAAGGGGGTCTAAACTGTTTTGTAATCACTGAAACAAAATTCTGCGTTATAAACCAGGTGTTACCATCAGGTAAACCATCTGTCTCAGCTGACCACTTGTGATTAGATGATATAAGACAGATATTGAGTTCACCCAAAAAGGAAAATTCTGTCATAATTTACTCACACTCAAGTTGTTCCAAACCTATATAAATTTATTTCTTCTGCTGAACATAAAAGAAGATATTTTGAAGAATATGGTTAACAAAACAGCTGATGGACTAATATATGGGTAACAAAACAGTTGATGGACATACTATACTATGAAACTTTCCCCTTCATACAATGAAAGTCAATGGGGTCAATCAACTGTGTTAAGTAGAAGAAATACATTTTAATTTCTGGGTGAACTATCCCTTTAATAACAAGTGGGAATAGTTTGGGTTTAGTAGGGTTGGGTATTGAGAATCAAGTATCGATTGAAACCAGGGACTAACTTTTCGTTTTTCCCGGAATTGATTCAAAAAGTTAAAATTTCGATTTCCTGAGTTTCGATATTCACAGTCCGCCGACCGGAAGAAGAAACCGCTGAAGTAACACAAACGAAGAAGCGTCTACTGGAAGTGTCGACATTACCGCGGAGTCGAACATGAGTAGCTTACGACGGCGGTCCAAAGTGTGGCTTCACTTTTCTAAAAATAACGAAATTTCTGCAAAATGCTAAATTTGTGACAAAGGGAGAATTTGTGACAGAAGGAGTATTTTCTTCAGAAAGACCGTTGGTTAGCAAGGTTAGCTAAACTTTTTTGACCCTGCCTCTTAAAAGAATCGGAATCGAGAATCGTAAGGAACCAGAATCGAAATCGGACTCAGAATCGTTCCAATTGAAATGATACCCAACCCTGGGGTTTAGGGTAAAAGTGTTGGCCTGGGCTGACAATAAAACGAACATTTGTGATCTCACCATCTCCATCTCACCTCAATGATCTCTGTCTGTGCATGCTTGGTCCAGAAAGCCTGAGGAGGTGTGGTACAGCTCACAGCAACAAAACAGGTGGGTTTTCGGTTCCAGAGACGGTGTGGTCAGCTCACTGCAGACTACAAAACCACATCCAAATGCATTTATGCTGAGGGTCATAACACTGTAAAGATTTTCCACAAGAAGCATTGTATATATGAATGAGCTACAGTGCACCTCAAATGTTATTTGCTAAAGACGTGCTGATTCTCTGAGATATAATCAGACCTCCCCTGTTAAACCACATTATTTACAACTGATGAGAGATAGAGGCAGTCACTTAATCCAAACGCAGCTGCTTAAGCGCTTATCTACACGTAAGCATACAGTAGGACACAGGGCTCTCACAGAAATATTTACATTCCTGTTTAGTGTCATTTTTAGTCTAAAGATCAGACCTGATTGTCATCTGAACCCTTATATCCTCATCAATTTTGGCTACTAATGGAGAACAGGTCATTTCTGGTGCCATTTCTGTCTAGTTTTAGAATATTTTGAGTGTAAAAAAACAAGACTAACCAAGACTGAACTCTAGTACTGGCTCATCTGGATCTTGACTGTTTCCTACAAAGAGGAGAAAGAGAGACTGTATATAATTCATATGCAAAGTAAAATGAACAAACAAAATGCAAAAGTGAAATATTAGAGAACATCAAAACACAAGTTTACGAGTAGTACTGTATACCTTCCAATGCTAGTCCAAGCATCTCTGAAGAAAGCTCTAATGTATTCGCCCTGTACACTGACCATGGCCGTTCCCTCCGTGACATTGTGGTAGAATGTTTGTGTGTGTTGACGCTAGAGTAACAGGAGTGGTGGAAATCCACACACAGCCAGGCACACTCCTGTGTGGCCGTTTCCTCCTCTGTTATCTGAGATAGAGAAAGACAAATCAGTTTTTTCCAGATTTGGTGGAAACACAGAAACTTCGAGTAACTTGCATATCATTTTTTCTTATGGGCACTACTGGAGTGTTCTAGAGTACAATAAAAGCTTTCAGAAGTTAAATGAAACAATCCTTGTGTGGCTTTCTGGGACTTCATCGATTTTTAATCTTCAGAATCGACTATCGATTGTAAGTTTAGTTTAGTGTGCGCTACTGTAATGGGGTGTGATTGAAGCAGAGATGAGGCAGGATCCAAATGCAGCACACGCTTTATTTAACAGACTACAAACTATACAGACTGGATACTGGGCTCAGGAACAGGATTCAAGAACAGGAACAACTAAAGGCCAATTTATACTTCTGCGTAGGGTGCGCGCAGTAGGTACGGCGTAGCATACGCACAGACGCGTCCCATTCCGCGTACCCTTCGCCGTAGCCTGACGTGCACCTCCTCAAAAATGTAACTACACGTCGCGACGACGCGGACCGCAAGATCGGTGATTGGTCGGCTTGGTAGCATCGCATTTCCTCATATGCATTTCCACACGTACCATCTCCTCCGACGTCTTCTCTCATTTCTGCCTTTCAGTTTTAGGAATTTCACTAAAATGAACTGTTTTTCCACATCAATAAGCTCCAACTCTAACATGATCCACTCTCTTTCAGTCGCTATTGCTTGTAGTAACCTAGCCGCGAGGAATCTAAACACAGTTAAACATTAAAACCCTCCGCCGCCAACTAGCGTTTCGGAGCAGTACTGCAGAGCAACCAAGACCTGAACGCAGAAGTATAAATGCTCACAACGGCGTCGCCTACGTGCGTAGCCAACGTCGTACACTACGGCGTACCCTCGACGCAGAAGTATAAATTGGCCTTAACACTGAGCGTTAAAGCTACACTGTGTAACTCTTAGTTTATTCTTAGCTAAAAACACTTACTTCTTTCAAAAATATATGTGCTTATTAATGTATATTTACTTCGTTCAAGTAATAAAGTATTCTTGTGAGTTTATAATATGCCATTGAAAGTACATATGGGTAAGAACATTAGCCAAAGAGGGACATACCCGTTAATTCCAGCTAGGCTTGCCACGGTAGTCGGTGTTACCGGTGTTCAGTCACAACACCGGTTTCATGACATGCCCACCGCGGTTGGCATGTGAAAAAAAGTTTAAAGCCTTAAAAATATTGAACGCAATTACGCAGTAGTCGTTAAATCCTGCATATTAACACACACACGGCCCCACAGAAAGAGCGCGTCGGTATCGAGTTCTCTTTCGGGCTTGAACAAACCATAACACACAAATTATGCTAAAATGTCCATAAGCAGTCTGTGGCGGAGGGGGCGTGGTTTTGCGAAGCCTGCAGCGGGAGAGAGGAGACGGGACAGAGCGGAGCGTAAGTAGGTCAAGTGCAGAGGATGATCACCTGTGTCTGATTTCAGTAATTGGCGTGGAGAGACCGGATATAAGCCGGCATGTGGAAGAGAGGAGAGAGAGAGAGACGAGCTGGGACCTCGTGCGTGGAGCAGAGACGGAGAGAAGCCTCCAAGGATATTGTTATCATTTGTTTTGAGTTATTGTAATTGCTGTGTGTGTGAACACGGTGAACGCGCTCTGTGCGCAACCTTTTGGTTAGTGGAAAGAGAAATAAACCGAGTACGTCCCAGCTCAAGCTGACCCCTGTCTTCTTCCTTCCTGATCTGATCTGGAGTATATCACACTGGTGCCGAAAACCCGGGGAAGGAAGAAGATCGCCGCCGCCATGCAGAACCTGCCAGCAACACCATTTGCGGATATCATCCAGTCGCTCGCCGGTCTTCATCAAGAACAACATCAACAGATGCTGGCGATCAAAGAGGAGCAGGACCAACGTTTCGAGGCGCTCCTCCGATCCCAGCATGAAGACCGCGAGATTTTCCGGAGCTGGGTGGACCGGGAGAGTCGGGCCGTCCCCTCGCCTAGAGACCATTCAGCTCCTCTGCCGCTCAGCCAGATGGGGGCCCAGGATGACCCAGAGGCATTCCTGGACTTATTCGAGAAGTCGGCAGAGGACCGGGGATGGCCCACGGTGGACTGGCCAATGCGGCTGATTCCCCTACTGTCGGGGGAAGCACAGATAGCCGCACACCAACTGCCAGTCCAGAATCTCCTGGTCTACCAAGATCTCAAGCGTGCCATCCTGCAGCGGGTCGGTCGGACCCCGGAACAACACCGCCAGCGGTTCAGGACCCTCACCCTCGAAGAGGCCGGCCGACCCTTCGTGATGGCACAACAGCTCCGGGACTCCTGCCGCAAATGGTTGATGGCCGAGGACCGCGACGTCGAGGGAGTGATCGATCGTGTGGTACTGGAACAGTTCGTCGCCAGGCTGCCGAAAGCGACCGCCCAGTGGGTCCAGTGCCACCGCCCGACGTCGCTGGACCAGGCCATCCAGCTGGCAGAGGATCAGATGGTGGCGTGCCCGGGGGTCGGCGAACCCCTACTATCTGCCTCTCTCTCTCTCTCTTCTCCTTCTCCCTTCAAACCTGTCCCTCTACCCAGGTCACGTGGCGGATTCGCTCCGAAGCCGGCGCCGCGATGGAGGTCGGGGTACCAGGCAGAGCCAGCCGCCGCGCCCAGGGCTCCTTTCCGGGGGGAACCCCGGCCACCGGATTCATCTCTCCACCCCACCCCACACCGCTCTCTCCACGCCAATCGCTTCGACCTGCTTCCTGCCGCCAGGGCAGCGGTGAAGTCTGGGCCGGCCTGTTGGCGCTGTGGGGACCCGGGTCACTTCATTGACCGGTGTCCGGTGATGGAGGTGGGGACGTTGATCCGGGTCCCTGACGCGCCACAGGCTGCCCTCGATCAAGCTGGCCTTTACCAAATACCAGTGAGTATCAAGGGGGGTATATATCAGGCTTTAGTGGATTCAGGATGTAACCAATCCTCCATTCACCCAAGCCTGATACAACTGTGGGCATTGGATAAAAGCCGCAAGGTTAAGGTGCGGTGTGTACACGGGGAAGTGGTGGAATATCCTATCTTGCCCGTGGATATTCAATTTAGGGGAGAGAAACATAGATTAGAGGTGGCCGTTAACCAGCACCTCCGGCATCCGATAATTTTGGGGACGAATTGGCCGCTATTTAATAAATTATTGGGATATTTATGTGCGGATGCCTCTTGGGGGAAAAAGCGTAAGGGTAGGGTGGCGATGGTACAGGTGGGGGAGGCTGAACCGGAACCACTGGAGACTGTTGCAGGGGAACGGAGTGTTCAGGAGCGGGCCATCCTTTCTGAGCATGATGATTTTCCCTTGGAACAGTCCCAGGATGAAACGCTGAAAAATGCCTTTGATCAGGTTCGTGACCATCGACGGACAGCCTCTTCATCCGGACCAACCGCTCTCTTATCCTTATTTCGCAATTTTAAAAGATAGGTTGTATCGGGTGACCCAAGATGCCCAAACAAAGCAGGATACAACCCAGTTATTGATACCTAAAAGCCGTCGGGAAATGCTTTTCCAGGCGGCTCATTGTAATCCTATGGCCGGGCATCTAGGACAAACAGCTACACAAAACCGTCTCATGGCCCGGTTCTTCTGGCCGGGCATTCACGAGAATGTGCGCAGATGGTGCGCGGCATGTCGTGAATGCCAGTTGGTAAATCCACCGGCCACCCCAAAAGCACCATTGTGCCCCCTACCATTAATGCAGGCCCCCTTCGAAAGAATTGGTATGGACCTCATCGGGCCATTAGAACGGTCAGCGCGAGGACACCGCTTTGCATTGGTCCTGGTGGATTATGCAACGCGGTATCCTGAAGCAGTGCCGCTCCGTACGATTTCCGCAAAAAGCGTGGCGGGCGCACTGTTTCAACTAATCTCCCGGGTGGGAATTCCGAAAGAAATTCTCACCGATCAAGGCACGGCGTTTATGTCACGTACAATTCGCGAGCTTTACGAGTTATTGGGCATTAAATCGATTCGTACCAGCGTCTATCACCCACAAACAGACGGATTGGTCGAACGATTTAATCGCACATTAAAATCCATGATTCGAAAGTTCGTACAGGAAGACGCCAAAAATTGGGATAGGTGGCTAGAACCCCTCTTGTTCGCTGTACGGGAGGTCCCGCAAGCCTCCACGGGGTTTTCCCCTTCGAGCTTCTCTATGGACGGCAGCCCCGCGGGGTGCTGGATGTCCTTAGGGAAACTTGGGAGGACGGACCTTCTACTAGTAAAAACGAAATTCAATATGTCATGGACCTGAGAACAAAACTCCACACTTTGGGGCGGCTATCAAGGGAGAATTTGTTACAGGCTCAGGACAAACAAAGTCGGTTGTACAACAGGGGGGCTGAGACTGCGGCAATTTACACCGGGAGATAAAGTGCTTGTATTGCTCCCTACCTCTAGTTCAAAATTACTCGCGAAGTGGCAAGGACCCTTTACGGTCACACGGCGAGTTGGGGATCTCAACTATGAGGTAGCTCGGTCTGATAGGGGTGGAGCACATCAAATATATCACCTCAACCTGCTTAAAAAATGGTCGGAGGTGGAATCAGTGATGCTGGCGACGGTGGTGAGCGGGGAGGAGGATCTTGGACCAGAGGTGAGTTCAAAGTCTCAATCTCTCGCCCTGGCCCCTGGGGGAGATCACCTCTCACCGTCGCAGATCACTGATATCAAAGGGCTACAAGCAGATTTTGCTGATGTGTTTTCACCCCTGCCAGGACGAACGAATCTCATTCAGCACCATGTTGAGACGGAGCCGGGCGTGGTCATTCGCAGCCGGCCATATAGGTTACCGGAACATAAAAAAAAGGTAGTGCAAAATGAATTAGAGGCAATGCTAGACATGGGAGTAATAGAAGAATCTAACAGTGACTGGGCGAGCCCGATAGTTTTAGTGCCTAAAACAGACGGCTCCGTTCGGTTCTGTGTAGATTACAGAAGGGTGAATGCTGTGTCAAAATTTGACGCATATCCAATGCCTAGGGTTGACGAACTGCTTGATCGATTAGGCTCTGCTCGCTTTTATTCGACACTGGACCTAACAAAAGGTTATTGGCAGATCCCCTTGTCTCCCATGACTAAAGAAAAGACAGCTTTCACAACGCCGTTCGGATTACACCAATTTGTTACGCTTCCGTTCGGGTTGTTTGGGGCCCCGGCCACCTTTCAGCGGTTGATGGACCGCATACTCCGGCCGCACGCTGCATATGCTGCGGCGTATCTAGATGATATCATCATTTATAGTGGGGATTGGCAGCGGCATATGCAGCACCTGCGGGCGGTCCTGAAGACGCTGAGAGGGGCGGGGCTCACGGCCAACCCGAAGAAATGTGCAATTGGGCGGGTGGAAGTAAGATATCTGGGCTTTCACTTGGGACATGGGCAGGTGCGTCCACAAATTGACAAGACAGCTGCAGTTGCGACTTGCCCAAGTCCCAAGACCAAAAAGGAGGTTAGACAGTTCCTGGGGCTGGCGGGCTATTACAGAAGGTTTGTACCTAATTTTTCGGACACCGCCAGCCCGCTGACTGATCTAACTAAAAAGGAAGCACCAGATAGAGTGCAGTGGACGGAGCGGTGCCAGCAGGCTTTCACCCGCATAAAGGCTGCCCTGTGCGGCGGTCCGCTCCTACATGCTCCTGACTTTTCTCTCCCCTTTATTCTGCAGACAGACGCGTCGGACAGGGGGTTGGGCGCTGTACTGTCCCAGGAGGTGGAGGGGAGGAACGGCCGGTGCTGTACATCAGTCGCAAGCTCTCTAAGAGAGAGACGATGTACAGCACCATAGAAAAGGAGTGTCTGGCGATCAGATGGGCTGTCCTCACCCTCCGATACTACCTCCTGGGACGGGAGTTCACCCTCTGTTCGGACCACGCTCCCCTGCAGTGGCTCCACCGCATGAAGGATACCAACGCGCGGATCACCCGTTGGTATCTGGCTTTACAACCTTTTAAATTTCAGGTGATCCACAGGCCGGGTGTACAGATGGCTGTAGCTGATTTCCTCTCCAGAAGGAGGGGGGGAGGCTGCAGGCCGGATGGCTCCCCGGCCTGAGTCGGGCGGTGGAGGGATGTGGCGGAGGGGGCGTGGTTTTGCGAAGCCTGCAGCGGGAGAGAGGAGACGGGACAGAGCGGAGCGTAAGTAGGTCAAGTGCAGAGGATGATCACCTGTGTCTGATTTCAGTAATTGGCGTGGAGAGACCGGATATAAGCCGGCATGTGGAAGAGAGGAGGGAGAGAGAGACGAGCTGGGACCTCGTGCGTGAGCAGAGACGGAGAGAAGCCTCCAAGGATATTGTTATCATTTGTTTTGAGTTATTGTAATTGCTGTGTGTGTGAACACGGTGAACGCGCTCTGTGCGCAACCTTTTGGTTAGTGGAAAGAGAAATAAACCGAGTACGTCCCAGCTCAAGCTGACCCCTGTCTTCTTCCTTCCTGATCTGATCTGGAGTATATCACACAGTCTTAAACGGAGCGTTGAGATTTGTGAGAAAATGGGACGCGTGTCAGGGAATCGCGTCTCTGTTAACAACGGCTGTCCGAATTCGCTCACTCGTTTTTACTTACTCCTTTTCATTCACTCCTGCAAGTGAACAGTATTAGTGGACTAATGTAGGGAATAGGCCTAGTAAATGAGGATTTTGGGGGCGATTTCAGATTCAACTAGGGATGCAAATTATCGATTAATTCATTAATCATTAATTGAATGACCTTATTGGATCAATTAACGATTAACTGATAAGTGGCTATTTTCCTGAGAATGTACATTTCTCACTATATCAATAGTGTCTTCAACATAAAAAGCAAAACATTGCTTATATACTGAATAAAAATGCATGTTACATCGCTCAAATTATGTTTTATTGTAACAGTTGGGATATGGTACCGAATGGCATTTATGTAATTTAACAAAATAAATTATCCACAGAAAATTTAAATAAAAAATATTCGTGCACTGGCTCACCTGTTGCAAATATTAAGCAAGATAAAATACATGTTAATAAAAATCCATATGGGTAGGCTTAGCCTTAATATATTAATTCTATATAATAATCTATCTGGCAAACTACTTGTATGAAAAACTTAAACATTAGCAGCAGCTCTTATAAATCCCCCTTGTTCTAGTAGGATTGTAAAATGTTACAATATTATAAATAAATAATTAACTTAATTATTTAATAATCAAAAATTACGACTCATACAATGCGTCACCAACGCCGTCTCAGATGTCAGAATGTGTTGTGGACGCACGTGCACTGAAAACAGCAACCAAACCCAATGAATTCACAACGATTTAATAAAATAGTGTTCTGATGTTATCTAATATGACAGTCACAAATTAATCATCGTTATTATTAGTAGTGCATTGCTGCTTGAGCAGCGCGCGCTGAATGAATAACCGCTGAGCACTTTCGTTATTTAAATACAAAGAAACACAACCGATATGAGATTAGTCAGATATATACAAAATAGACATAATATTACAAATAATATCTTCAAACGTGAATGCACAAGTGAACTTGAACCAAGTTAACTTACGTGCCATTCAGAATGACTGAATGTTGTGCACGCGCTCTTCCTGGAACAACGCGACAGGGCAACTAAACCCAAATTATTCACCACATTTTATTACAATATTGTTCTCTTTATAGTGTTATGTAATATGACACTCCCAATAGTTTTCATTAGTCGTGCATTACCGTTTGAGCTGCACGCGCTAAAGATCACGCTTCAATTCTTACCAAAATGCATCCAATATGAGATAAATCAGATATAGAGGTACACATAATAAACTATTACAACTTACATTTGCATAAAGAAAAGGCTGCGAATACACACGCAAACGTCAGTCATGATGAAGTCAAACATAACTCCGGCCGTCGGCGCGCTCGCTTACATGTTTCGCGGTTGAGCAGCAGGCACGCGCATAGACCTGATTAATCGAATGTCCAATACGTTTTGATCGATTAATGAATTATCGACAATTAATCGATAATCGATTAATCGATTGACATCCCTAGATTCAACCCATGTTCTCAAGCAGTGAAAAATAGAGGACACTGACAACGCGTTAACAGACAGGACCGAGCAGGTAATATTTAATATGAAACAGTCTCAACTTTCAAATTTCAGTCAGTCAGAGAAAATCAAACAATAAATAGGCCTACCATTTTGTGGCTTTTTAATGTGTCGTGGTAGATTGCTTGATAAAGCCCACTGACGTTAATCTACTCCTGACTGCTTTCTGACTGATCCTGTCAGATCATGTCTGTCAATCAAACTACAAGCGAAGGATGAATTGACGCTAATTTAAAAGTGAAAGTTAGTTTTGTTTTCAAGCTCGCACATATTCAGGGCACAATAACAAAACAGTTATTTCCCGCACTACCGCGCCGTTATGCATGCCCGTGAAAACGTGCGTATTTTACATTTGCGTTTAAATTTGCGATTTAAAAGCCCCCGCCGGTGAGATACTGGTATTACCGATGTTGTCGACACGTCGATAACCGGTGAGAAAATATCCTCACCGTCACAACACTAATTCCAGCTTCGCCTTTCACATTTACGTTTGAGTTAACACTCATGGACGAGGTCAGACTGGAAGCCATGTTAATCTTGGACTACATTGGCCACCGTAGGAGTTAAAATGAAATCGGAATTGAGAGGAACAGAAACTAATATTCACTGGATGGTCATATACCTTTTCACCGCTAGATGGGGGTAAAAATCACACAGTGTAGCTTTAACGGTCAAACATTAAACAAGAACTCACAAAGACAAGGCTGAAACACAGAGCTTAAATAATTAGGGACAAACTAGCTAGACAAGATAACAAGGGGGTGTGGGGAATCAGAAACACCTGGAATAACTAATAGTCAGGGAAGCATAGAACATGATAGGACACAAACCCACATAGTGACAGCTACAGGAAGCCGTATTATGGATACAATTTTTTTAAAAAAAAACATTGTTTCTCATTATTTCTAAATGAACAAATCATCACTGTTTTTTCCTTTTCCTGAATATGCACTTTTAAATAAACTAGATCTGGAAAGAGGACTGGAGACTCTTACAATTACAGTATGTATTAGAGGACCTGTGTTTTTACTGAGCAGTTTTAAAAATCACCATTAGCTAATAGACTATATAGGAAATATGCCTATACTATTCTATACTGTATATCTGCTTACCCATTTAGAATTTTGAAGCATTTGAGAGACCTTTTATGAATCATTTGCAGCTCTAGTAGGCATACAACCTCATAATGTTAACAGATTTGGTTGATGAACAGAACCTCGCCTGCCCACATCATCCTCTATGAGTCAAACAAGAACAAGAGGAGCTGATGCTAAAGTGAACACACACAGATACATCAAATCTCAACAAATGCCCTGTATATAAATCCACATAGTGTGGTCCAAAGGTCTGAGACTACATTTTATATTTGCGATTTATTTCCTGTGGACATGGACATAAATTCCGGTAGACAAGGCAATAAAGTAAATTAAGGTTTCACTGCATTTTAGGTAATGCCATGCAATGTCATGCCAGCTCGAGTGATGTCATTATTAAAGCAAAAGCGGAATACACCAAATTTAAGAAATTAAGAATTTCTTGAAATTCATGCATTTCTCAGTGTTTCCCTAATATTGTGATGCTGGACACATAATTTATATTTAAAAATGTTGTATTAAATGAATACATTTGTTAAATATAAGCTTTTTTACAAGTGGAATCAGACTTAAGGACCCCACAGTATGTACTCTCACACAAATGTCTCAAGTTCAACAACAGATTCAACAAACAATGGTACAGTATGTGAATAGCGACTACATTCTAACTTTATTACTATCCTTATTTTAAATATAAGAAACCTGTATATAAGATACCATGACAAAATAAGTTTTGTCTTTACAAATCGTTTTAATGGTATTTTGTTAAAAATCAAAATAAAAAATGTTACTTTTTATAGGAATATGACAGAAAATGAATGCCCAGTTGGCTGTCTCTATGGAGATAGCATTTTATGGTATTGTCACTATGTGGGATTCTTCTTTTTTTGCTGCTGAAAAAAAAGACCTGTAGTGGGAGATTATTAAAGCAAGTGGGCTGCAAACTTTCACTTGTTATTGACATAACCTCAATGAAACATCTCTGCAACTTCTGCAAAAGCCACAAGTATAACAAGGTATGAAAGTAGGGATACAGTACATCAAAATTGAACATTCTTGACCAAAAATCTTGGATTTAATTTAAAATTAATATTTCAGAGTAGACTTTGTTTGGGACAAGTTCACTATTATTATTATTATTATTATTATTATTATTAGTAGTAGTAGTAGTAGTAGTAGTAGTACTATTATTATTATTAACAAAAACAGTATTCATAATAATAATAAAATGTATTTAATTACATTAAAAAAGATATTCAAATAGAAAACTATTTTAATTTAATACTATTACTATTTAATACATTTTAATGTAATACTATTATGCAATATTATTGTTTTACAGTATTTTTATTAAATAAATGCAGCCTTGGTAAGCATAAGAGACTTTCTAAAAAATGTAATGTTTCTAAACTTTTGACAGGTACTGTATATTGTTGCTAGGGTGTTCTGGGTGACCTTCCATAACATCCATAAAGATATTCCTACCTCGGTTCAAAACAGAAAGTCAAACATTTTTTACAAAACTGATCCAGTCTCAGTGCTTTGATATTTTGGTAGGCTATTTCTTTCTAATGTTCGCAAATTCACACATTTGTGTTATATACTGTAATCCAAGTACTCATGTTATATATAAAATAACTTGTCTTCTCTGTTTAGTACACTCAAACTGCCAGGAATTTACAGGATTAAAAAGTATTATTTTACAATAAATAACTGTAATCAGAAACTTACTGTGATATCAATGCATGGGTAATTTTCTTACAAATAACTGTGAAACAACACCAGAATGATGCTAATTACATCACAGTATTTCACTGCTCTCGTTTTACTATGAATTCTCATGATAAAGTTATCTTTAGGGGGTTATAGGTTATCTCAAAGGGGTTATAGACTGCTAATTAAAGTTCTTGGTCACATTATCCAGCTCTCGCTAGAACCGGTCCTTGACTACCAATGAGATGAACATCTGCACCTAGTCTACTGACCAGTAGACTACACATTAAATATTTTATATTTTTTGTTGTGCTCGATAGCCTTACGCAAACATGGGTAAACTTGTTTTAATGCGCTAATAGTCAAGATATTGGTCGCTTCTTATCATGAGGACCGTTGGATGGAAAATGCAAACAATGCCTTCTTAGAATTAGAAACTTTTCTCATTTAGATTTCTTTACCAATGTCTCACCACACAAAGAGGTGGCACCAATTGTATCATGTGGAAACTGCTTTTTCCATGTCAAAAATTCTGTTACTAGATCCTAAAATATTAGTTTCTGGTCAGATTTTGGCCACAGTTTTAGATGAAAACTAAAACATTTTACCTGTCACTCAACCTGAAGCTACTCCTACACCCTATGTCATACATTGTGTCAAGTGTTACTCTTTTGGCGTAAGTCGACTTGCGTAAACCGGCTGCCGGAAGCTTTTATTTAGTGATATTTTATAATTATTGTTTATTCGATAAAGTTATAAATATGGATATTTTTGGAGAGTGGATCACTTTTATCATGAATGGATGCACTGATGGACTTCAAAACAGAAATGGCCATTCACTGCCATTATAAAGCTTGGAAGAGCCAGGACATTTTTTTATATAACTCCAATTGTATTCGCTGAAAGAAGAAAGTCATATACACCGAGGATGGCTTGAGGGTGAGTAAATTTTCATTGTTGGGTGAATTATCCCTTTAATCTCGGTGGATCAGAAAGAGAAATTAACACCAACATTGAGTGCCATTTATAGGTCCTGGAGACCTCACCAGATTTATGAGTCACATGAACTGGAACAGGGAGAGCTTTTTCAGATAGTCCCTATAGATTACCTGACACTTTTTCATAATGTGCAGAGAAAACGGACACAAATTCTAACAGATTCTCCAAGCACTGAAGGAGTCCATTGTCATTTCAAAAAGTGAGAAATGCTTCAAAAGGCCCTGGTTTGATGCCTTCTTTGAGAGTGTTGCATAGGGCAAGGAGAGTTAAAGTGAAAGCTCTTTTCATTTCTCTCTTGCTGGTAACAGCATTTCTCTAGCCTGGCATGCCAGACCTACATCAAGATGTTAGGTCTGGAAACTCATCATTGACAGGGCTCAATCGAGGGGCGGGATAAACAGTTGTCTTTCAAATTCTCTCTGCACGCAATTGGATAGCGCTAAAGCCAATCAGAGCAACGAAGAAGGTGACGTACTCAGCGGAGCAAGTTGATATATTTAACTTTTACCGTATCCACAGTCCAGCTGTCAACATCCCGGAATCCATCCCGAAATAAGGATTTTTTTGTGTTTTACACGAGCCACAAACTTTAAAAATAAAACACTAATCATTAAAAGTCTAAAGAGTTTATAACTAGTAGCCTACATATGTGTGGGAGAGAATGAGACAGTATGTGTGTATGAGAGAGAAAGAGACATTGTCATTAAAAAAATAACATCATAGAGAATGTTTAAATACTATTATCAGCTTACGAGGGAAACGGAGGCGTAGTGGTTCTTGCTGGAGATGATTCGGGAGAGGTCCGTGCACCTATACCGATCAGAGCGCGCGCTGACACGGAGAAAGCCTTTATCCTCGACGACACAGCACTGTTGCAGCAGCTTTTTTGTAACAGCGCGCGCAGCGCCGGCCGTATCCGAGGATGAAGGACTTAAAAACAAATATGTCCGAGCTTGCTCTGACCGTCTCAACTCTGTCGTCATTATGTTAAGCCCGCCCGCCGACTATATACACGATGTGATTAGCCCTACCAGAGTTTGGTTTTTCCACTTCGAAAGCCAACGGAGAGTTGCTAGACCACACTTTGCTGCAAAATAATTTTTGCAGCCACTAGGGTGCATCTAGATTTCTAGGCTAGCATTTCTCATGTAACAGAGAGGAACCTGGTAAAATATGCAACTGGTTTCCCTAAACGGCCTCAAATGGCCAGAAATTTGTTCTATGTCACTTGTTTGTTGTGTCTCATGTTGTTCTAAAACCATAAGACAATAATTTTCGAGACACAAATAAAGATATTTTTAATGAAAGCTGAGATTTCCGTCCCTCTACTGAAAGTCTATTCCACCAAAACTATGATGCTTCAAAAGGTCATAAAGAGATCATAAAAGTAATCCATACGAATCGAGTGCTTTAATCAAATCTTCTGAAGAGACATGATCGTTTGATATGTAGCATTTATTTAAACTAGTGCTGTCAAACGATTAAAATATTTAATCGCGATTAATCGCATTAATGTCATAGTTAACTCACGATTAATCGCACATTTTTATCTATTCTTAATGTCTTTTGATTTCTTTTTGTTACATTTTTTCTCATTTTAATGCTCTTATCAACATGGAAAAGTGGATTGGCTTGTTTAGTGCAAATGTTTTTTTTTTTTTTTTGAAAATTAATTTTGTTCAATTTCACTCTAACATATATAGCCTAAATAATCTCTCACGCAATGCAACACTGTCCATCAATAAAAGGGTGAAAGAAATACTGACGAGGTCCTGATATTGACGAGGGGTGGAGAATTTGCATCATCTGTGTTTGTGTGTGTGTGTGTGTGCATGTTTGCATGGCCATCATCAAGTGGTGTTTCAGGCTGGACGTGCTGCGATGATGATAGCTCAGTTCATAATGACAAAACATACAGATCGCTTTGGTCTTGTCAATGGGACAATTTGGCAACTTTTTAAAAGTAAACTTTACATTCAGAATCTCATTGGCATCCATTTCGGCGTCTCGCGCTCGTCATCCACTCAAAACATAACGTTACTATTTGGCCGGCTCGCAAGCAGAAACGAGTGTGTGCGGCACAAAACGTCCTCGCGCTGCGCTCTGAAACCCATTCATTCAATTGCTTGCGCCAGCGCGAGGACGTTTCGTTGCTTCTTCGACCAAAGCGCAAGCGGATCTAGCTAAGACCGGAAACAAAACATCAGGCACGCCGCACACACTCGTTTGGGCTTGCGAGCCGGCTTTGAGTGGATGGCGAAGCGCGAGACGCTGAAATGGATCAGGGCGCATGCCGCGTCCTGTTGCAAAAGTATGTGAAAAAACTACAAAGTTTGCTAGGACAAAAAGACCGTAATCGCGCGATAAAAAAATTAACGCCGTTAAAATGGGTTTGCGTTAACGCCGTTAATAACGCGTTTAACTGACAGCTCTAATTTAAACATTAAATCGCCACATACATATTAAGCACATGAAATGGTTAACTAAAGCTAAAAAAAAACAAACAAACAAAACTTGCTGCATAGGAACCATAGACTATATATGTACATGTGTATATATATATATACACTGTATATATATATATATATATATATATATACACATGTATATATATACACTCAGCCGGCCACTTTCTTGGGTACCCCATGCTAGTAACGGGTTGGACCCCCTTTTGCCTTCAGAACTGCCTCAATTCTCGTGGCATAGATTCAACAAGGTGCTGGAAGCATTCCTCAGGGAGTTTGGTCCATATTGACATGATGGCATCACACAGTTGCCACAGATTTGTCGGCTGCACATCCATGATGCGATCTTCCCGTTCCACCACATCCCAAAGATGCTCTATTGGATTGAGATCTGGTGACTGTGGAGGCCATTTGAGTACAGCGAACTCATTGTCATGTTCAAGAAACCAGTCTGAGATGATTCCAGCTTTATGACATGGCGCATTATCCTGCTGAAAGTAGCCATCAGAAGTTGGGTACATTGTGGTCATAAAGGGATGGACATGGTCAGCAACAATACTCAGGTAGGCTGTGGCGTTGCAACGATGCTCAATTGGTACCAAGGGGCCCAAAGAGTGCCAAGAAAATATTCCCCACACCATGACACCACCACCACCAGCCTGAACCGTTGATACAAGGCAGGATGGATCCATGCTTTCATGTTGTAGACGCCAAATTCTGACCCTACCATCCGAATGTCGCAGCAGAAATTGAGACTCATCAGACCAGGCAACGTTTTTCCAATCTTCTATTGTCCAATTTCGATGAGCTTGTGCAAATTGTAGCCTCAGTTTCCTGTTCTTAGCTGAAAGGAGTGGCACCCGGTGTGGTCTTCTGCTGCTGTAGCCCATCTGCCTCAAAGTTCGACGTACTGTGCGTTCAGAGATGCTCTTCTGCCCACCTTGGTTGTAACGGGTGGTTATTTGAGTCACTGTTGCCCTTCTATCAGCTCGAACCAGTCTGGCCATTCTCCTCTGACCTCTGGCATCAACAAGGCATTTCCGCCCACAGAACTGCCGCTCACTGGATGTTTTTTCTTCGGACCATTCTCTGTAAACCCTCAGAGATGGTTGTGCGTGAAAATCCCAGTAGATTAGCAGTTTCTGAAATACTCAGACCAGCCCTTCTGGCACCAACAATCATGCCACGTTCAAAGTCACTCAAATCACCTTTCTTCCCCATACTGATGCTCGGTTTGAACTGCAGGAGATTGTCTTGACCATGTCTACATGCCTAAATGCACTGAGTTGCCGCCATGTGATTGGCTGCTTAGAAATTAAGTGTTAACGAGCAGTTGGACAGGTGTACCTAATAAAGTGGCCGGTGAACACTCAGTTTCTATGCAGCCAATCACATGGCGGCAACTCAGTGCATTTAGGCATGTAGACATGGTCAAGACAATCTCCTGCAGTTCAAACCGAGCATCAGTATGGGAAAGAAAAGGTGATTTGAGTGACTTTGAACGTGGCATGAGTGTTGGTGCCAGAAGGGCTGGTCTGAGTATTTCAGAAACTGCTAATCTACTGGGATTTTCACGCACAACCATCTCTTAGGGTTTACAGAGAATGGTCCGAAAAGAAAAAACATCCAGTGAGCGGCAGTTCTGTGGGCGGAAATGCCTTGTTAATGCCAGAGGTCAGAGGAGAATGGCCAGACCGGTTCGAGCTGATGAAAGTGCAACAGTGACTCAAAATAACCACCCGTTACAACCAAGGTGGGCAGAAGAGCATCTCTGAATGCACAGTACTTCGAACTTTGAGGCAGATGGGCTTACAGCAGCAAGAAGACCACACCGGGTGCCACTCCCTTTCAGCTAAGAACAGGAAACTGAGGCTACAGATTTGCACAAGCTCATCGAAATTGGACAATAGAAGATTGGAAATGCGTTGCCTGGTCTGATGAGTCTGGATTTCTGCTGCGACATTCGGATGGTAGGGTCAGAATTTGGCATCTACAATATGGACCAAACTCCCTGAGGAATGCTTCGAGCACCTTGTTGAATCTATGCCACGAAGAATTGAGGCAGTTCTGAAGGCAAAAGGGGTCCAAACCCATTACTCAGCATGGGGTACCAATAAAGTGGCCCGGTGAGTGTATATATATATATATATATATATATATATATATATATATATATATATATATAAAGATTTCCATGTTTTCCACTGTAGAAAAATTAAGCCAAAATATCCCAGAAACCGTTGCTGCTGATTATCAAAATATCAATTAAAGCCGGAGTCTGTTCAGTAGTGATCCTGATGTGGAGTCGCAGTATGAAGGTCCCACCCACACTCCCGCAGACTTAATTGCAAGCACAACTGTTTATCATGATGTTACATTCCATTTTATTGCACCTCATAACTAATTAAACCAAATTTATTTGGAAAACGAACACTTCAACAATCAGGATTTTTTTTTTAAACCTATCGCTAAAAACCACCTCAGGGTTTTGTAATCCCAATGGAGTTGTACGGATTACTTTTATAATGGATGGAAGTGCTTTTTAGAGTTTCAGAAAACTCGGGACTCTATTCAATGCCATTACAAAGCAGGAAAGAGCCAGGATATTACTTAAAGGCCCACTGAAGTACCTTGGAATGCGCAAGCTTTGTATGATGCGTTGACGTAATTTCCACTAAACAGGAAGCTAAGGTGGGACATACTGAATGGCTCCTCCCTGTTTTCAAATAACATTAACATTTAGTTTACCTCACATATTGCACGTTGTACTCGACAGCACCATGTCAGCGAATCCAAGCGCTGAAGATACGTTGGATTCAACAGTAGAGATGTGAATAAATTCCAGCCATTTCATTCTTAACCAACATACATTTGGAAAACGGAATAAAACTCGTTTCAGCAACCATTACCGAACACACATCTCCAACCTATATGGCTCTGTGACGAGTCAACGGTAGTGATGATGTCCAATTTGTGAGTGGTTCTTTTAGTTAACTGAATCGTTCAAAACAGTGTGCGTCTTGAGTCAGCGCTGATCCACAGTTTTCTAAAGTCACTCACTTTCGGACATGCTTGGCAGTCACTCATACTCCTGGAGTCGAATGTTACTTCAATAACTCTGACAATTCACTGAACTGAAACATGTTGTGCTGAGAGACTGATGAGCACCAGCAGCTGATGCTGAGCATTACTACTGAACGCACAGGTAACAATTTTGCAAATTTTAAAATGTTCAATTTTTTTACGACACACAAAAGGGTTCCCTGCTCTGCCTTACACCTGGCTGTTGCTTGAAATGAAGAGCTAGTTTGCTTTAGTGTGGTCAAAACAAGCCACTTTTTAAATGTCCACAAAAGAAAGAGAGAGAGAGAGAGAGAAGAGAGAAGAGAGAGAGAGGAGGAGAAGAAAGAAGAAAAATGAGTGTGTATGTTTTCAGAGGACTCTTTTTCCACAGTCAATGAGTCAGGAGGACAGCAGAGACTGAGAGACCGTAAATGGGCAAACCTAGTTTCCCAGTTTTCACTTTCTGCCTGACTGCCAAACCTACAACCCATAGTCCTCCTCTTACACACACACACACACACACACGGAATTAAGCAGGTGATTAGACTGAACCTTCTTAGATGTTCTGTATCTCTAGTTAAACTTCCCACACACAGAGAGAGTTAACAAACCAAGCTCCAGAACTGGTCATCTCTATAACACATCAGTGTCTCCTTTCCTCTTCCACACACCTCTCATTTACAGCTGCATCACTTCCTCCCACACACACACTCAGGTAAAACTTTCTCAGTTTTAAACTGTGATTTTTATCCTTTCAAGCGCTGTCAACTCCACACCATCCTTTTGATTTAAAATGTTCAACAATGGACCAGTTCACCAAATATACCAATATTTGTCAAACCAAAAAACAACCCACTTTTCTCCCGCTTTCATTCAAGTAAGTTCCTTGTAATTCACCTGTGTTTCCGGTCATAGTCTTTTAGTCTTTAACACAATATTAAGGATGTCCCGATCAAGTTTTTTGTGCCCCTGATCCATTGAATATTGATCTGCCAGATATTGAATCCCGATTAAATACTTGTATTTTCCTAAAGCTTGGCGCCCAGTTTGAAGCACACTAAAGCTATTAAAATCAATCCAATGTATATTGTGGGATTGGGTTAATTTTTTTTTCTGCAAAAGGAATTTTCTTTATTTGTTTAAAAATGTGTTAAAAAAACAATCCAATGTATGCAGGGCAATGCAGATATGGTCTCTGGGGCAGGGGTATAACTCAGTAATTATATTTATAGGCCTATGGCAACAGTTTATTAGGCTGCTGTCCCTTTAAGAACCAGGCGCGACATTAAAGGCCAATTTATACTTCTGCGTAGGGTGCGCGCAGTAGGTACAGCGTAGCATACGCACAGGCACGCGTCCCATACCGCGTACCCTTCGCCGTAACCTGACGCGCACCTCCTCAAAAATGTAACTACACGTCACGGCGACGCGGACCGCAAGATCGGTGATTGGTTCGGCTTGGTAGCATCGCATTTCGTCAGTACGCTTTTCCGCACGTACCATCTCCTCCGACAGTCTTCTACTCATTTCTGCCTTTCAGTTTTAGTAATTTCACTAAAATGAACTGTTTTTCCACCTCAATAAGCTCCAACTCCAACATGATCCACTCTCTTTCAGGCTTGTAGTAAACCTAGCCGCAACTCGAGGAATCTAAACAGTGGAACATTAAAACCCTCCGCCGCCAACTAGCGTTTCGGAGCAGTGCTGCAGAGCAACCAAGACCTGACGCAGAAGTATAAATGCTCACAACGGCGTCGCCTGCGTGCGTAGCCAACGTCGTACACTGCGGCGTACCCTCGACGCAGAAGTGTAAATTGGCCTTAAGGCTGGTCCACTTGTCCGGGACAAGTGGATTTTTTGTAGGACAAGTAGAAGAGAAAATTAGTTGTCTGACCGGACAAGTAAAATTTAAAAAAAAAAAATGCCATGTTACTTCACGTTATGTGCCACTCGTTTATTTTACAGATTTTAATTTTACAGATTTGTAACGAACACAATTTCGCGCTGCCTGTGAATGTCCTGAATGTGACTCACAGAAAGACAACCGCGCCAGTATAATGCGCCATGCACAGACGCGCGCCAGAAGTTCTCTTTCACACTTGCATGAACATCAACAACACACACCTATTGCTGGTCATGTACATTGAACTTCTTCTTACCCCTAAGCGAAGAACAAAAAAAGACCATTGCTGTGAGTATTGTGGCCTTCAGTGTATCAATGGTTTTATCCAAAAGCATATAATTCTACATATTAGCAGATCATGTTTCCATAACAAGCATCATTGAAGCGTTATTAAATTATAAACCTTGGACAGCCAATAGGCAGTGTCATACACATGGCACAGCACATTAAATCCTCAAAACAGTCATGGATACAGTAGCTGCTTGTAATATCTTTCATTTGCGGTGACATGGGAGCTGTGGATTACTTAATCACTGGACACTGTACAGTAAATGTGGGTATTTTATTTAGAACCAGGTCACAAAAGCTTAGTCATTTAATTGTTTTTTTGTGTGCAAATTATGCAACAGGATGCAATGCTAAACAAGCACACTCACTATCTTGCATGGTTTACTAGCTCAAAGTCTAGCAGACTTCCTCTTTTCCATCAAATCACTGCTTGATCTTTTAGGGATGTGTTCACACTTGGCATGTTTGGTTAGATTAAATTGAGGACTGGTGCGACTGCTCAGTTAGTGCTATTTATTTGAATAAGTGTGGACGTTGCCATCCCAACCCTGGTGCGCACCAAACAAGTGGACTTCCAAATGAGAGGTTGAACTGAAATATGAATGCAACACGGACCTTGTAAACGACTTGTAAACAAACCACGAACAAGACATGATGTCACAAGATGCAGACCCTATAAAGGACAGGATGCTCAAACATAAATGTTTTTTTCCCGTTCATAGCCACACTGTTGCCTATGACAGTTTGGTACAGCCATCAGAACAGTGTCTCCTCGCAGCAGATCTTCTTTTGTGTGTGTGATGGAAGGATACCTGCCACAATCATATGTATGCACAAACAGCGAGCACATTTAACCCAGCACACAGCATTGGTTTTGGATGTGCGACAAGTTACGTCACAAAATATGTCCTAAAATACTTTTTTTGTATCTTCAGGTTCAGTGTTAAAAATTACATTGTGGACGCTACGTGAACCAGGACTAAATGTATCATTTTTATTTTTTGGTTTGGAACAAAACAACCTAGACTCTAGGTCCTATAGTACCAGAACTACAAGTGTAAACGCCCTTAGACTCTTCTAGAATCAAGAGTTCTAATGTCATAACTATTAAACGTGGATAATACAAAAAAAAGTTTAAGCTTAAAGCTGTTATTCAAGGTATTACATTTGCTTCAAGCTTTTAAATGCAGTGTCAAAGTAAACCAGTGTGTTAAACTGTGGTACTGGATGAAAATAAAATAAAACATGGGAGGACAGTAAGTTTATAGGGGTAATATAAATGTTTGCGGTCAGAGAGAAACTTCCAGCATGTGAAATCTCCAGATGGCCTCACTAGCATTAGGGAGACACTGATCTACAAGCTGGAGCAGCAAACACTGCACTAAGAATTGTGTATGATGGAGAGATCAGATGGGAGAAAGAGAGAGGGAGAGAGAGAGCCCTTGTGTGAGCGTGTATGTCTTTTTGTGCTCCAGAACAAAAAAATCTGCCCATCCTTTTTAGGTGGTCTGTACATACAATTGAAGCTTGCATAATTTCTTTAAAGGACAACCACAGATGTTCCTCTTTGAGATGAAAATGAGCAACAGCCATCTTTCCCCCAGCATGAGCTCATAAACACAAATACAAAGCACATTCATTTTTTTTCATGCATAACAGGCTTTTTTTTTACACAGTTTTATGGAACCCAGGCCTCTATAAAGGTTTTGTTTTTATGACGATAACAACCTTTAAAAGCAGTTCTCGCACATGCTTTGTGGCGCTCTCGTGAACTCACATCAGAGGCCCATATGTCAGAAAATTAATGAATAGTTGAATAAAAACATTTTTCGCACAAAATGTATCCTCATCACTTGATAAACTGTGGTTGAGCCACTGTAGTCACTTGGACTATTTTAACTATTAGTGATGCACCGATATGAACATTTTGGCCAATACCGATAACCGATAATTCTTTATATTTGAAAGCCGATAACCGATATATCGGTCAGATAAATCTAATCCAATTTTTTTAATAATTTTTGAGAGCCTGATTGCAAAAACAAAAGTCTCACAATTGAAATTATAAATTATAATTTCATGAAGCCGATATGACAGCACATTTTGCACTTGCACTTTATAGGAAACTATATTTTCCTTTTTGATTCCAATCATATTTCAAGCAATTAAGATCAGTGCACATCTTAAGTGTCTCGAGTGTCAAGTGTTGAAGGAAATAATTCATTATTTATCAACTTTAATATATCAGCCAAATTTTATTATCGGGCCGATAACATATAAATGAACAAATATAGGCTGATACCGATCATCACTATTAACTATGTTTTTACTAACTTTTCTGGCCCAGCAGAATGAAATTGCCAAGCAGCCTATGAAGGAGTGCGCCGCCGGCTCTAAGATTTCATAAATAATATCTTAATGTGTGTTCCGAAGATGAACAAAAGTCTTACGGGGTTGGAACAACATGAGGGTATTTCATTTTTGGGTAAACTAACCCTTTTAAGTGCAGGTTTTCTCTTTAATATAGTCCAAACTGTTAGAGAAAAGCACAGAAAAGTTTTTCAGTCTGTAAATTAAATTGAGCATTTTAAGGAAATTAAACATCTTAACTGTGATCAAGGTGATGGCGTTGCAAGTGGCTTTGTATGTTCGTCGTATTACCAGTGCACTTTACTTTTAACAGGTAGTTCTTGTATCGCACACACTCTTTGTCAATATTTTTTGTCCCATCAATGGTTTAAAAGCTGAAGTGGGTCCAGACTTTGGACTTAAAAGTGGCTGGGGCATCTATTATTTTTCTCACACTGCTGTTTGCCATCCGCAGTAAAAAAAAAAAAACTCTTTTTCTAATGGTACGTTCACACCGGACGCGAATAGCGCGTCAGGCGCGAATGATTTCAAAGTTAAGTCAATGCAAAGACGCGTTACGCGCGTGAAAAAATCCTGCGGCGCGAATGAGGCGTGGAGGCGCGGCGCGAAAGACGCGAATACGCCTCATTCGCGTGTCAAGTTCGCGCGAATTGAGCGTCTGGCGCGTTAAGCGCGAATGATTCAGTTAGTGCCATTTGTGCATTCACGCGTTTGACGCGAATTCGCGTCTGCCGCCCGAGTTGAAAAATCTGAACTTTGGCGTGAATTCGCGCCGCGTTAACCAATCAGGAGCCTAGCTGCTTGCTCACGTGGTGAAGTGTCTGGATGCTTCAATAAATTATTTTGTATATGACTAAATACATGGTGGGATTATGCACAGCAAAGCAAATATTTTATCACTTAAAACATTATTTCTATATACGAGACATGTTCATTTTGTATTGAATGTTATTCATTCCATATCTAGATTATATGAAATATTATTATGATGTAACAAGCAACATAATATGTGTATATAAGTTCGTGTCTGGACATGAGAGAGATAAAAAAATCACAGGACAGGTTAATAACTTTTGAAAGCTGGCTCTATCATCAAAACAAAGATAAATGACAGCTAGATTAGGTGGATGAGGGCGAGGGTGATCCTCGCTCTGATGCGGGACAACAGGTCATCAAACTGGGCACGGGACAGGCGGAAGTACCGCTGACAGCGGCCGTCATCCAGCGCAGCTCCTGGAGCGAGCAAATGGTGAAAATAGCCAAACGGTTCGCCTCGAAGGGCCCGGTGGACACAAATACGGCGACGATGATCCCCACGCCACTGTTCTAGCTCTCCAGAGCAAATACAGTGCGGTGAATCTCTCGATTAATGCTAGATCAACATAAACAAAGATGGCCGTCAACGGGTTTCAGGTTTTGACGCGCGAGACGCGCGTAAATTTCACTTCAAACTTTTTATTTTACCCGCGTCAGTTTCGCTCTTGACGCGCGAATGAACACAAAGTGGTCAAGCGTCAAACTAGGCGCGGTAGACACGAATTCGACGCGCGATTCGCGTCCGGTGTGAACGTAGCATTAGACTAGTTAACTCAGGGATGCACCGATATAAACATTTTGGCCGATACCGATAACCGATAATTCTTTATACTTGAAAGCCGATAACCGATATATTGGCCGATAAATCTAAATCCAAATTTTTATTTCATTTTTCAGAGTCTAATAAAAAAAACAAAAGTCTCACCATTAAAATCCATATCACAAGCACACATTTATAATGTTCTCATTATTATATGATGAACATAAAACTGTATTTTTATTTTTGTCCAATCATATTTCAAGCAATTCCAAACCATCATGTTGAACAGTGCGTCCGCAATCTACATGAATTGATATATCTGCCTAATTTTCTTATCAGGCCGTGCATCCCTATAGCATTAACTTAAGTTCACGTTTCCCTCATTCATGTTTTGAGCACCGCCTCCAGGAGCCATGAAGTTTATGATTTTTTTTTTTTATATAATGCATGTTTCAATAAATCTGTCATGAAAAGACTACCGTTTTTTAAATCTGTTTATACTTCAAATAACAAAATGGAGTAAAACATAATTATATACAAAAAAGTGAAACTTAAATGTTTGTATTTAAAACTCAGTTTTAAATTGATGATTAAGTTGAAAGTTTTTCAAAATTAAAAAAGACCAAATTACTAAAACGTACACTATTAAAATGAAATCTGAATATATAGAAATAAATAGCTAATTCAAACTAAATATTCAACTAAATATTACTTAAATAACACTGTTTTATAGTTAATGAGTAGTTTTAAGAAAAGAAAAGAAAAGAAAGAAAAGAAAGAAAGAAAAGAAAAAAGAAGATAATGTGTACCTTTTAGGTTAGGAATGCAAGAGGGAATGCTCAAGGAAATTCCACAATCTTTATATGTAACAAAAACGTTTTAACTTAAACAAATTTGAACTACTTTCAGTAAATCGTCAAGTTGAAGAAGATGCAGCCATAAATGTTTACCATCTTGATCTCTGAAACTGCTTAAGTGTCACAGAGCATGAGATGTTTAAAGTCAATAATAAAAGCTTAATTAAGTCAAGAAGAGTTTACCAAGAAATGAGCAAACAAGAAACGGCAAGTGGAAATGCCTTTGTGTAAGTGCAGCTGGATCAGGTTGTTTTGCAGGTCTTAAGGGAAGTGGTTTGACACTTGCAGCAAAAGCATGACTTTGAGGAAGTACTGTACATTAAGATGAATCAAGATACTGAACTAGAATGATCACATTATCTATTCTGGGCTATGATGAAATGACTTAATGCCAAAAAAACACATGGGACTTGAACAAATGACCTAATGATAAAACAGAAAAGATGCACTCAAATCTTGTTGCCAATCTCTGAATCTAAAACACTCGTTCAGCATGCTCCTCTATGACTAACAAAGAGGACAACTCTGAAGGTCAGCAGGATATGATGTAGCAGTGCACCAACACACATGGTGCTTGTCAGATATGAGCTCCTATTTCAAAGAAGTGCATCTAAATGGGGGAAGAGAGAAATGTAAAGATTGCTGGGTGCATTTTTTTTTAATTCTGGCATCAATTGGAGCAAGCAAACATATTAGCCCCTTTATATATTTTTGGTATTAACAAAAACATCTCTATTGTAGAAACATTAAGGGCAACTGTTCTTACACTGTCTAGGAAAACACCAGGAATTTAATCAAGCCCTTAATTTTCCTTGTCCAAAATAAATTTGTAATAAGAAATTACAATTAGCCTTGCTAATTTTCATAGAAGCAATGCATATACAATATATTTAAGTCATTTATTTGCAATTGTGTGTTTCACACACAGTGAATTAAAAATATCCACATTAAAATCATTCAATTTTACTGCATTCTGTTCTATCCCATTGTGCTTTCAAATGCAAGAATAGGAATTATGTAAACACCCCTAGGAGTCTGACCACCATAATTTTACAGTATGTGGATATATATATATATATATATATATATATATATATATATATATATATATATATATATATTTATATATATTATATATCAAATTTACGTTCTAAAAAAGCATATTACTTATAGGCTATACATTCAGAAAGTCTTCTAAAATGAGAGGCCAAAGCATTTGGTCACCAGACTTACAGAAATCCTTTCACTTTTAGCGTTTTCTCAACATTGCGTAACTTCTGATGAACACGTTAATTATTATTTTCAATTATCACTCAACAACTCATTCAACCATGCATTGCAATGTGTTTGAAAGGCTTTTGTCTTTCACACTTTTTATAAAGACTATCATTTTTTTTATTTTAAAATGAATAAATAAAATGTTATTTTAAAATTTGTATGATTTATTTCATTATTAGCTTTTCATTAAACTCACAAACTCCCTGCAGTTCCTTCACAGACCCCAGTTTGGGAAACCCTGAAGGAATTTAAAGATTAATGCAATTCATGTTGATAAAGAACGGAATATATTTTCATTCTCTTTGTATTTTTATATCAATATGGTACAATATTACCCTATTCAATTCAATGTGATAAATGAGTTAGGTCAAAGTAATCTAAAAGTAATCTAAGTAGTTGAATTGTGTTACAGAAAATGTGTAATGAAATGGATTGCGAATACTAAGTACCCTACATTTTTTGTCATGTAATTTGGAATCAGTAATGGCCAACAATTTGCAAGTTATCTACCCAGCACTGTACACTAGTTCCTAGTGGTCATGTAAAACAGAGCAGCTGCTTCTGGTAGCGGTTAAACATTTATTATTCATCCCAGAATGCATTCAAGACACTTATCCACATGGCTGGAGAAGTAATGTTTCATGGAAATGGTCTGCATCAGGACCAAAATTACACAACATCTTTGCCTCAACATTTAAGCCTATACCTTTCCACACCATCACGTTTACAACCATACGAGTGCCTTTCCAAGGCAGAAATAGAAGCAGACAGACCTTTCAGCTCCACAATATCTTATATCCAAGGAAATATCAATAATGCAGGCCTGCATTGCATAACTCAGCGGGCAAGTCTTGGGAAGCACCATACAAGTTCAACAACAAATGCTCCACAGATCAGTTCTGATCTGCTCCAAGCCTTCAGGCAGAGTTGAAGAAGCTGAGTCATTATAGATAAAAGAATGAGAGATCCTAATTTAATTTTATGTGAACCACAGCATGTATCCCAGCATGCATCTCAGCTCAGCAGGTGTTCCTTGCTGTTCAAAATGCAACAGAAACATAGAATAAAGTTACCAGTTTCATAAGTAAAAAAAACTCTTATCTCAAAATAAAAGTGATCAGTCTCTTTACAAGAACAGAAACTTTATCTTTTTTATAATTTATGCATTTCTTCCTCAGTTACAAAGTGTTTCCCAGTCTGGGCCTAATGGTCTCTGGAAGCCATATGAAAATATATTCTCTGAAAACCTGGCACAGGGCTGCAGAATCTCTTGAGGACACTGCCAATCTATAAGAGAAAAACATGTCTCTGTGATTTAAAATCTCAGGCTCTAAATCTTGTGAAGGTGCTTTTTCAGGTAGTGAAGGGGAATAATCAAACAGCTCACACACAGAGGAATGTGTTACATCTGACTCACAGACATAACCGACTTTAGCTTAACACAATGTGACATGAGGCTGAAATACTGATCTCAGCAGAGCTACATGATAATGAGGGTGAAGAGATCATTTTTATCGACCATCTAACAGAACGAGCCTATACAAACACATCTTTATTTGTCTCATTTGTTTATGTGGAAGTTTTGCATTGAGTGGTACAATGGATCACAAAACTCATGGTGTGGACCAAATTAAGTTTTTTAAGTCACGGATCAAATCATTGTTTGGATCATCCAAAAAAAAAAAAAAAAAAGATAATTATCGGATCGGATCATTGGTGCTAGAGCCCGACCGATAAAGGATTTTGAAGGCCGATACCGATACAAACATTTTTGGGTTTTAAAATTCAATATTCCGATATATTGGCCGATATTTTTTTATTTTATTTTTTTTTCAGAAACGCGAAACAAACCATTAACAGATTTCCCTAACATTAGTTATTTGTAGTTATTTATGAGTTTTAACTAAAATTAAATAATATAATAATGCATTTTAATAAAATAAACTTGTTTCTTTTATTGTCACAACAGACTGATGATAGTGGCATTAGCTAGCTTTGTGGTTCGCTAGTCTATGATGAGCCATAATTTAGCAATGGATAACAGTCATACTGCAAATTGTAAAACATACATTTTCAATATAACAGGCCAAGGAGAGATGATACGTCTCATTGCTATAACTGTCACACGCTATTAAAGAAATACTTCAGTCACATTGTCAAAAGTTAAAAGGACTACACTGTCAACTACACTGTAACAACGTAACGTAACTATTACTAGCTAATTCTACTTCACTCTCGGCTTATTTAACAGCAGCAAAACTGGACATGATAGTCACAAATGTTGTCATGCTTATTTGAGTTAAGAGAACTGATGGGGATGTAATTTTGTTATTCAGGCAATGTATGTCTCGTGACGAACTCAACGAGTGTTGCCAACAGGAACGATGTAGAGTGCCCTCTGGTGGACAAACTATACAACTCCAACACTCATGACATGGTTGAAGTGTGTTTCGTCCGTTTTTTTATTTTTTGAAATATTCATTTATCAGCCATTATAACTGCCGATACCGATAGTTTGGAAAATGCCTAATATCGGCCGATAATATCGGTCTGCCGATATATCGGTCTGGCTCTAAAATTAACATTGCTTTCCATTTATTACTCATTAAAGACAAGTGAACAGTCAGTAAAAAATAAGAACAAATACACAAAATTCAAGCATTTATAAATACAATAGAACCAAGTTACAAATAAAGTAAGTTCTAACAGTAGTACTCAGGTATAAATAAACATCAATTAAATGTAAAATAAAACAACACTATAGTGTTCACTGTATGAATTAAATATTAATATTTGTTAAAGCTGTGTTTTGTTGTTTAATTAACATTAATGACAGACAGCAGCAGCAGGAATTTATAATGTGCACAGATAACAGTGTGCGAATACCGTAGTGAATTCTCTATCGCCTCTTCTTGCGCTTGAATGGTTTAAAATTGCTTGGATGTGTTGGCAAGACAAAACATGTGCAAACGATTCACTTTTACTCTTCGATGGTGACGCTTACGTCGAATCATATGCGTTACAAACGCGGGCCCTGGTTCTTTCGGATCATGGATCAAACAACGAACAGTTACACCCCTAGTAACTGAAAAATAAGACCATACAACAAAAAAAATCCATCATTTACAATTTTTCTCTTAAAGGACTGGCCTATACAGTCCTGATGAAGTCTTAATGCAACCGCACTTAACACAGGCCGCTGTGTGGTGCCAGCACATGGCCCATGTTTTCCTCTCAGCTGAGTGAAACCAAGCACACTGCATTTGAACTGTGCTTATGCAACAGCATGCCAGCTTCATGAAATATCAACTCCAATCAGGAGTAAACCATTGAAACCCCTATTTGGTCTGACTTTTTATAGAAGGAATGTGTGGGTATCAGACAAACACTGACCAGCCATTGTGGGCCTATTACGATAACTTTAATATCTCGATTCTCGAATTTATATTTAGTGCTTTGATTAAAAAGACCAGTTATTTTTTTACATTACATGCATTGCATGGACATTTCTCATTGGAATTAAAATACCTAGTTTAAGGTATTGGAACTTAGTTGGTTACCAAAAAGATTACAGGTTTGAATCCCTGCAGAGTTTAATTTAATAGACAATATCACTGTACACTAGAGCAAGGGACACACTTGGACAAGTAATTTTTGCTTTGTTCACTACATTGTATACAAGATGAGCATTAAAAACTTTATAGTGAACAAAAAAAATAAAATAAAAAATACTTGTCAAAGAGTGCCCTTGTCCAACAATTGATTAATATTCATATATTAAATTAATAATAGTGTTTAATGTAACTTTCTTTACAAAATCAGATTTTGTTGTAAGCAATATTAATCTATGATGGTTTTGAATTCCTTTAAAGTTTACTTAAAACATTATCCATGTATATTAATAATAATATCACGTATAGTAAATAACTATTAAATATAATTACTTAAAAAATACAATTTAAAATATTTAAAAAATATATAAAATAAATATTGTATATTTTCTTGGAAAATAATTCGTGTTTTGACTCTTGAAAGGTTACGACGTTAAACATCTAATTATTAATGAAATGTATTGTGGTTGTTTACAAGTGTGCAAGGCAATTATAGATTCACTGGGATTTTGGAAAATAATGAACAGCTGACTGGCCCTGTTTCACTTGCATAGGTCAATACAAACGAAATATACGCGAAAACTGGCTCCTCAGGTCACACCAAATGAATACTTTCACCTTCCTCTGCCTATGAAAGACATTTCAGTGTTTTCTTCAAATAAACAGTGAGTGGGCTATAGCTTTCGATTTGGCAGGCAGAGTATGGTGGTTGTGTTTACATACAATTCCGAACCCCAATCTCACAAATATGGAAGCGATTATTAAATGGCATCGTCGCCAAGTCATAAACAGCTTACAAATGTAACTTATCTCCAGTTCGCATCCTTGCGCACTACAGAGCATACACACAACACAGATAGCTACTTTATGGCCATTTCTCTGGCGGTGTAATTAAAAAAGAGCCTCGAAGCTGACTCTCCAGAATCTTTCACAAATCAAACGTACTTACATCTCAGTAGGCGCTTTGTCAATCCATACTGCCATCAGAAGAGTTTTGATGCATGCGAATCACTTGCCAAATTCCAGCGCGCAGGCTGCCTCTCGCTCTTCCTTGCGCTGCTGCATAGAGTGGCCCCGCCCTGATGCGTGACGTCAGCCCCCAGTGCCCCGCCTATCCCACGCGCTCTGTCCGCAACTGCACGTGCAAATAAAACAGCAAATTAATGTTTTAACCATGGTTAAACACAACGCAGAACGCAATTTCGTATTATAGTTTAACATAGCCTACTGGCTTGGTTGCAGTTCCTTTAATTATGAATTTTTAGAATTCCAAATATAATCTTTAACGAGCATCGATGGTGAGAGAGGACACTATTGTATTGCTATTGTATTGTTTACGTGCATAATTAATTACATTGCACTGAAATTGAACATCTCTAACGAAAAGCTGCAGAACCAATACGCATTTATTTAAATTGGGCAGTAATTAATTCATTGTGCATTTAAAAAAAAGTCAAGTTTTCATATCATATAGGCTATCTCTAATGAATAGACATATATATATAACAATGTAGGCTAACTTTCTTACATTGATGGGACTTATTCTCAGATTAATTGTAAACTGCTAAAAATGTTGCAAACATCAGTCGATTTCGTAGCCTACCATGCATGAGGTTCTAAGATCTATATTGCCATCATGTGGATGGTTGTAAAAATACAGTCACAGTTTTAATTTTTATTTCCCTTTCTGTTTGGTCAGTGTGATATTAATTCAGGCAACATATAGCACCACAATGTTTGAATCTCTCAATAATCGAATTCACAAAAAAGGGCTCTGAACTTGGTGCCAAATTACACATTTTAAAGATGTTTTAAAAATAACAAATATCAAGGCACACACGGTATGAACATATTTTCCTGAACTACTAACAAAGTACAATAATATAAGAATGAAATAAGATTAAATTCATTTTCTCTGGAAGAAGAGCATGCATGCATTGATAAATGCAGAAATCTATTAACAGCTAAATGCATGTGTTTATGAATATAAGAGATAATCAAAAAAAGATGATTAAGTTAAATAGGTGAATCTAAAATGAGCTCGATAACAGACTATTTTAGGGAAAGACTTCTAACGTCTTTCTTAGCGTCAGGATCAAATTAATACTGTAACCCTATTTTATAAATATCCCAAACTGGGTCATTATAATTATTATTTATTTAATTATTTAATTATTTTTTTGATGGATGGATTTCTTAACACATTCACTATATTCACATTAGAGGAGACTTAAACAGAGACTTAAACTTAAGGATAAGTCAGCAATTATTAATTGATCTAAAACTAGTTTGATTTCAAAGTTGTTAGTAATAAGTAAGTGACTACTTGTAATGCGTGTGTGTAGACAGGCACAGGTGAAGGCAAGGATGAATAAAGTTCAAACACACATTTTAATAGGATAATCCAAACAGAGTCTAAACAGGTAGCAGGCTACACACATATAACTTAAAGGGGTCATGAACTGGCTTTTTAAATGTTTTTGTTTTGTTGTCTGAGGTCAACTTATGACATTCGCTTGGTTTTTACATTCAAAAACATAAAAATGAATAAGTTATGGGCTATTTTCTTCCCTAGTTTTCAGCCTACTTGAAAAATGCTCGGATTTTATGGGTGTATCGCATTGAAGACTAGGAAGTAAACGCCCACTGCTGTGAGTGGATAACAGTTTTGCATATTATAATGAGTTTCACTCTCAATCTGGTTTGTCATCACGAGGTAGGCCTAACGGTATGTTCACTTTTTTTTCATTTTAAATAGTGTGTAATGTTGCTGTTGGTTTATGGTGCACTGAAAGTTTAGTGTAAGCAGAGATATCGTCTTTTAAAAATCAGGAAGTATAATTGCCTACAAAAACGAACTCGATTGGGACTACAGCTAGGTTATGGTATTGTCACTAACCTACACATTTGCATCAACCCTTCCTCAGAATATGCCGAAAATGGCATGCGCAATGTGCACATTTCTGAGGCACGTTCGACTCTTCAAGTGTGTTGTTCACGGTCTTCTGTGTTTCGGGTTTCCCATGGACGCTATATTCTTCCTCAACAATGGATACAAGTTATGTTTGATTATGTTCCTGAAAATGACGATCGTAATCTAGCGAGTTTAACACCGGATTCAACAAGAAACTGTTACTAAAACATGAAGCAGTTCCAACTTTAAAACACGAGGCAGCAGTTGTTGGGCCACAATCTGTAAGTAGGCTAAGACTTCATCATTTTAAATGTATTTGCATGTATAATTCAAGACGTAGCCTTGTGTTTTATTTTTTTCAAATGCCAGCGCTGGCTTTAGCCACTACTAGTTAGCCTATGCTATTTTGTGTCTACGACAAATGCGTACAAACATTATGGACCTGAATTTTCTATAAATACTAATATTTTAAACGTATTTTTCATGTATATATGCTTTATGATTTTCGATTTATATCAAGAACGTAAACATGCCAACACTGTTTGAGTATAACATTAGTAGCCAGTCATTTGCTATTGTTGCCAGTCAGATGCTATTGTGTAAAACAAACGTGTGTAAAGTTAAAAAAATGTAGCAAATTATCATTCAGAAACGTTTAGTAAGAGCCGTGTGTGGTGAGGTTCTGTTTGACTCTCTTCATCGCCGCTTTCTTGGTCTGATTCTGCCTGAAACTGATACTGCAGTTCGACACATATTTACATCTGGACTGGAGCTCATGACATGCCCGTTTCGCCCGTAAAGGTAATGGGCGTTAATCCTCCGGACAACGTGAGTGACATTTTAGCCAATCACAACACACCGGGCCAAACTAACCAATCTGAGCCCACTATGTGTTTCTGAGGGAGTGTTTTCATAGAATCAGGAAGTGAACCGCTCGTTCAGGGGACAGAGGAGAGCGCGGCTGACAATAAAGGTGAAGTTTATGAAAAATAAGACTTTTAAAAAAAGAAAAACCATGAATACATGTTATATTGCACCCCATAAATACAATCATGCAAAAGAAAAAAAGCAGTCAACCCCCCCTTTAAAACACACAAGTTAATATATTTTAGCACAGTTATTTCACAAGTATACATGAATACATTTAATTAGGACATTAGTGTCTTTGAAATATGTGTAGATCTATTTCACATTTAAATAAACTTTTCACAGTCGTTCAGCTATTTTTATAAAAGAAGGAAACCAAATACAGACTCCAGTAATGCATGATGACAGATGCTATTTTCGATTCCATTACCTCACCAGACCAGATTATGTTCATGAAAATCCAGTTCTCTGATTACACAGTTTAACTTGAAATCAGAATATTCTTCTGTCATTGATGAAAATGTCAGTCACACATCTCTTCACTTACATAAAAGATGATTTTTATTAGCTGTGGATTTATTTTGTAGACTGAGTCACTACAGACTCTAAGAATAGTTACTTCTGGTCTTTTTTTATCATTGGTCATTGCAGAGTGGCCACACCGGACGGAGATATACACAAACATTTTGCTTGAAGGACAAGACATAATGTGGACCGATGATTAACAAAGCAGCTGGACAGTGTTGGTAACACAAACAAACTAGTAATGTGAGCATTTAAATTTGATTAAGACTGACAAGAAGATGATTTTTCAGCAGCTATGCGTCTTGTAGTTTTACGGTTCCTGGCTGGATATTTTGGAGCTCTAAGCTCATTCTTCGTCCTGGGATCTCTTGTGTCCGATTACTGGCTTATGGTATTTGAATCTTGTGATCATGCAGCTTTTTTAAGAGTTAAAGAGGTAAGGATCAGACTTATTTGGCATGTGTTAAAATGATTTGTTCATGTATTTTATTAGACTTTAAATATATAATCAAGTGACTGAGAATTCAGCAATACATAGCTTTAATGAACAATGAATAAATGAATCCTTCAGACTATTAGAATCATAAGCCTACATTGTATTTTTGTTGATATGTTCGATTGAAGCAACAAGAAAGAAACTTTTGCCACATAACAAATATTTTGGGTTGCTCAAATAACCTTTCAAAGAACAGATTGTAAGTGGCCCCAAATGCAGTGGTGAATGTTCAGCAAGATAATAGTTGAATTGAATAATATCAATTTTAACTTTATTTTTATAAGTAACTTTTGTTGTTATTATTAGGATATCTCTCAAACACAATCAGGCATTCAGGATGAAAACACCCTGTTCTACCATGAGGGCCTCTTTTGGAGATGTTCCTATAGTGGTACAAATGGAGAGCAGGACAACATGCTGGCTTTTTGGATCAGTAGGTCAACTCCTTTTGTACTTGGCATGCAACTTGGAACTTTAAAACCATTGCACTATTGTTTGTTAAATTAAAAAAAAAGAGAGAGAGTTTATTTTTTTACATCCCAGTGTTAAATTAACACTTCTGGTGTACATATAGGGCCAACTCCAGGAGTTGGACCTATATGTACACCGAGAGTGTTAATTTAACACTGGGAATTTTTGCTGTGTTATGGATTATGATAAGATTATGATATGGATCATATAAACAGCTCAACTTAAAATAAAACTGTGACATCTAACACAGAAAATAAAACGTAACCCCCCCCCCACACACACACACACACGCACACACACACACACTTAAAAAGCCACACATTTAAAAAGCCATTCTATTGAAACCCAGAATAATATTTAAAATATCAGTAAGCATAATATAAATTCATCATTTATTGGGTACTTCAATTGGGAGGTGGCTGTTCTGAACCAAACCCCTAAATCTCAAACTATGAAGATGATATTGAATGTTGTTTTTGCTTATGCATTTTATTCCATTGTTGTTTTTAAAAATATCTTTTTGATTTTGAACAAAAAGTGAAATAAAATAAATAAGTAAATACATAAATAATAATATATATATATATATATATATATATATATATATATATATATATATATATATATATTCCATATATCATGGAACTTGTAAAAAATGTGTCCGCATTACTATGCCACTACCAACAGTGTATGTTTTATATAGCTACAGTTGATAGGGCCAACCATTTTCCAGCTAAATGGGTTAAAAATCTGTGTGTATTGAGTAACGTTACTACTAAACACCTTTTTTTCTGCAATAAAGCACATTTTGTGGGCTGTTATTACATAAATTGTAGTTTTTATCTGTGTACAACTTTTCAGAACTGTGCTAGCTAACCATGTGCTGACCATGTGCATCTTTGAGCTAGGCTCAAAAGTATCTAAAATTGCCACTACCAAAACAGTCATGACCGAATGTGGTGAAGTTAGTTCATTAGTATGAATGAGTGAATGCAAGTGGCATGGGAACACATTAGTATTTTTTAGAAGTGGTTTAAAAATGCGAGTTAAACTTCTGTAATGTGATGTGGTCTGCAACCAAAACATTACTGTCCTTTATATGCTGCTGTTATTTGCCTTCTGATTTGATCTGTAAGGGATTTGGGGGTGAATAGAGTGTTTCCTGGAGAGTTTAGGGCAGAGAAAAAGTGTCCTGGTGTGTTTCCTGTACAACGACGTAGTTCGCTGCTTCACTCCCATAGTAAGATGCATCGTTGGAAAAATCAACTAGCTAATCACGACTGTTTCCCTGAAATCGATTGTCACAAAGTATCGTTCAACCACGTTGTGTTTTGCACGTGGTGGAGTAATAACTACTTTTAATGAAACTGTTTGAGATCCAATTAACACTAGATTTGTTTTATATAAATTCCAGACATGTCATCTGAGGACTATTTCTAATTGTTCTCAGTTGTTTTGCTTTATTACCCGACTCGTTCTTACATAGTGGAGCACGTTTGCACATGCACACTCTTCAAACACGTTACTTCAAATCTTTCGAAAAACTAAAAGACATAAATTCCATTTGTATGTATTCTAAAGAAAAGGCACCGGTTGTACTGTATATCAGCTTACTTATTTTGCTCAAGATAAGTATTTATTACCTCCAAATGTCATTGCAATATAGAAACAATGCCTCTAACCACAGGTTGAATAGCGTGTCGTTCAAACCACACAACTCTGCGATGCTGTTTGCCAATGTTTGCTTGAACGATGGTTTTGGAAACACCGAATCGTTGAACTATGCTGATAACGACGGAACTTGCGACCATTGGCTAACGATGCTTTCGGGGAAATCGCACCCCTGGCTGAGACTAGGCTGAACTCTTAAACGGGTGGTAAAATGCCATTTTCACAAGATGTAAAATAAATCTCTGATGTCCTCAGAGTGTGTCTGTGAAGTTTTAGCACAAAATACCCCATAGATATTTTTATATAGCAATTTAAAGTTGTCACTTTTTGAGGGTTTGCAAAAACGCACCGTTTTGTGTCTGGCCCGTTAAATGCAAATGAGCTGCTGCAGAGGGTGGGGATTCAAGAGTTCGTGTGTGTTAACAGAGCGTGCCGCCACAAGCCCACAAAAGTTAAGCCAAAACGCCTTGATCGCCCCCCTGTGACCGGTCCTAGTATAGGTCATAACCCCCGCCTCCCCATGTTATTCAATAGGACGTGAGACCACTAAACAATTAAAATACACTTCACATATACTTTTGGCAAAGATAGTTTCTATCATTTACTGTAGTTTATATCACGCTGATGTAATTTCAAATGTTTGTTTTACTTACCTTATTTTTGTAGTTGTATTTACCTTATTTTAACGAGGTACTGCAATCAGCAGACATCATTGGAGACAAAGGCAGCTTAAGAAATGTGCGGGGCGTGTGCTTGCAAAAGATTCAGCGAGAGTGAGGGCGACGGCCTTGATTTCGCAGCTTCCTGCTCACGACTGCGCATGTCTGGTCCCGAAAACGCAAAGTGCGCAGACTCAAGTCCCAAGATGTCAGCGCCATACCGGGACATTGGCGGCTTCAGTTCTCTCTGATTGAAAAGAGCGGAGGAGCGTCGTCCATCTTTTTTACAGTCCATAGTGTTAACAGCTGCTGATTTTCTCATGCAGACACACTAAAACTACAGAAACTGTTCTCCCTTTATGTTAAGACGGAGTCAGTCAAAGACGGAAAGACTCAAGAAGTGACAACATGCAGAATGGATGTCTCTGAATGGTTTCATTCATGTATACATGAATGTAAACACGTACATTCATGAATGTACACACGTACATCCATGTATTGACACTACAATAATCTAATACCATCATAATTCTAAAGATTATATAAATATAATTAAATTCTAACATATAGAACAACTTAAATTGCTTCCACAACCACAAGGGAAGGAAAGGAAAACACAGGAAATAAAGCAATACAAACTAAAAGTCCATGAAAAGGCAACTAATACACATAACATGACAATTTTATTTCGTATTTTATTATGTAGTAGCCTTGTGCTAAAAGGGTTTAAATGCTATTTTTTTCCCCACAACAGTCTGAATACAGAAGGCTACTATGCCAATCTGATATCCCATCACCCCCATTCTTTTTGATAAACTTGCAAAAGTTATCACAAATAGGGTTTTTGCTTTGTCAGTATGGGCAGTATGCAGTATAGAATTTTAACATAAGGCTTAAAAATGTGAAAATTGAAAAAAGAGGTAAGTGTCTGAATACTTTAATCTGAGCATATCACTTCACTTCCTCCTTTCTATAGAATTTCTTACAGGCAATACATGTTTGCTGACACACTTATTTTTATTTTTACATTATGCCTGATGTAACTTGACCTTCTTTCTACAGAGAAAGCAAAGCACCTGATTGCTATTTCTTGTAAACAAACTGCCTAATTTTTTTACCAGCTAATCAGCCATCCCAGAAGGTTTGCATGCCAGCCTACTTGTCTCACGCTCCCATTTCAGGACTTCCAAAAATTCGAATCTCTGACTCCGTTACAGGTGAGATTTCGAGCAGCAGTTTGCTCTACAATATGTTGCCAATATGATGGAATTCCTTCTCGTTTACTGTGTGTGGTCAAAGTAATAAAACTCAGTTTTCCATTGTTAGTGCAAAGGGCCTTTTGGTGCGTTTTATTTGTTCTGGGAGTCCTCTCTGTGATGATTGGTGGGTTTGTCACAATCTGTGCAACCGCAGGGACCAGCCATCGCCTTTATGAGGCTGGAGGGGCTCTGTTTATAGCTGGAGGTGAGAAAAAAAAGCTATAGTTCAAAATTAAAAAAAAAAAAAAAAAAAAAACTTTGTAGTGACTACCGTGATTTTACTCAAATTTTCTCTTTTTCATATGCAGGTGTCTTAATCATGTCGGTAGTGCTGTTGTTTGCTGTGTGGGTGCAGGTCTCGGAATCTTTAGAGTGGTACGGCCTCCAGCGCAGACACATAGTGTGTCCTCATCTCCAGCTCAGTGTGCACTATGGGCCGTCTTTTATGCTGGCTCCTGACTGCTGCCTTCCTCTGTTTGCTCACTGGTCTACTCTCTCCTGCTCATTCCATCAGTCAGTAGATCATCAGCCAGGGACACAGAGAATCAGCCATTCTCACTGCGAGAGGATTGTGTGTAGTGTTGTTGTGTAAACATGACAATGACTCTTTCCCAATTCACCCATAAAACTGATAATTATGAATCAGGGTCATAATTTAGGGGGAGCCCTTATATTGTTCTGAATATTTATGTTTTTCTGCCTTCTACATATATGACAAAATATGTTTAGCAGGATGTTCATGTAGTGTTTGTAGTTTTCCAGGTAACTTTTCCAGCAAACATTTGTTTAATTATTTAATTGCTCAAATAGATAATAAACACTAATAATTACTTACATCAAAAATATAATTTTTATTTTGCTCTTCAATATTTATTTTTATTAACATTTTGAGTTTGTTCTGTGAGTGACGTCATTGAAATGAGAAATGAGTTGAATGATTTTATTAGGTTTGACGTAAGAGACTTCTCACAGGAGCAGGAAACGGCACTGGATGCCTTGTATTTACTGGATTATCTTAAAACAATCATTGATCAGCATATGGTGGAGTCGAGAGACTGTTTTCTCTTGTCTGTCCTAACAAGGCTTCTGGGCCTTGTTTGGCCCAGACCATGTTTCTTTCGAAATGTTCTCATGCTTTTTTCTCTCTTCAATTTGATTAAAATAAGGTCTGTGGGTAACTTTTAGCTTAATAGCCTCGCTATTTAACACAAAATTCAAGTTTAACAAGAAACGGATGTATCCTCTTCATTTTCTCAAACAGTATGTCAGCTTCAGCACACATTGCAACAAAATCTCGATGTAGACCTCCTGTCTGTTCTCCTCCTTTAAAAAGGCCAATGCTCTAAAGCGCGGATCCAGTGCTGAGGTCATATTTAGAAGGGGCATTTTACAGTCATATCTTTTCTGTGGGTCCAGTCAACAGTAACTTGACAAAACTTACAAAACAGTTATTGTCCAGACTCATAGTAGTCGTTGGAGTATTGTTCAGCCCAGTATTTAGCTGTCGTTGCAGTTGAGAGTTTCTTAAGTTTTTCGAACACGTTACCATTTCAGGAACCACTCGCTTCGACATTTTTCCCCCACACGGGAACTTGAGGATGTATTGTTACTAGACAACATGTTTAAAACAATGCCATTTGACCACGGTTTATTGCCTTCATTGTCATTTCAATGTAGACCTCCTGTCTGTTCTCCTCCTTCAAAAAGGCCAATGCTCTAAAGCGCGGATCCAGTGCTGAGGTCATATTTAGAAGGGGCATTTTACGGTCATATCTTTTCTGCGGGTCCAGTCAACAGTATGTTGAAAAAACGTTCAAAACAGTTGTAGTCCAGACTCATAGTAGTCGTTGGGGTATTGTTCAGCCTGGTATTTAGCAGTCAATTGAGAGTTTCTTAAGTTTTTAGACACGTTACCTTTTCAGGAACCACTCGCTTCAACATTTTGAACCACTCGCTTCAACTGTTCTCCTCCTTCAAAAGGGCAATGCTTTAAGTGCGATCCAGTGCTGAGGTCATATTTAGAAGGGGCATTTCACGGTCATATCTTTTCTCCACATCACCAGTCAACGGTGATCTTTATGTCCTGCGTCACTGTCGAGTCGGTGGTTTCAATTTGAATGCCATGCAACGATGCAATAATAGATATCGTAGGGGTCTTCTCCTCGACATAACGTGAGTTGCCAATTTAAGTGGCTTCAGTGCCTTTATTGGATCTTCAACACATGTTATGTTCACAGGTCTTTGGCATTTTTCTGCACCTCATTTGACAGTAAGGCAGTGCAAATTGCTGGCTGATGTTCTACGAATTCGCTCCAACATGTCATGTGCGCCGTTCTACCCTCGTGACATTGGTCACCAACTTATGCTCGGGAAGGCCAAGTACCTTTTGCCTTTTGTGCAGGACATGGCAAGCGATTGTACTTATCCTAAAAATGTTGTGATGTTCCGAACTCTTCAAAGACGACGGGAAACTTTCAGTAACTTCAGAGCGTGTTGAGCAGCCAGATTCAAACAGTGAACGAAGCATCTCACATGAACTAATTTGGCTAGTTCTGCAGCTACTGACATGTTATATGCATCAGTCACAAGCACTGGATCTTTGTCTTGTATTCCCCATTCGTGCATTCACATCATTAAGCAAATCTGTGATGTTTGCTCCGGTGTGATTGTCAAACATCACTCTTGTCTGCAGAACATGCGAGACAAGTTCCCATTGTGGAGAAATGTAGTGGCACATTACCGTAACATACGATTGGGTGACTCTCGAAGTCCACGCATCGCAGGAAATGGAAACTCTCTGTGGGGTGGCTCTTGATGCAGTCTGCTGCTTCCTGCTGGCTACACAAGAGATTGGTCAACACTGACAGTAATAATGAACAATATGAAACTAAAACGACATAAGCTTAATTTAAAATGGCTTAGGAACTATAGGCTATTCAGAGGTGGATTAACGCACTTTGGAGGTGGGTAAACGCACTTTGGAGGTGGGTAAACACTGTTTCCGAATATTGGGATGTTTGCTCAGGGCCGGATTAAGTGTTTCAGAGACCCCATGGGCACAATGTCTTGTAGGCCCCCTCTTTGGCAGGCCAAGAACATTTTAATATGGCATTCACAGTTTTACAGACCTAAAAGGAACTTTGTTGTACTATGCTGGAGTAAAGTTGATAAATGGTCGCTCTTTCCAAAGAAATTTCTAAAACTATGTTGGGTGGACCTCAATGCCTCTAGTGGGGTTCGGGTGCATGCTCTTTTGAAAATGTTGTACACTTTAAGGTTAAATGCATCAATCTCGTGCTCTTTGAGAGATCAAAATTAAGAGCTTCAACCCAATGAACTGCTCGTTGAACAAAGAAAAGCATTGATTTGTACCAGTCCAGGACAATAAAGAGGGCTCAAACATATTTTTAGTTATGAGAGTCTCAGTCTACATTATCAATGGTGTACAATTATTATAAGAATGTAATAATGATTTATATAATTATTCCTATGACATAAAATCCATATAGCCTATAAATGTACGTTCCATTATCTAAAATGTAAAAATATATATATATTTCCCCAAGTGCGCATGATGAACTTGCAATAAATACATTTATCAGACCGGCCCTCGGCCTCGAAAACACTACTGGCCCACAGGGTGAAACTCCCAACTCTCCCGATTGCCACTCCGCCCCTGATGCCCAGGGTATGCCCCATAGATGTCCTGGGCCCCTGGTGCCCAGTTGCCCTAATGGTTAATCCAGCCCTGTGTGTGCTAACAGCGTTTATGTGCGTTTAGCCTCCACTACATCCCTGAATACTTGGAGTAGAGGCGAGGGCAGACATTGCACCTCGTAAGCCATAAAAATTGCTTTCACAATCCACTTGCTGATCTGTTTGGAAGCCAGGCAGCCCTCTTTAGTAGCCCACAAAGGAAACAAAGTGGTTCCCCAGTGGTCCACTACCTTAACTGTGCGTGGAAGGCAGCTGGCAGATACATAGACTTTAAGCATAGATGGGGAAAGACCGGCAAAAAAATTATCTTGAAGGAACACCAGCACAGAAGCCACTGGGCACATTAACTGGGTCCAAATGAGGTTCTCTTCACCATAAAATTCTTAATTTTAGGGTATAAAGTTTCCTAGTGGAGGCAGCTCTAGAGTTTAAGATGGTCTTTACAGCCTCAGCTGAGTGACCAGTATGAAATAGAATAATGCTAATGTCAGTGGCCATGATACTGAAGGAGCAATCAATTATAGTGCAAAAGGGCTAACAGTCAAAATGATATTATTTTGTGAGTTGACTTGAAATAAAAAAAAGCAAAACTGCAAAGTAGCATTTGTCATCCATCACCGTGACAGCAAGTGGAGTTTTGAAGCTGGAATAGTGAGTGGATTAAGCATCCTAAGTGAACTTTCTTGGCAAGGAGCATTATGCTTCACAGTTAGGGAGAAGGCTACTAACATTAGGTAAGACAAAAAGTTTTATTTTAGTAACTTGTTTATTGACTTAGTAGGAATTTGCTTTGGTATATATGCCAATCAGGTCCAGTCTAGCCAGATAGGTCCGTGTCAGATTACGGGTCAGTAGATTTATGGCATTTATTCGGTTCTGCACAGGTCTGGGTCCAACTTTCAAATAATTTCCTGAGGGCTCCACAGAGGAGTGGATGGACTATGCTCCCCTTCGTTATTGCGCCCTCAGAGGCCTGAACCTGATGTTAGGACCTCTTTCTCAAAGCATTCTTAACTCACAAGCTCACTGGGGGTCTTGAACCACAACACTGTGGGTCCCACTATGTAGGAGACTAACAAAGTGTTGTCTGTTCAAACTAGAATAAGGTAGCCCCTGAAGTCTGGGAAGAAGTACATCAAAGCTAGAAAGACAGCCAACATCCCTAGGAAGTTTATGTCTCTCCCCACAGACCTTGAATCGAACGACCTTCCAAGACTGCTCCCTAACCTGTGAGGAAGCGTCTGCCGTTAGCGTCATTAACAGGATGCTCCTAACACTGGTCTCTGGGACAGAAACCAAGTTTTTTTTCATATCACCAAGGTACGAGGGCATCTACATGTAACCTTGATCCTGTGGAAAGAATTGCCCTTAGGGAAAACCCCTTGGTTCTGAGCCACCACTGTAATGATCTCATGTACAGCAGGCCAAAAGGTATCACATTTGGACGCAGCTGCCATAAGTCACAGCAGTCTCTGAAACTGCTTTACAGTGATATCTTGGCCTAGCCCTGATTCTATATACTGCTGTCAGAATAAATGAGTCCCAACAACTCCCAGAAAGTTGTCCTTTGCACAGGAAGAAGCATACTCTTCTTGGCATTTGGTCTCAACCCTGACCGCTTTATGTGGGCGAGGATGACAATGCCGAACGGCCATCTCCTGAGACTGTGCTAGAATCAGCCAGTCATCGACTATAAGAGGAACCAGTGCTGCATCCATGCACTTCACTAAATGTTCGTGGCTCTCGAGGCTGACCTCGGGTATACCTGGAGAGCTAAGCTCAGTGTCCTGAAGTGGCTGACCAGCAGGAAGCAACCAAGCTGAATTTAATACAACCCTCCTTGAAGGAAGCTAACTCTACATGGAGCCCCTGAGAACCCCAAGAACCTCTTGAGCGGCAACACTCCTTTTTCTGTTGGCCTGAAAGCTATCAGTCTCTGGAGACTGACCTCAAGGGTAGACCGAGTAATATATACAATGCCCTGAAGAGGATGAACGGCAGGAAACAAATTAGCCATGCTCTCTCTAACATCCTCTTTGGAGGGAGTGTATCTCCTCTTAGTTCCGCAATATTCCTAAGCGGAAACGGCCAATAGCTCACTGGAAACTGCTGTGCCTCAAAGCACCAGAGGTGGCGGCGTTGTCAAAACGGTTTCCTAAGGGCACAAAGCCGAAGCGTGTGCATTCCTAGCCCTATGTCCGAGCCCTGAAGCAGTTGACTGGCAGGAAACAACCAGACATGCTCCTCCAAAGCCCTCCTCGGACAGGGGAAGGGGCTCCAGGTAGCAACACACAGCTTCTTTATGTAGACGTCATAGCAAAATCATCTAACAGTGGGGTAAGTTAAGTAATCTTGTTCTATGATTCTTTTTCTTACCCCACTGAAAGATAATTTTACTTGTTTATATCTTATGCTATTAAATAAAATGCATCTTGATGTAATAACTTTTAAATATTTGGATGGGAAACGTCAAAAACACTAGGCTATATGTAAAGAAAAGTCACTTTAATTTTTGCAGTAATGTTTTTAAAAGTCTTTCTCTAAGGCTACAGTTTAATAATATTTCACAGTATTACTGTTATTACTTGACTTTTTATCTTTTTAAAATATTATCAAAAATTAAAAGAACTGTTTTCTATTTTAAAGGGTGGTATGTACATTTCACTTTTCTAACTTTAGTTAGTGTGTAATGTTGCTGTTCGAGCATAAACAACATTATCAAAGTTACAACACTCAGAAACCCCCCTTGTGCATCTCACAACAGTTCCTATATGAGCGATTTATAGATTACATGACAGAATATCCTAATTGAAGACAGTTAACTCCACATCAGCAACATAAATTCATCAACTAACCATTCAGAGCGTCCTGTTGTGTTGTCACTTCTTGAGTCTTTCAATCTTTGACTGACTCCATTTTAACATTAAAGGGAGAACAGTTTCAGTCATTTTAGTGTGTGAGGAAATCCAGCTGCTAACACAGAAGCACATGTAATGAATGAAGTACATT
>JAQIUQ010002981.1:237500-469717 GCA_030378365.1 Hybognathus amarus | reverse complement strand
TTTTAAGAGATAGAAATTTGATTTTCTTGAAACTCTGGATTCTGATAGAGGGCCATGTGACTTAGATATAGAGTGCAAAAATGGAGGGGCTCTGGGCCCTTCCAGGGAGCTGAGATATTGAGACTTCACATAGCATTTATGCCATTGTGAAATGTCTCAATATCTCAGCTCTGTACCATATAAATATCTAAATATCTCAGCTCTGGAAGGGTCTAGAGCCTCCATTTTGCACTCAGGTCTAAGTCCATGGCCCTCTATCAGAATCCGCAAGTTTTCAGGAAAATCGAAAATTTTCCCCTCGAAAAAACGACTAGGGGTCCCACTGTACGTTTTTTTTTTAGGTCAAAATTTTGATTTTCTTGAAACTCTGGATTCTGATAGAGGGCCATGGGACTTAGATCTGAGTGCAAAAATGAAGGCTCTAGACCCTTCCAGAGCTGAGATATTGAGATCTCACGTAGCATTTATGCCATTGTAAATATCTCAATATCTCAGCTCTGTATGCCATTATAAAATATCTAAATATCTCAGCTCTGGAAGGGTCTAGAGCCTCCATTTTTGCACTCAGATCTAAGTCCCATGGCCCTCTATCAGAATCCAGAGTTTCAAGAAAATCAAAATTTTGACCCAAAAAAAAAACGTACAGGGGTACCACTGTCGTTTTTTTTTCGGGTCAAAATTTGGTTTTCTTGAAACTCTGGATTCTGATAGAGGGCCATGGGACTTAAATCTGAGTGCAAAAATGGAGGCTCTAGACCCTTCCAGAGCTGAGATATTTAGATATTTATAATGGCATACAGAGCTGAGATATTGAGATATTTACAATGGCATAAATGCTACGTGAAATCTCAATATCTCAGCTCTGAAGGTGTAGAGCCTCCATTTTTGCACTCAGATCTAAGTCCCATGGCCCTCTATGCAGAATCCAGAGTTTCAAGAAAATCAAAATTTTGACCCGAAAAAAAAACGTACAGGGGTACCACTGTTATTTTTTCGGGTCAGAGTTTTGATTTTCTTGAAACTCTGGATTCTGATAGAGGGCCATGTGACTTAGATCTGAGTGCAAAAATGGAGGCTCTAGACCCTTCCCAGAGCTGAGATATTGAGATTTCACGTAGCATTTATGCCATTGTAAATATCTCAATATCTCAGCTCTGTATGCCATTATAAATATCTAAATATCTCAGCTCTGGAAGGGTCTAGAGCCTCCATTTTTGCACTCAGATCTAAGTCCCATGGCCCTCTATCAGAATCCAGAGTTTCAAGAAAATCAAAATTTTGACCCGAAAAAAAAACGTACAGGGGTACCACTGTCGTTTTTTTTTCGGGTCAAAATTTTGATTTTCTTGAAACTCTGGATTCTGATAGAGGGCCATGGGACTTAGATCTGAGTGCAAAAATGGAGGCTCTAGACCCTTCCAGAGCTGAGATATTGAGATTTCACGTAGCATTTATGCCATTGTAAATATCTCAATATCTCAGCTCTGTATGCCATTATAAATATCTAAATATCTCAGCTCTGGAAGGGTCTAGAGCCTCCATTTTTGCACTCAGATCTAAGTCCCATGGCCCTCTATAGGAATCCAGAGTTTCAAGAAAATCAAAATTTTGACCCGAAAAAAAAACGTACAGGGGTACCACTGTACGTTTTTTTTCGGGTCAAAATTTTGATTTTCTTGAAACTCTGGATTCTGATAGAGGGCCATGGGACTTAGATCTGAGTGCAAAAATGGAGGCTCTAGACCCTTCCAGAGCTGAGATATTGAGATTTCACGTAGCATTTATGCCATTGTAAATATCTCAATATCTCAGCTCTGTATGCCATTATAAATATCTAAATATCTCAGCTCTGGAAGGGTCTAGAGCCTCCATTTTGCACTCAGATCTAAGTCCCATGGCCCTCTATCAGAATCCAGAGTTTCAAGAAAATCAAAATTTTGACCCGAAAAAAAAACGTAAGGGGTACCACTGTCGTTTTTTTTTTCGGGTCAAGAGTTTTGATTTTCTTGAAACTCTGGATTCTGATAGAGGGCCATGGGACTTAGATCTGAGTGCAAAAATGGAGGCTCTAGACCCTTCCAGAGCTGAGATATTGAGATTTCACGTAGCATTTATGCCATTGTAAATATCTCAATATCTCAGCTCTGTATGCCATTATAAATATCTAAATATCTCAGCTCTGGAAGGGTCTAGAGCCTCCATTTTGCACTCAGATCTAAGTCCCATGGCCCTCTATCAGAATCCAGAGTTTCAAGAAAATCAAAATTTTGACCCGAAAAAAAAACGTACAGTGGTACCACTGTCGTTTTTTTTCGGGGTCAGAATTTTGATTTTCTTGAAACTCTGGATTCTGATAAGAGGGCCATGGGACTTAGATCTGAGTGCAAAAATGGAGGCTCTAGACCCTTCCAGAGCTGAGATATTGAGATTTCACGTAGCATTTATGCCATTGTAAATATCTCAATATCTCAGCTCTGTATGCCATTATAAATATCTAAATATCTCAGCTCTGGAAGGGTCTAGAGCCTCCATTTTTGCACTCAGATCTAAGTCCCATGGCCCTCTATCAGAATCCAGAGTTTCAAGAAAATCAAAATTTTGACCCGAAAAAAAAAACGACAGTGGTACCCCTGTACGTTTTTTTTCGGGTGGAAATTTTGATTTTCTTGAAACTCTGGATTCTGATAGAGGGCCATGGGACTTAGATCTGAGTGCAAAAATGGAGGCTCTAGACCCTTCCAGAGCTGAGATATTTAGATATTTATAATGGCATACAGAGCTGAGATATTGAGATATTTACAATGGCATAAATGCTACATGAAATCTCAATATCTCAGCTCTGGAAGGGTCTAGAGCCTCCATTTTGCACTCAGATCTAAGTCCCATGGCCCTCTATCAGAATCCAGAGTTTCAAGAAAATCAAAATTTTGACCCGAAAAAAAAAACGTAAGGGGTACCACTGTCGTTTTTTTTCGAGGTCAGAATTTTGATTTTCTTGAAACTCTGGATTCTAATAGAGGGCCATGGGACTTAGATCTGAGTGCAAAAATGGAGGCTCTAGACCCTTCCAGAGCTGAGATATTGAGATTTCACGTAGCATTTATGCCATTGTAAATATCTCAATATCTCAGCTCTGTATGCCATTATAAATATCTAAATATCTCAGCTCTGGAAGGGTCTAGAGCCTCCATTTTTGCACTCAGATCTAAGTCCCATGGCCCTCTATCAGAATCCAGAGTTTCAAGAAAATCAAAATTTTGACCCGAAAAAAAAAACGTAAGGGGTACCACTGTCGGTTTTTTTTCGAGGTCAGAATTTTGATTTTCTTGAAACTCTGGATTCTGATAGAGGGCCATGTGACTTAGATCTGAGTGCAAAAATGGAGGCTCTAGACCCTTCCAGAGCTGAGATATTGAGATCTCACGTAGCATTTATGCCATTGTAAATATCTCAATATCTCAGCTCTGTATGCCATTATAAATATCTAAATATCTCAGCTCTGGAAGGGTCTAGAGCCTCCATTTTGCACTCAGATCTAAGTCCCATGGCCCTCTATCAGAATCCAGAGTTTCAAGAAAATCAAAATTTTGACCCGAAAAAAAAAACGTAAGGGGTACCACTGTCGTTTTTTCGGGTCAAAATTTTGATTTTCTTGAAACTCTGGATTCTGATAGAGGGCCATGTGACTTAGATCTGAGTGCAAAAATGGAGGCTCTAGACCCTTCCAGAGCTGAGATATTGAGATTTTCACGTAGCATTTATGCCATTGTAAATATCTCAATATCTCAGCTCTGTATGCCATTATAAATATCTAAATATCTCAGCTCTGGAAGGGTCTAGAGCCTCCATTTTTGCACTCAGATCTAAGTCCCATGGCCCTCTATCAGAATCCAGAGTTTCAAGAAAATCAAAATTTTGACCCGAAAAAAAAAACGTAAGGGGTACCACTGTCGTTTTTTTTCGGGTCAAAATTTTGATTTTCTTGAAACTCTGGATTCTGATAGAGGGCCATGGGACTTAGATCTGAGTGCAAAAATGGAGGCTCTAGACCCTTCCAGAGCTGAGATATTGAGATTTCACGTAGCATTTATGCCATTGTAAATATCTCAATATCTCAGCTCTGATATGCCATTATAAATATCTAAATATCTCAGCTCTGGAAGGGTCTAGAGCCTCCATTTTTGCACTCAGATCTAAGTCCCATGGCCCTCTATCAGAATCCAGAGTTTCAAGAAAATCAAAATTTTGACCCGAAAAAAAAAACGTAAGGGGTACCACTGTACGTTTTTTTTTTCGAGGTCAAAATTTTGATTTTCTTGAAACTCTGGATTCTGATAGAGGGCCATGTGACTTAGATCTGAGTGCAAAAATGGAGGCTCTAGACCCTTCCAGAGCTGAGATATTGAGATTTCACGTAGCATTTATGCCATTGTAAATATCTCAATATCTCAGCTATCTATGCCATTATAAATATCTAAATATCTCAGCTCTGGAAGGGTCTAGAGCCTCCATTTTTGCACTCAGATCTAAGTCCCATGGCCCTCTATCAGAATCCAGAGTTTCAAGAAAATCAAAATTTTGACCCGAAAAAAAAACGTAAGGGGTACCACTGTCGTTTTTTTTTCGGGTCGAAATTTTGATTTTCTTGAAACTCTGGATTCTGATAGAGGGCCATGTGACTTAGATCTGAGTGCAAAAATGGAGGCTCTAGACCCTTCCAGAGCTGAGATATTGAGATTTCACGTAGCATTTATGCCATTGTAAATATCTCAATATCTCAGCTCTGTATGCCATTATAAATATCTAAATATCTCAGCTCTGGAAGGGTCTAGAGCCTCCATTTTGCACTCAGATCTAAGTCCCATGGCCCTCTATCAGAATCCAGAGTTTCAAGAAAATCAAAATTTTGACCCGAAAAAAAAACGTAAGGGGTACCACTGTCGTTTTTTTTCGGGTCAGAATTTTGATTTTCTTGAAACTCTGGATTCTGATAGAGGGCCATGTGACTTAGATCTGAGTGCAAAATGGAGGCTCTAGACCCTTCCAGAGCTGAGATATTGAGATTTCACGTAGCATTTATGCCATTGTAAATATCTCAATATCTCAGCTCTGTATGCCATTATAAATATCTAAATATCTCAGCTCTGGAAGGGTCTAGAGCCTCCATTTTTGCACTCAGATCTAAGTCCCATGGCCCTCTATCAGAATCCAGAGTTTCAAGAAAATCAAAATTTTGACCCCAAAAAAAAAAACGTAAGGGGTACCACTGTCGTTTTTTTTCGGGTCAGAATTTGATTTTCTTGAAACTCTGGATTCTGATAGAGGGCCATGGGACTTAGATCTGAGTGCAAAAATGGAGGCTCTAGACCCTTCCAGAGCTGAGATATTGAGATTTCACGTAGCATTTATGCCATTGTAAATATCTCAATATCTCAGCTCTGTATGCCATTATAAATATCTAAATATCTCAGCTCTGGAAGGGTCTAGAGCCTCCATTTTTGCACTCAGATCTAAGTCCCATGGCCCTCTATCAGAATCCAGAGTTTCAAGAAAATCAAAATTTTGACCCGAAAAAAAAACGTAAGGGGTACCACTTCGGTTTTTTTTCGAGGTCAAAATTTTGATTTTCTTGAAACTCTGGATTCTGATAGAGGGCCATGTGACTTAGATCTGAGTGCAAAAATGGAGGCTCTAGACCCTTCCAGAGCTGAGATATTGAGATTTCACGTAGCATTTATGCCATTGTAAATATCTCAATATCTCAGCTCTGTATGCCATTATAAATATCTAAATATCTCAGCTCTGGAAGGGTCTAGAGCCTCCATTTTTGCACTCAGATCTAAGTCCCATGGCCCTCTATCAGAATCCAGAGTTTCAAGAAAATCAAAATTTTGACCCGAAAAAAAACGTACAGTGGTACCCCTGTCGTTTTTTTTTTCGAGGTCAAGATTTTGATTTTCTTGAAACTCTGGATTCTGATAGAGGGCCATGTGACTTAGATCTGAGTGCAAAAATGGAGGCTCTAGACCCTTCCAAGAGCTGAGATATTGAGATTTCACGTAGCATTTATGCCATTGTAAATATCTCAATATCTCAGCTCTGTATGCCATTATAAATATCTAAATATCTCAGCTCTGGAAGGGTCTAGAGCCTCCATTTTTGCACTCAGATCTAAGTCCCATGGCCCTCTATCAGAATCCAGAGTTTCAAGAAAATCAAAATTTTGACCCGAAAAAAAAACGTACAGGGGTACCCCTGTCGTTTTTTTTAGAGGTCAGAAATTTTGATTTTCTTGAAACTCTGGATTCTGATAGAGGGCCATGTGACTTTAGATCTGAGTGCAAAAATGGAGGCTCTAGACCCTTCCAGAGCTGAGATATTGAGATTTCAGCGTAGCATTTATGCCATTGTAAATATCTCAATATCTCAGCTCTGTATGCCATTATAAATATCTAAATATCTCAGCTCTGGAAGGGTCTAGAGCCTCCATTTTGCACTCAGATCTAAGTCCCATGGCCCTCTATCAGAATCCAGAGTTTCAAGAAAATCAAAATTTTGACCCGAAAAAAAAAACGTACAGTGGTACCCTGTTATTTTTCGGGTCAAAATTTTGATTTTCTTGAAACTCTGGATTCTGATAGAGGGCCATGGGACTTAGATCTCGAGTGCAAAAATGGAGGCTCTAGACCCTTCCAGAGCTGAGATATTGAGATTTCACGTAGCATTTATGCCATTGTAAATATCTCAATATCTCAGCTCTGTATGCCATTATAAATATCTAAATATCTCAGCTCTGGAAGGGTCTAGAGCCTCCATTTTGCACTCAGATCTAAGTCCCATGGCCCTCTATCAGAATCCAGAGTTTCAAGAAAATCAAAATTTTGACCCGAAAAAAAACGTACAGTGGTACCCCTGTCGTTTTTTCGGGTCAAAATTTTGATTTTCTTGAAACTCTGGATTCTGATAGAGGGCCATGTGACTTAGATCTGAGTGCAAAAATGGAGGCTCTAGACCCTTCCAGAGCTGAGATATAGAGATATTCACGATGGCATACATGCCAGCTGTAGATATCTGCGAGATATCTGTCAATGGCTGGCTGTAATGCCATCGTGAATATCTCAAATATCTCAGCTCTGGAAGGGTCTAGCAGCCTCCATTTTTGCACTCAGATCTAAGTCCCATGGCCCTCTATCAGGAATCCAGAGCTGCAAGAAAAGTCAAGATTTTGACCCGAAAAAAACCGTAAGGGGTGCCACTGTCGTTTTTTTTGAGGTATCAAAGTTTGATTTTCTTGAAACTCTGGATTCAGATAGAGGGCACCTGGGACTTAGATCTGAGTGCAAAAATGGAGGCTCTAGACCCTTTCCAGAGCTCGAGATATTGAGATCTTTGCACATGGCATACATGCCATTGCTGACATGTCTCAGATATATCTACAATGCGCATGCAATGCCACTGTGAGTATCTAGATATCTCAGCTCTGGAAGGGTCTAGAGCCTCCATTTTTGCACTCAGATCTAAGTCCCATGGCCCTCTATCGGAATCCAGAGTTTCAAGAAAATCAAAATTTTGACCCGAAAAAAAGAACGTAAGGGGTACCACTGTCGTTTTTTTTCGGGTCAGAATTTTGATTTTCTTGAAACTCTGGATTCAGATAGAGGGCCATGTGACTTAGATCTGAGTGCAAAAATGGAGGCTCTAGACCCTTCCAGAGCTGAGATATTGAGATTTCACGTAGCATTTATGCCATTGTAAATATCTCAATATCTCAGCTCTGTATGCCATTATAAATATCTAAATATCTCAGCTCTGGAAGGGTCTGAGGCCTCCATTTTTGCACTCAGATCTAAGTCCCATGGCCCTCTATCAGAATCCAGAGTTTCAAGAAAATCAAAATTTTGACCCAGAAAAAGCGTGAAGGGGTACCACTGTCGTTTTTTTTCGAGTCAGAAGTTCTGATTTTCTTGAAACTCTGGATTCTGATAGAGGGCCATGTGACTTAGATCTGAGTGCAAAAATGGAGGCTCTAAGACCCTTCCAGAGCTGAGATATTGAGATTTCACGTAGCATTTATGCCATTGTAAATATCTCAATATCTCAGGCTATATATGCCATTATGAATATCTCAATATCTCAGCTCTGGAAGGGTCTGAGCCTCCATTTTTGCACTCAGGGTATAGTCACATGGCCTTCTGTCAGAATCCAGAGTTTCAAGAAAATCAAAATTTTGACCCGAAAAAAAAACAGTAAGGGGTACCACTGTGATTTTTTCGAGGTCAAAATTTTGATTTTCTTGAAACTCTGGATTCTGATAGAGGGCCATGTGACTTAGATCTGAGTGCAAAAATGGAGGCTCTAGACCCTTCCAGAGCTGAGATATTGAGATTTCACGTAGCATTTATGCCATTGTAAATATCTCAATATCTCAGCTATATGCCATTATAAATATCTAAATATCTCAGCTCTGGAAGGGTCTAGAGCCTCCATTTTGCACTCAGATCTAAGTCCCATGGCCCTCTATCAGAATCCAGAGTTTCAAGAAATGTAAATCTAAGCACCGAAAAAAACGACAGTGGTACCAACTTCGTTTTTTTTCGGGGTAGAAATTTTGAATTTCTTGAAACTCTGGATTCTGATAGAGGGCCATGTGACTTAGATCTGAGTGCAAAAATGGAGGCTCTAGACCCTTCCAGAGCTGAGATATTGAGATATTCATAATGGCATACATGCCAGCTGTAGATATCTCAGATATTTACAACTGGCATGAATGCCATTGTGAAATCTAAATATCTCAGCTCTGGAAAGGGTCTAGAGCCTCCATTTTTGCACTCAGATCTAAGTCCCATGGCCCTCTATCAGAATCCAGAGTTTCAAGAAAATCAAAATTTTGACCCGAAAAAAAACGACAGTGGTACCCCTTAGTTTTTTCGGGTGAGAATTTAGATTTTCTTGAAACTCTGGATTCTGATAGAGGGCCATGGACTTAGATCTGAGTGCAAAAATGGAGGCTCTAGACCCTGCCAGAGCTGAGTATTGTAGATATTTCACGATGGCATACATGCCAGCTGTAGATATCTCAGATATCTACAGCTGGCATGAATGCCTTACGTGAATATCTCAATATCTCAGCTCTGGAAGGGTCTAGAGCCTCCAGTTTTTGCACTCAGATCTCAGTCCCATGGCCCTCTATCAGAATCCAGAGTTTCAAGAGAAATCTAGAATTATGACCCGAAAAAAAAACGTACAGGGGTACCCCTGTACGTTTTTTTTTTTCGGGTCGGAATTTAGATTTTCTTGAAACTCTGGATTCTGATAGAGGGCCATGGGGACTTTAGATCTGAGTGCAAAAATGGAGGCTCTAGACCCTGCCAGAGCTGAGATATTGAGATACTCACAGTGGCATTTATGCCACTGTAGATGTGTCCAGATATATACAGCTGGCATGACTGCCACTGTGAAATATCTAGAATATCGTCAGCTCTGGAAGGGTCTCGAGCCTCCATTTTTGCACTCAGATCTAAGTCCCATGGCCCTCTATCAGAATCCAGAGTTTCAAGAAAATCAAAATTTTGACCCAAAAAAAAACGGTAAGGGGTACCACTGTCGTTTTTTTTTCGGGTAGAAATTTTGATTTCTTGAAACTCTGGATTACTGATAGAGGGCCATGTGACTTAGATCTGAGTGCAAAAATGGAGGCTCTAGACCCTTCCAGAGCTGAGATATTGAGATACTCACATAGCATTTATGCCAGTTGTAAATATCTCAGATATCTCAGCTCTGTATGCCATTATAAATATCTACAATATCTCAGCTCTGGAAGGGTCTAGAGCCTCCATTTTTGCACTCAGATCTAAGTCCCATGGCCCTCTATCAGGATCCAGAGTTTCAAGAAAATCAAAATTTTGACCCGAAAAAAAAACGTACAGTGGTACCCCTTACGTTTTTATTTCGGGGTGAAAATTTTGATTTTCTTGAAACTCTGGATTCTGATAGAGGGCCATGCGACTTAGATCTGAGTGCAAAAATGGAGGCTCTAGACCCTTCCAGAGCTGAGATATTGAGATTTCACGTAGCATTTTTATGCCATTGTAAATATCTCAATATCTCAGCTCTGTATGCCATTATAAATATCTCAAATATCTCAGCTCTGGAAGGGTCTAGAGCCTCCATTTTTGCACTCAGATCTAAGTCCCATGGCCCTCTATAGGAATCCAGAGTTTTCAAGAAAATCAAAATATTTGACCCGAAAAAAAACGACAGTGGTACCCCTACGTTTTTTTTTAGGGTCAGAAATTTTGATTTTCTTGAAACTTCTGGATTCTGATAGAGGGCCATGGGACTTAGATCTGAGTGCAAAATGGAGGCTCTAGACCCTTCCAGAGCTGAGATATTTGAGATATTTATAATGGCATACAGAGCTAGAGATATCGAATATTTACAATGGCATGAATGCTACTATAAATATCTAATATCTCAGCTCTGGAAGGGTCTAGAGCCTCCATTTTTGCACTCAGATCTAAGTCCCATAGGCCCTCTATCAGAATCCAGAGTTTCAAGAAAATCAAAATTTTTGACCCAAAAAAAAAAACAGTAACGACAGTGGTACCACTGCGATTTTCTTTTTTCGAGGTTGGGAAAGTTTTGATTTTCTTGAAACTCTGGAATTCTGATGAGAGGGCCATGTGACTTGAATCTAAGTGAGAAAATGGAGGCTGTAGATTTCCTTCCAGAGCTGAGATATTGAGATCTCACGTAGCATTTATGCCATTGTAAATATCTCAATATCTCAGCTCTGTATGCCATTATAAATATCTAAATATCTCAGCTCTGGAAGGGTCTAGAGCCTCCATTTTTGCACTCAGATCTAAGTCCCATGGCCCTCTATCGGAATCCAGAGTTTCAAGAAAATCAAAATTTTGACCCGAAAAAAAACGACAGTGGTACCCCTTACGTTTTTTTTCGGGTCAAAGTTTTGATTTTCTTGAAACTCTGGATTCTGATAGAGGGCCATGTGACTTAGATCTGAGTGCAAAAATGGAGGCTCTAGACCCTTCCAGAGCTGAGATATTGAGATTTCACATAGCATTCATGCCAGCTGTAAATATCTCAATATCTCAGCTGCTATATGCCATTATAAATATCTAAATATCTCAGCTCTGGAAGGGTCTAGAGCCTCCATTTTTGCACTCAGATCTAAGTCCCATGGCCCTCTATCAGAATCCAGAGTTTCAAGAAAATCAAAATTTTGACCCAAAAAAAAACGTAAGGGGTACCACTGTCGTTTTTTTTTCGGGTCGAAATTTTGATTTTCTTGAAACTCTGCAATTCTGAATAGAGGGCCATGGGACTTAGATCTGAGTGCAAAAATGGAGGCTCTAGACCCTTCCAGAGCTGAGATATTGAGATTTCACGTAGCATTTATGCCATTGTAAATATCTCAATATCTCAGCTCTGTATGCCATTATAAATATCTAAATATCTCAGCTCTGGAAGGGTCTAGAGCCTCCATTTTTGCACTCAGATCTAAGTCCCATGGCCCTCTATCAGAATCCAGAGTTTCAAGAAAATCAAAATTTTGACCCGAAAAAAAAAACGTAAGGGGTACCACTGTCGTTTTTTTTTTCAGGTCAAAATTTTGATTTTCTTGAAACTCTGGATTCTGATAGAGGGCCATGGGACTTAGATCTGAGTGCAAAAATGGAGGCTCTAGACCCTTCCAGAGCTGAGATATTGAGAATTTCACGTAGCATTTATGCCATTGTAAATATCTCAATATCTCAGCTCTGTATGCCATTATAAATATCTAAATATCTCAGCTCTGGAAGGGTCTAGAGCCTCCATTTTTGCACTCAGATCTAAGTCCCATGGCCCTCTATCAGAATCCAGAGTTTCAAGAAAATCAAAATTTTGACCCGAAAAAAAAAACGTACAGTGGTACCCCTGTACGTTTTTTTTTCGAGTCAGAAGTTTGATTTTCTTGAAACTCTGGATCTGATAGAGGGCCATGGGACTTAGATCTGAGTGCAAAAATGGAGGCTCTAGACCCTTCCAGAGCTGAGATATTGAGATTTCACAGTAGCATTTATGCCATTGTAAATATCTCAATATCTACAGCTGGCATGTATGCCATTATAAATATCTAAATATCTCAGCTCTGGAAGGGTCTAGAGCCTCCATTTTTGCACTCAGATCTAAGTCCCATGGCCCTCTATCAGAATCCAGAGTTTCAAGAAAATCAAAATTTTGACCCGAAAAAAAAACGACAGTGGTACCCCTTACGTTTTTTTTTTCGGGTCAAAATTTTGATTTTCTTGAAACTCTGGATTCTGATAGAGGGCCATGGGACTTAGATCTGAGTGCAAAAATGGAGGCTCTGACCCTTCCAGAGCTGAGATATTTAGATATTTATAATGGCATACAGAGCTGAGATATTGAGATATTTACAATGGCATAAATGCTACGTGAAATCTCAATATCTCAGCTCTGGAAGGGTCTAGAGCCTCCATTTTTGCACTCAGATCTAAGTCCCATGGCCCTCTATTAGGAATCCAGAGTTTCAAGAAAATCAAAATTTTGACCCGAAAAAAAAAACGTACAGTGGTACCCCTGTACGTTTTTTTTTCGGGTCAAAATTTTGATTTTCTTGAAACTCTGGATTCTGATAGAGGGCCATGTGACTTAGATCTGAGTGCAAAAATGGAGGCTCTAGACCCTTCCAGAGCTGAGATATTGAGATTTCACGTAGCATTTATGCCATTGTAAATATCTCAATATCTCAGCTCTGTATGCCATTATAAATATCTAAATATCTCAGCTCTGGAAGGGTCTAGAGCCTCCATTTTTGCACTCAGATCTAAGTCCCATGGCCCTCTATCAGAATCCAGAGTTTCAAGAAAATCAAAATTTTGACCCGAAAAAAAAACGACAGTGGTACCCCTTACGTTTTTTTTTTCGGGTCGAAAATTTTGATTTCTTGAAACTCTGGATTCTGATAGAGGGCCATGTGACTTAGATCTGAGTGCAAAAATGGAGGCTCTAGACCCTTCCAGAGCTGAGATATTGAGATTTCACGTAGCATTTATGCCATTGTAAATATCTCAATATCTCAGCTCTGTATGCCATTATAAATATCTAAATATCTCAGCTCTGGAAGGGTCTAGAGCCTCCATTTTTGCACTCAGATCTAAGTCCCATGGCCCTCTATCAGAATCCAGAGTTTCAAGAAAATCAAAATTTTGACCCGAAAAAAAAACGACAGTGGTACCCCTTGCGTTTTTTTTTCGGGATCAAAATTTTGATTTTCTTGAAACTCTGGATTCTGATAAGAGGCCATGGACGACTATTTAAACCTGGGTGCTGGAATGGAGGCTCTAGACCTCTTCGCATGAGCTGAGATATTGGGATTCACGTAGCATTTATGCCATTGCAAATATCTCAATGCCTCAGCTCTGTATGCCATTATAAATCTCAATATCTCAGCTCTGGAAGGGTCTAAGAGCCTCCTTTTTTGCACTCAGATCTAAGTCCCATGGCCCTCTATCAGAATACCAGAGTTTCCAAGGGAAATCCAAATTTTGACCCGAAAAAAAAAACACGTAAGGGGTACCACTGTCGTTTTTTTTTTCTGAGGTGAGAGTTTTTGATTTCTCTTGAAAGCTCTGGATTACTGATCAAGGGCAGTGGGACTTTTTGAGTCTAATGTGCAAAAATGGAGGCTCTAGACCCTTCCAGAGCTGAGTATTTTAGATGTTTATAATGGCATACAGAGCTGAGATATTGAGATATTTACAATGGCATAAATGCTACGTGAAATCTCAATATCTCAGCTCTGGAAGGGTCTAGAGCCTCCATTTTTGCACTCAGATCTAAGTCCCATGGCCCTCTATCAGAATCCAGAGTTTCAAGAAAATCAAAATTTTGACCCGAAAAAAAACGACAGTGGTACCCCTTAATTTTTTTTTCGGGTCAAAATTTTGATTTTCTTGAAACTCTGGATTCTGATAGAGGGCCATGTGACTTAGATCTGAGTGCAAAAATGGAGGCTCTAGACCCTTCCAGAGCTGAGATATTGAGATTTCACGTAGCATTTATGCCATTGTAAATATCTCAATATCTCAGCTCTGTATGCCATTATAAATATCTAAATATCTCAGCTCTGGAAGGGTCTAGAGCCTCCATTTTTGCACTCAGATCTAAGTCCCATGGCCCTCTATCAGAATCCAGAGTTTTAAGAAAATCAAAATTTTGACCCGAAAAAAAAAACGACAGTGGTACCCCTTACGTTTTTTTTTGGTCAAAATTTTGATTTTCTTGAAACTCTGGATTCTGATAGAGGGCCATGGGACTTAGATCTGAGTGCAAAAATGGAGGCTCTAGACCCTTCCAGAGCTGAGATATTGAGATATTTATAATGGCATACAGAGCATTGTAGATATCTGAGATATCTACAATGGCATATATGCTACTGTGAATATCTCAATATCTCAGCTCTGGAAGGTGTCTAGAGCCTCCATTTTTGCACTCAGATCTAAGTCCCATGGCCCTCTATCAGAATCCAGAGTTTCAAGAAAATCAAAATTTTGACCCGAAAAAAAAACGACAGTGGTACCCCTTACGTTTTTTTTTCGGGATTCAAAGTTTTGATTTTCTTGAAACTCTGGATTCTGATAGAGGGCCATGGGACTTAGATCTGAGTGCAAAAATGGAGGCTCTAGACCCTTCCAGAGCTGAGATATTTAGATATTTATAATGGCATACAGCAGCTGAGATATTGAGATATTTACAATGGCATAAATGCTACGTGAATATCTCAATATCTCAGCTCTGGAAGGGTCTAGAGCCTCCATTTTTGCACTCAGATCTAAGTCCCATGGCCCTCTATCAGAATCCAGAGTTTCAAGAAAATCAAAATTTTGACCCGAAAAAAAAACGACAGTGGTACCCCTTACGTTTTTTTTTCAGGGTCAAAATTTTGATTTTCTTGAAACTCTGGATTCTGATAGAGGGCCATGTGACTTAGATCTGAGTGCAAAAATGGAGGCTCTAGACCCTTCCAGAGCTGAGATATTGAGATTTCACGTAGCATTTATGCCATTGTAAATATCTCAATATCTCAGCTCTGTATGTCATTATAAATATCTAAATATCTAGCTCTGGAAGGGTCTAGAGCCTCCATTTTTGCACTCAGATCTAAGTCCCATGGCCCTCTATCAGAATCCAGAGTTTCAAGAAAATCAAAATTTTGACCCGAAAAAAAAACGTACAGTGGTACCCCTACGTTTTTTTTCGGGTCAAAATTTTGATTTTCTTGAAACTCTGGATTCTGATAGAGGGCCATGGGACTTAGATCTGAGTGCAAAAATGGAGGCTCTAGACCCTTCCAGAGCTGAGATATTGAGATATTTATGAGATATTTGTGACATACTGAGATATTGAGCCATTATAAATATCTCAATATCTCAGCTCTGGAAGGGTCTAGAGCCTCCATTTTGCACTCAGTCTAAGTCCCATGGCCCTCTATGCGAATCCAGAGTTTCAAGAAATCATATTTTCGCACACAAAAAAAAAAAACATAAGGGGTACCACTGTCGTTTTTTTTTTTTTGTGCGAAAAAAAAAGTTTCTTGAAACTCTGGATTCTGATAGAGGGCCATGGGACTTAGACCTGAGTGCAAAAATGGAGGCTCTAGACCCTTCCAGAGCTGAGATATTGAGATATTTATGAGTATATTTGTGACATACTGAGATACTGAGCCATTATAAATATCTCAATATCTCAGCTCTGGAAGGGTCTAGAGCCTCCATTTTTGCACTCAGGTCTAAGTCCCATGGCCCTCTATCAGAATCCAGAGTTTCAAGAAACTTTTTTTCTCGACAAAAAAAAAAACATACAGTGGTACCACTGTCGTTATTTTTTTTTTTTGTGCGAAAAAAAAAGTTTCTTGAAACTCTGGATTCTGATAGAGGGCCATGGGACTTAGACCTGAGTGCAAAAATGGAGGCTCTAGACCCTTCCAGAGCTGAGATATTGAGATATTTATGAGATATTTGTGACATACTGAGATATTGAGCCATTATAAATATCTCAATATCTCAGCTCTGGAAGGGTCTAGAGCCTCCATTTTGCACTCAGGTCTAAGTCCCATGGCCCTCTATCAGAATCCAGAGTTTCAAGAAAACTTTTATTTTTTCGCACAAAAAAAAAAAACATAAGGGGTACCACTGTCGTTTTTTGTTTTTTTTTGTGCGAAAAAAAAAAGTCTTCTTGAAACTCTGGATTCTGATAGAGGGCCATGGGACTTAGACCTGAGTGCAAAAATGGAGGCTCTAGACCCTTCCAGAGCTGAGATATTGAGATATTTATGAGATATTGTGTGACATACTGAGATATTGAGCCATTCATAAATACTCGTCAATATCTCAGCTCTGGAAGGGTCTAGAGCCTCCATTTTTGCACTCAGGTCTAAGTCCCATGGCCCTCTATCAGAATCCAGAGTTTCAAGAAACTTTTTTTTTGCACAAAAAAAAAAAACGACAGTGGTACCACTGTACGTTTTTTTTTTTTGGTGTGCAAAATAAAAAGTTTCTTGAAACTCTGGATTCTGATAGAGGGCCATGGGACTTAGACCTGAGTGCAAAAATGGAGGCTCTAGACCCTTCCAGAGCTGAGATATTGAGATATTTATGAGATATTTGTGACATACTGAGATATTGAGCCATTATAAATATCTCAATATCTCAGCTCTGGAAGGGTCTAGAGCCTCCATTTTGCACTCAGATCTAAGTCCCATGGCCCTCTATCAGAATCCAGAGTTTCAAGAAACTTTTTTTTTTGCACAAGAAAAAAAACATAAGGTGGTACCCCTGTACGTTTTTTTTTTTTGTGTGCAAAAAAAAAAGTTTCTTGAAACTCTGGATTCTGATAGAGGGCCATGGGACTTAGACCTGAGTGCAAAAATGGAGGCTCTAGACCCTTCCAGAGCTGAGATATTGAGATATTTATGAGATATTTGTGACATACTGAGATATTGAGCCATTATAAATATCTCAATATCTCAGCTCTGGAAGGGTCTAGAGCCTCCATTTTTGCACTCAGGTCTAAGTCCCATGGCCCTCTATCAGAATCCAGAGTTTCAAGAAACTTTTTTTTTCGCACAAAAAAAAAAACATAAGGGGTACCACTGTCGTTTTTTTTTTTTTTTGTGCGAAAAAAAAAGTTTCTTGAAACTCTGGATTCTGATAGAGGGCCATGGGACTTAGACCTGAGTGCAAAAATGGAGGCTCTAGACCCTTCCAGAGCTGAGATATTGAGATATTTATGAGATATTTGTGACATACTGAGATATTGAGCCATTATAAATATCTCAATATCTCAGCTCTGGAAGGGTCTAGAGCCTCCATTTTTGCACTCAGGTCTAAGTCCCATGGCCCTCTATCAGAATCCAGAGTTTCAAGAAACTTTTTTTTTCCGCACAAAAAAAAAACATAAGGGGTACCACTGTCGTTTTTTTTTTTTTGTGCAGAAAAAAAAAGTTTCTTGAAACTCTGGATTCTGATAGAGGGCCATGGGACTTAGACCTGAGTGCAAAAATGGAGGCTCTAGACCCTTCCAGAGCTGAGATATTGAGATATTTATGAGATATTTGTGACATACTGAGATATTGAGCCATTATAAATATCTCAATATCTCAGCTCTGGAAGGGTCTAGAGCCTCCATTTTGCACTCAGGTCTAAGTCCCATGGCCCTCTATCAGAATCCAGAGTTTCAAGAAACTTTTTTTTTTCGCACAAAAAAAAAAAACATAAGGGGTACCACTGTCGTTTTTTTTTTTTGTGCGAAAAAAAAAAGTTTCTTGAAACTCTGGATTCTGATAGAGGGCCATGGGACTTAGACCTGAGTGCAAAAATGGAGGCTCTAGACCCTTCCAGAGCTGAGATATTGAGATATTTATGAGATATTTGTGACATACTGAGATATTGAGCCATTATAAATATCTCAATATCTCAGCTCTGGAAGGGTCTAGAGCCTCCATTTTTGCACTCAGGTCTAAGTCCCATGGCCCTCTATCAGAATCCAGAGTTTCAAGAAACTTTTTTTTTCGCACACAAAAAAAAAACATAAGCGACATGTGGTTACCTCTTTATGTTTTTTTTTGTGCGAAAAAAAAAGTTTCTTGAAACTCTGGATTCTGATAGAGGGCCATGGGACTTAGACCTGAGTGCAAAAATGGAGGCTCTAGACCCTTCCAGAGCTGAGATATTGAGATATTTATGAGATATTTGTGACATACTGAGATATTGAGCCATTATAAATATCTCAATATCTCAGCTCTGGAAGGGTCTAGAGCCTCCATTTTTGCACTCAGGTCTAAGTCCCATGGCCCTCTATCAGAATCCAGAGTTTCAAGAAACTTGGATAAATATTTTCGCACAAAAAAAAACAGACAGTGGTACTCTCTTATGTTTTTTTTTTTTTTGTGCAAAAAAAAAGTCTCAATCTCTTGAAACTCTGGATTCTGATAGAGGGCCATGGGACTTAGACCTGAGTGCAAAAATGGAGGCTCTAGACCCTTCCAGAGCTGAGATATTGAGATATTTATGAGATGGCTGCAACATACTGAGTATGTCTGAGCCATTATAAATATCTCAATATCTCAGCTCTGGAAGGGTCTAGAGCCTCCATTTTTGCACTCAGGTCTAAGTCCCATGGCCCTCTATCAGAATCCAGAGTTTCAAGAAACTTTTATATTTTCGCACAAAAAAAACATAAGGGGTACCACTGTATGTTTTTTTTTTTTTTTGTGCGAAAAAAAAAGTTTCTTGAAACTCTGGATTCTGATAGAGGGCCATGGGACTTAGACCTGAGTGCAAAAATGGAGGCTCTAGACCCTTCCAGAGCTGAGATATTGAGATATTTATGAGATATTTGTGACATACTGAGATATTGAGCCATTATAATATCTCAATATCTCAGCTCTGGAAGGGTCTAGAGCCTCCATTTTTGCACTCAGGTCTAAGTCCCATGGCCCTCTATCAGAATCCAGAGTTTCAAGAAACTTTTTTTTTTTCGCACAAAAAAAACATAAGGGGTACCACTGTCGTTTTTTTTTTTGTGCGAAAAAAAAAGTTTCTTGAAACTCTGGATTCTGATAGAGGGCCATGGGACTTAGACCTGAGTGCAAAAATGGAGGCTCTAGACCCTTCCAGAGCTGAGATATTGAGATATTTATGAGATATTTGTGACATACTGAGATATTGAGCCATTATAAATATCTCAATATCTCAGCTCTGGAAGGGTCTAGAGCCTCCATTTTTGCACTCAGGTCTAAGTCCCATGGCCCTCTATCAGAATCCAGAGTTTCAAGAAACTTTTTTTTTTCGCACAAAAAAAAACATAAGGGGTACCACTGTCGTTTTTTTTTTTGTGCAGAAAAAAAAAGTTTCTTGAAACTCTGGATTCTGATAGAGGGCCATGGGACTTAGACCTGAGTGCAAAAATGGAGGCTCTAGACCCTTCCAGAGCTGAGAGATTGAGATATTTGTGAGATATTTGTGACATACTGAGATATTGAGCCATTATAATATCTCAATATCTCAGCTCTGGAAGGGTCTAGAGCCTCCATTTTGCACTCAGGTCTAAGTCCCATGGCCCTCTATCAGAATCCAGAGTTTCAAGAAACTTTTTTTTTTTCGCACAAAAAAAACATAAGGGGTACCACTGTCGTTTTTTTTTTGTGCGGAAAAAAAAAGTTTCTTGAAACTCTGGATTCTGATAGAGGGCCATGGGACTTAGACCTGAGTGCAAAAATGGAGGCTCTAGACCCTTCCAGAGCTGAGATATTGAGATATTTATGAGATATTTGTGACATACTGAGATATTGAGCCATTATGAATATCTCAATATCTCAGCTCTGGAAGGGTCTAGAGCCTCCATTTTGCACTCAGGTCTAAGTCCCATGGCCCTCTATCAGAATGCAGAGTTTCAAGAAACTTTTTTTCGCACACAAAAAAAAAAAACGACAGTGGTACCCCTTATGTTTTTTTTTGTGCGAAAAAAAAAAAGTTTCTTGAAACTCTGGATTCTGATTGAGGGCCATGGGACTAAGACCTTAGTGCAAAAATGGAGGCTCTAGACCCTGCCAGAGCTGAGATACTGAGATATTTATGAGATATTTATGACATACTGAGATATTGAGCCATTATAAATATCTCAATATCTCAGCTCTGGAAGGGTCTAGAGCCTCCATTTTTGCACTCAGGTCTAAGTCCCATTGCCCTCTATCAGAATCCAGAGTTTCAAGAAAATTGGAGAAAAAAAAATTTTGCACAAAAAAAACGACAGTGGTACTCCTTATGTTTTTTTTTTGTGCGAAAAAAAAGTTTCTCCAATCTCTTGAAGCTCTGGATTCTGATTGAGGGCCATGGGACTAAGACCTGAGTGCAAAAATGGAGGCTCTAGACCCTTCCAGAGCTGAGATATTGAGATATTTATAATGGCTCAATATCTCAGTATGTCATAAATATCTCATAAATATCTCAATATCTCAGCTCTGGAAGGGTCTAGAGCCTCCATTTTTGCACTCAGGTCTAAGTCCCATGGCCCTCTATCAGAATCCAGAGTTTCAAGAAGATTGGAGAAAAAAAAAAATTTTGCACAAAAAAAAGACAGTGGTACCCCTTATGTTTTTTTTTCTTTTTTGTGCGAAAAAAAAGTTTCTCCAATCTTCTTGAAACTCTGGATTCTGATTGAGGGCCATGGGACTAAGACCTGAGTGCAAAAATGGAGGCTCTAGACCCTTCCAGAGCTGAGATATTGAGATATTTATAATGGCTCAATATCTCAGTATGTCATAAATATCTCATAAATATCTCAATATCTCAGCTCTGGAAGGGTCTAGAGCCTCCATTTTTGCACTCAGGTCTAAGTCCCATGGCCCTCTATCAGAATCCAGAGTTATTGGAGAAACTTTTTTTTTGCACAAAAAAAAAAAAACGACAGTGGTACCCCTTATGTTTTTTTTGTGCAAAAAAAAGTTTCTCCAATCTTCAAACTCTGGATTCTGATAGAAGGCCATGGGACTAGACCTGAGTGCAAAAATGGAGGCTCTAGACCCTTCCAGAGCTGAGATATTGAGATATTTATAATGGCTCAATATCTCAGTATGTCATAAATATCTCATAAATATCTCAATATCTCAGGTCTGGAAGGGTCTAGAGCCTCCATTTTTGCACTCAGGTCTTAGTCCCATGGCCCTCAATCAGAATCCAGAGTTTCAAGAAGATTGGAGAAACTTTTTTTCGCACAAAAAAACAAAAACATAAGGGGTACCACTGTTGTTGTTTTTTTGTGCAAATTTTTTGTCTCCAATCTTCTTGAAACTCTGGATTCTTATAGAGGCAATGGGACTTAGACCTGAGTGCAAAATGGAGGCTCTAGATCCTTCCAGAGCTGAGATATTGAGATATTTATAATGGCTCAATATCTCAGTATGTCATAAATATCTCATAAATATCTCAATATCTCAGCTCTGGAAGGGTCTAGAGCCTCCATTTTTGCACTCAGGTCTAAGTCCCATGGCCCTCTATCAGAATCCAGAGTTTCAAGAAGATCAGAGAAACTCAATTTCGAACCAAAAAAAAAACGACAGTGAAGTCAGATATTACAGCAATACATATGTAATATTTATGTGTTTAGAACTTTTTTGTAGAATTGCCTTTACAGGGACTTTCAACTTCCGGCTGATGGATTACCCCCTTGGACCCATCTCTTCAGGGGGACTCATGTCTTCACCACACCGGAATACCTCTACTGAAACCCCCAAGGCATTACCAAACGATCAACGAATAATTAACCCATACATACGAAGATCAGCATTATCTGCATTCAACTTCTTAATATTACTCTAAATTTAAACTGTGACGAAACTTAATATGCATTATAATATAACCATTAGTATAAACAAAACTTAATACGCATTTTATAACAGACTAATTTATATGCAATAATGAGTTATGAACTGTCACATACCACTTGTCACCCTCACTTGTCACAGCAGCACATCCAGTTCCTCTACAACGCTTTCCAGTTGACCTGGGGGCGATATATGTGTACAATGTGGATCTTAATGAGTTGTAAGTGTAATAGCATGATATTCAAAAGAGTTGTTATTGCATAGAGAAGAGAGTTGAATATTTCCAATTATTAGAAATGAGAAGACCAGTACCCCCACCCCTCCCCGACTGGCGAGAGAGAAAGAGAAATTGTTAGAGAGAGCGGCAGGGGTTGCAGAGTCTTCTGGACGTATCCAGGTCTCAGTCAAGCCCAGGATATAAATGGTAGAATGAGATGCTAAGGTTGGAATGAAATCAGCTTTATTGACTGCTGATTGACAATTCCATAGACCCATAGAAAGAGAGAGAGGTGAGTGTGAGGATAAGGGGATAGGGTGCAGGGTGTATGAGGAGAGGTCGATGTCGAGAGACAACAGGAATATATTGAAAGCACATGTTAATTTGGTGAAATAAGTAAAAAGATAGGAAAGGGGTGAAGAAGATACTTATTTGCTTTGCCGGTGTCTTTGCTTGGTGGAGTCGCGCAGGTAGAGTCGCAGGTCTTTACTCTCGTCGGTCTTCACACGAGGAGGCTGAACACTACAGCTGAACGCTTCCGCGCCACCACTGATATAGTGCTTCCAATCACTTGAGTGAGAACGGCTGCAGCCGGCCCTTGCAATTGTCTTTATGTCTAATTGTCTAAATTCTAAACAGCTACAATGCAGAACATATAGATAATGAATAAGCAAAGGATCGAAAAATAGCCCTACTTAATTGACAAATAGTAACCAGAGCAACGGAGAACTAAATATTAGGAAGAATCAACTTACGTGCTCAACATGACTGCAGGTGATTTATTAGTGTCTCGAGCATCATTTCTTTATACATGATTTGCACCTCTCACATATAAACCTCTGCACAGAATACAGCAGTTTGACACAATAGTTGAAAAGCTATAAAATGCACGTGATACTTGATGCATAACACATTGTCAATACAATAAAAGTACAAAAATTAAACTATTGCTTCAAATTTATATAACTTTCTAAGAGCAGGATATTGCATTTCTTCCAATTGGAGATCGCGATAAGGGAATGATGTTCTGGGTGTGGCATCTCTAAAGAGGCCAATGCAAACCCTTTTTTAAGGCATCACGAGCCTATTCCTTAATTCAAACTACCTGTCTGATTAGAACAGATGAATGTAGCGTATTTAGTATTGAAGACATGTACAGACGATTGGTTGGGTCAGGATGGAACTCATGCAATCAGTGCTAATGTATTTCAGCGTAGCTGCCAGGGGCGTTTTATTCCTGATGTGGTTTGCCATTACCTTAAGTACCCTGGCACAGCAAATCAGGCAGAGCAAAAAAGTAGGCTGCACAGCATCTAGAGGATTGAGGGGCCACTTTAAGATCCTGTCTGAGTAGATCATATGCTCAATGCTTTAGCCTACAAAATGGATTGTATGGAGTACGACTAGATTGCTTCAATCATTGAATGGGGAATGCTTTGTCCTTATTTGTGACCAAAGAGAGGACACTTTAGATGATAAATATACATAAAATGCGCAGAAGAGATGGATGAGTCACGTTTTACACCAAAATCATGTTAGTTTTTTTCCTATATTTTCATGATAATCACATTCCCTTTATGTTTAATGGTGATTTTCTTTTTTGCTATATTAAAATAAGCACAAATGATGTATAAATACTTTACTTTTTTTATTGCATTACAGTAATTAGAAAGACACAAGTACAGAAAATGTGCTCAAGTGTCATAAAAAAGTTAATATTCTAACAAATGGCTTAAGTTTCATTATGTATTATAAAAAACATGACCTTACAAGCACTGGAATTCTGAAACGAACCAAATCCATCTAAAAAGTGAAAGTAAAGTGAGCCGTATAAGTAAGACACGTGTAATATCTTTGGATTTACGAAGCATTGTGAATACTGCAGGTGTACTTTTGGAGGTGGAGGTGGATGAGGAGGGACATCCAAATGCCTTGTTATCCTGGTTCCAACAGTTCGTTCATAAGCCGTTTTTCCAGCTGAATGACTGGCATCGTAACAGCTAAACTGAGGCCAGACTGTCGGCTTACCGTAGCAAGCTACTGAAAATTCAAGATCCGTGCTTTGCTGAATGACACATTCTTAGTGAACGCTGATCGAAGCGGGCTATAACAGCCGGTGAACGCCTGCGGAGCTACTGTATCCATCACTGTCAGTCAGCCATATGTTACAGGCTTCAAGTAAAGTAGTTGTTCTTGTTTGGCATAGACCCCCAGTCTCCGCTCCGGCCCCTCCTTGAAGCCTCACAGCGGAGAGAAAGCGTGGCTTTTACACAGTGGCTTGTCCTTCTTTGAATAGAACGTCTTCCCCTCTAGATTGATTTGACAGATCTGAGGAGATGAAAAATGAGGATTAAACAGTGGAAACCAAACTCGTTTTCCGTCATGGAGCTAATGCAAAGAGACTATTCAACAGGGCTATTCAAATGTTGTGATTCATCATTTGCCACTTGCTAGAAGCCAATAATATTAGGGTTGAAATGTTTGAAGTCTAGAGAGCATTTAAGTCAGTGAGATCTTTTTTAATAAATCGACTCTTTCCCGCTGGCATTTACGAAAAGAGTTTACAGACACCGCCGGCAGTTTTGATCATTTTCATAAAAATGTCTTGGCCCTCAGAATATTTTGTTGTATGAATATCTGAACATGCAATACGTCAAGAGAAAGGACAGAGCCTCTGCTTTTAAACAAATGAAAAATATATACACTACCGGTCAAAAGTTTAAGGTCGGTAGGGTTTTTAAAGAAGTCTCTTCTGCTCACCAAGGCTGCAATTTTTTGATAAAAAATACACAAAAAACACAGTAATATTGTGAAATATTATGACAATTTAAAATGACTTTTTTATGTTAATATATATTAAAATGTAATTTATTCCCCTGAAAAAAAGCTGAATTTTCAGCAACATTACTCCAAGTCTTCAGTGTCACATGATCCTTCACAAATCACTCTAATATGATGATTTTATGCTCCAAAAACATGTATGATTATTATCCATGTTGAAAACAGTTTTTTACATTTTTATTTCAGGATTCTTTAATGAATAGAAAGTTCTTAAAATTTTTTTTGGTATTAATAATAATAAAAAAACAACTATAATAGCAATTCTATTAACACTTGTATTATAACACATTGTATTATAAGAAAATATATTATTATTATTATTATGATTGTTAAATATTAGATTTTTTCATTTTACAGTGCAATAGAATGTATTAATGCAATTTTAAGGTATGTATTTATTAATTTAATAAAATAATACAAATAATAATTGTTTTAATAAAATAATATTAAAAAAACATAAAAAATAGTCATTTTTTTCTTTAGCTAATAACATGCCTACAGTGTCCCTCACAATCTTTTGCTATTTATTGTGCTCTTGTTGGAAGCAATGAGGGACACAAATAAAAAATAATGAACAGATTAAATTCCTAAAAAGCTAAATAAATATAAATAGAATATAAAAGTTAATGTCTTTGTTTATCTGGTATATTTTTAAAAGCTGTAAAGCACTTAAACTTCAGGCAAACAGCCACTGTATGAATTGTCTAGGTTCACATTGGCCGTTTCTTGATAGTGTTGCGTGGTGCAGAAAGTTTAAGATGAAGTTTCGGGACAGGTCCCAATGCATCAAAATGACTTACGGCACAGACAAAGCAAGTGTCATGCCAGCTGTAGCCCAGCGCCTCAAGGAAACGGTCCCCTGCATCAATCTTGAAGTCACAGCCATGGCATTTGGTACCAAACATCTTTTCATAGTCTGCAGAGAAAAACAAACCAACCAAAAAGGGCCTATTAAGCCAGCAAGGAGGAAATGCTTGGTCAGATACAGAGAGATACAAGATACAAGAAAGAAAGAAATGTCTTATCGAAAGGGATTACATTTTCTCAGGCCTCACATGCTCAGTGTGATACATTGGTCCAGATGCCTATTTGGATTTCCCCAGTTTTACCCATTACGGAAAACTTAAAAGTTGCAGGCTTTACGTCTCGTACGTGGTTTAAAGCACAATCCTTTTAAGGTGCTGAGACTGCAGCTATTTTATCAACACTAGCTCTTTATTTCAGACAGAAGCAGCTGCCCACTTGCTGCTGACACAAGACCGAAACTCTTCAAAGCTGTAAAGCACCGAAACAGCAATGCAAGCCTATTTACATAATAAAGACACGTACTCCCTTCAGATCGCTTAATGTCTGTTTATGTAAGATTAGGGGCCCAACAAATGTGACAATGTGATTAACTGCACTACATAAATATAAATTAAACATGGAAGGTGGCTGAATTTAGCAACTTTCCATCACTCTGGAAACAAAATGAGCACAGCTTAGCATTACAAATTTCACTACTGAATAGGGCTGGACTAGAATATTCGAATATTCGTTCGGTGGGTTGGTATTCGATTTGAAAATGTGACATTCGGATATTCGTTTTTTTTTTTTTTTTTTGCACACCATACATATAATATGTTTTACACTACTATAAAATCTGGTGAAATATAATACTTAACATATAACTTTGTTATAGTTACTTAATAAATATATATTACTTCTTGGACTACTGTGTTCCTGCAACGGGAGTATTCACTAGAGCGCAGAACAGCGGAGTTTGCATGGAGACAGAAGTGCATGCCTGAACTTGTATTTTGGGTTAAGCTGCATAGTGAAAAATAGAATAATAGAAACAAAATGGATTATCCCTTTTACACGTTTTTTACCCTTATTATCAATCTAAAATCAATCTACTGCGAAATATAGGAGACTTTGAGATTTTACTGCGACGTCACTAAACGACGTTCTGTTTATTGAAATGTGAGCTGCGCTATAACGCCCGCCTAAAATTTGTTTTCGCTATGGTATTAATAATTTTAAATTACCTTGTTCTGTAAAGTTTGTTTAATTCTATATAAGGTATTTTTTTATTTAAAACTGTTCGTTAATTGAAATGTGTGTGATGTTATTGAAAGAAAATTATTGTTAATTATACCGTGTTCTTTTCTTTAGGCCTATTACAGTTTGTTCATTTATTTTTCGTTTTTATTTATTTCAATTTCGTTTTTATTTATTTCAATTTCGTTTTTATTTATTTCAATTTCGTTTTTATTTATTTCAATTTCGTTTTTATTTATTTAAATATATGCCTACCTTAATTTGTCAGTGAGAAAAATATTATAAGACTACCTTATTAAAATATTGGTTAAGTTAACAGACCTGTGTGTGTGTTTTATATCACTCAGTGTCCGTTTTCGGAGCATAGGCTATGGCTAGGCCTAATCCCTGTTTGCGTGAGGTGCGCGCTGTCACTATTTAAATCAACCCTACTTTGTTAGTGATTTGTTAGTGAGAAAAATATTAGACTACCTTAATAAAAATATTGCTTAAGTTAACAGTCCTGTGTGTGTGTGTGAGAGAGAGTGTGTGTTTTATATCACTAGTGCAGTGTCCGTTCTCCGAGCATATCTTGCAGGAGGTGCGCCGCTTCCCATTTGCGCTGTTCTGTATAGTTTATTAAAAATTCTGAATGTGTCGCGTCTCGCCTGTCTATCTATATTGCACCAAATACAACACTGTACTCCCCTGTGAAGTCGTTTGGATGAACGGTTTATGGAAATAATCAAAATGCAAACGGACAGACAGCCTAAAGAGATTGTGCAGCTTCGAAAATTTAAATATAAATTATACAAATTGATTTTTCCGAAGCTTCGAATATTCGATGTTCATTACTACCGAAGCTTCAAAGCTAAAAAAATGGTATTCGGACCAGCCCTACTACTGAATTCAAAACTATTTCAACCGTTGTTCTCATGTGGGAATGTAAGTTCGAATCTGATCCGCAACATTCCCGAGCCCCTTCACCCATGGGTGCACGTGAACAAGTGCAACTGTTACCTATGCAACTTCACATGGTTCCGATAAAGAAGTGTCAAAAGGTCCAAAATAAAAGAACGAACAATCCCTAAACACTTAGAGCTATGGCGAACATGTTTGAAATATATGTTTGATTCTAATGTCTCCTGCTCCTTTCAAATAATGTCCTGCTTTAACTCTCACTAATCAAATAAATTAGGGACGTCCCACTCAAGTTTTTTATGTGCCACTGATTCAATCAGAGTTATTTAATAGTCTTTAGAGATACCTAGTCCTTACCCAATACTTTCCTAGTGCTTGGTGCACACTTCAAGAACATTAAAGTTATTAAAATCAATCCAATGCATACAGGGACGTACAGAGAGTTTCTTAGGGGCAGGGCCATCTATAATTACAGAGTAAAAAAAAAGTTAACACATAGATTTGCACTTCTTTTACTTTTAATAGCGCTTGCAAACTCAATTGAAGGTCCATTATCTGCCACTTACTGAATGACAACTGCATAACAGCTGATGTAAAATAAAGAAACCACACTCAGGATAGCTGATTCAACCAGTTAAAAATGCCTAATTGACGCGCTACCGATCCTTCAGATCGACTGGGACAGACCCTAATATAAATATGTGGCAAAAAAGTTTATATACACTGACCGGTCAAAAGTTTAGGGTCGATAAGATTTTTTATGTTTTTAAAAGAAGTCTCTTCTGCTCACCAAGGCTGCAATTTTTGGATAAAAAAATACACAAAAACACAGTAATATTGTGAAATATTATGACAATTTAAAATGACTTTTTATGTTAATATATATTAAAATGCAATTTATTCCTCTGAAAAAAAGCTGAATTTTCAGCATCATTACTCCAGTCTTCAGTGTCACATGATCCTTCACAAATCACTCTAATATGATGATTTTATGCTCCAAAAACATGTATGATTATTATCCATGTTGAAAACAGTTTTTTACATTTTTATTTTAGGATTCTTTGATGAATAGAAAGTTCAAAAGAACAGCTTTTATCTGAAATGGAAAGCTTGTGTTACATTAAACACTACCCTTTAAAAAGTTTGGGGTCAGTAAGAATTTGTATTTTATTTTTGGGGAAATAAATAAGAAATCAATACTTCTATTCATCAAGGATGAGTTACATTGATCAAAAGTTACAGTAAAGACATTTATAATGTTAGAAAAGATTCTAATTAAATAAATGCTGTTCTTTGAACTTTCTATTAATCAAAGAATCCTGAAATAAAAATGTAAAACACTGTTTTCAACATGGATAATAATCATACATGTTTTTGGAGCATAAAATAATCATATTAGAGTGATTTGTGAAGGATCATGTGACACTGAAGACTGGAGTAATGATGCTGAAATTCTGCTTTTTTCAGAGGAATAAATTACATTTTAATATATATTAACATAAAAAAAGGTCATTTTAAATCGTCATAATATTTCACAATATTACTGTGTTTTTTGTGTATTTTTATAAAAAAATTGCAGCCTTGGTGAGCCGAAGAGACTTCTTTTAAAAACATAAAAAAATCTTACCGAACCCTAAACTTTTGACCTGTAGTGTATGTATATTTCACAACACAACTTACCGAACATCCAAATCAATGCTGTGTGCTGGGATGAACGTGCTTGTATGTGCATAATATGATGGTGTATGATGGAGCTAACAACTTGTGAAGAGCTTATTAAATGTGTATAGGAGTCAAAACAGCAGCTGGAATCCCTCCGTCACACACACAAACAACCTGCTGCGACGAGACGCGGTTCTGATGCCTCTACTGAACTGTGATGGGCAACATCACGACTATGATGAGAAGAAAAAACAGGCATGCTTGAGCATTCTGTCCTTTTTAAGGTCTTGCGACATGGTCTGTGACACATTTATATTTCATTCAAACTGCACTAGAGTTCATTTGGAAGCGGTTCTTTTGGACACGTATTTAAATTAATCACACTAACGGTGCATTTGCATCGAAGTTTGTTTTAATTGAACCAAACATGCCAAGTGTGAACACACCCACAGTCATAATTCCGTCTAGTCCTATAAATTAAAGTGTCAAAACAAAATTAAATTAAACAAAATAAAAATTACTAATGCCTTGTTGCATCATAAATGCAAGCATCAAAAAAGTTTATAAAAAGTGGCTACTACTGCACATGCTGATACTTGTGGTCAGCATGATTTTGAATCTGTCTTGTGATTGAATTAAAAAAAAAACCTGAACTAAAAGTATTAATGGTTCCATTGAGCAGCAAAGCACTTTCTACTAATTGCAAATTGAAAGTAGATTCTCAAGCATAAAAGTTCTGAGCAAAGCTCCTAATCAATGTTCAGGGCCGGTGTGGAGCAGATTTGAAGCCTGAAGTGAAGTGGCAGCATTTGAATGATTAAACACCGCAGGAGCCCGCGCTCGGCTCTCGGCAGGGGCTGTCGATAAGATGTGCGGCCGGGCGTGCGAGTCGCTCACCTCTCTCGCAGTAGGGCTCTCCCTCCTCCATGTAGAAGGCCTGGTTCCTGATGGGCATTTTGCAGGCGGCGCACAGGAAGCACTGTACGTGGTAGGTCATCTTCAGGGCGTGCATGATTTCCTGTGGAGAGGACAGAGGGTGTGAGCGAGCTGCGCACGTCACCTATGAATTCACACTTCCAAAATCATTCCACTCTCACTTTTAAACTCTCGCACACTTTACCCCACTGGCACTGCTCTTCATCATCAGCCTCATGCCATGCAATCAGAATAGCTTTTGTTTGTTTTTAAGGTCACACTGACATTGTCATAGTATTATATTGCCATAATATAACATTAACTTACATAGTTTTTTTTCCCAACAATTTGCAACCGTCTTTTTATTTTAATATGTGACCATGGATCACAAAATCAATCGGTAACGCTTTTATAACGAAGATGATCGATAACAAAGGCGTGTGCATAAGACTAACATGACACCTTCATAATCATGACATGACATACACTACCGGTCAAAAGTTTAGGTCGGTAAGATTTTTTATGTTTTTAAAAGAAGTCTCTTCTGCTCACCAAGGCTGCAATTTTTTGATAAATACACAAAAAACACAGTAATATTGTGAAATATTATGACAATTTAAAATGACCTTTTTTTATGTTAATATATATTAAAATGTAATTTATACCTCTGAAAAAAAGCTGAATTTTCAGCATCATTACTCCAGTCTTTAGTGTCACATGATCCTTCACAAATCACTCTAATATGATGATTTTATGCTCCAAAAACATGTATGATTATTATCCATGTTGAAAACAGTTTTTTACATTTTTATTTCAGGATTCTTTGATTAATAGAAAGTTCAAAGAACAGCATTTATTTAATTAGGATATTTTCTAACATTATAAATGTCTTTACTGTAACTTTTTATCAATGTAACTCATCCTTGATGAATAGAAGTATTGATTTCTTATTTATTTCCCCCAAAAATAAAATACAAATTCTTACTGACCCCAAACTTTTTAAAGGGTAGTGTTTAATGTAACAAAAGCTTTCCATTTCAGATAAAAGCTGTTCTTTTGAACTTTCTATTCATCAAAGAATCCTGAAATAAAAATGTAAAAAACAGTTTTCAACATGGATAATAATCATACATGTTTTTGGAGCATAAAATCATCATATTAGACTGATTTGTGAAGGATCATGTGACACTGAAGACTGGAGTAATGATGCTGAAAATTCAGCTTTTTTTCAGACGAATAAATTACATTTTAATATATATTAACATAAAAAAGTCATTTTAAATTGTCATAATATTTCACAATATTACTGTGTTTTTTGTGTATTTTCTTTATCAAAAATACCTTGGTGAGAAGAAGAGACTTCTTTTAAAAACATAAAAAATCTTACCGACCCTAAACTTTTGACCGGTAGTGTATGTTAAGAATATGAAGGAGGTTTTATGTCATAACTAAACCAAAGCGACTCTTAATGCAAATATGACATTGTTTGAGATGTCTTTGTTATGACACCTTGACATAAACCAATACATCATAGGTTGTGATGTCTTAGTAATGTCAAGTTGTCATTACCAAGAAACTGGCAGGTTGTCATAAACATGACATAGCAGATTAATTATCAACTTAAGAAACCTAAGTTAACCTTTATTGGTTAACAACATTACATTAAACTGTCATGTGGTTGGTTATGACATTGGCTGTCATGAAGCCATTAAAACCTTTTAATGACAAATTCAATGTGTACCACTGTAGTTGAGGTCACGAAAAATATTCATGACACTGTTATAATGGCCACATGACAGCCAATGTCAAAGCCAACCACATGACAGTTTAACTTAATTTAATGTCAAGTTGTCATGACAAAGACATGTTATGATGTTATGGTTTATGTTAAGGTGTCATAACAAAGACATCTTAAACAATATTCATATTTGCATTCAAAATGTCATTATTGAGCGAAAGACACTTAATGACAGTAATAAACATGCATAAACCCTACTTCATATTTCATGTCATGTCAGTTTTATGCACACCCCTTCAAGTAAAGTGTTAGCAATCAATCACAAGTAACACAGATTTATCTGTGGCAATATCCAACAATACATTGTATGTATGTAAATTATCTATTTTTCTTTTATGCCAAAAATCATTCAGATACTGTCACTTGCCCGTATACGGGCAACCTCACTTTACTTCACTATATTACCATTAAATCCTAATCTAGTCATGACAAACTATATATCATTGGAAAGGTCTAAGACTCTTAAATAAATATTTTAGGTCTGATTATTTTCTTACAAATTATGAATGAACAGTAATATATGAATTTATGACAAGAGTGCGCCTCAAAAAATTGACGTCATTACAGGAGTTTCTGACCTTTGTCACAAAAAGTCGAACGCAAACACTTTTAATAATTGAAACTTTGTTTTTTAGTGCTAAAAGTTCATAATAATACATAATTAGTATTTGTCAATAAAAAAAAGATAAAATTATATTTTAAAAAGTAAGGTCCTCTAAAAAGTATAATACATTATATATATATATATATATATATATATATATATATATATATATATATATATATATATATATATATATATATATATGTATCACATATTTTAGTAGTTTTCATAAATTAGATATCATTTGAAAGCTTACGAACTCAGAATTCATCCTGTGAAAACCGTTTTGAAATTGGACGTTGCATTACCATAGAAACAGTATATTTTATTAGGCCCCTCCCCTTTTTGGGCATCATCTTTCATAATTTATTATGAAAACCTTTTCTAATCTTGACAAAACACATATTGTCAGAAAGGTCTGAGTCTCAAAATTCCATATTTTGTGACAGAAGTGATATTTGGATAGAAATTTATTAATTTGTTATGGCAAAATGGATACAATTAAATTCAATGGAATTCAATGGCACCCAGTGGCTATGTTTGGTACTACGCCTAAACAAAATCTCATGGGAACTTAAATTTTTGTGATATCAACTTTGAATTTGGAACACAACTTGGTTAGATATATAGATCTAACCTATATAGTTCATTTTATAGTAATTTTATAGTAAAACATATTTTGTAAAATATTTATTTCATATTAAAAATATATATATTAATAAAGTATATTTGATTTAATGTAAATTATAACTTCCATAACTTTTTCATACTTTAATTTTTTGAAGTGCTTTCACTTTAGTAATAATCTGCTGATTGTTTTCTTTAAAACAAGAACAAACTTAGGTCTATATTCCAAAGCATTCTTGAATTACAACCATTTAAGTTTGTATAGTGCATTTTAATGTCCATAATCAAAAGGGGGGTGACAGGTAAAGGGTTAAGTAAAGAGTATGGTATTATTTTGTTTTACCAGCATCCTTAATGATTTAAAAAACTATTCACCACTCAGTTTGAATAGATCAGTGTATATCCCTGTGAAACTCTACTCAAAGGAACTGGATTGTGTGTTTGTGTTGCAGAACAGAATGAAATGCACTCACCCCAGTTATTTTCTTCTTGCATTTGGCACAGTTGGGTGAGTAACGGTTGTCATAACACTTGGTGCAGTAAATGGATCCTTTTTCCTCAAAGAAGCCCCCTTCGTCCAACACCTTTTTGCACTGACAGCACATGAACTCCTCGGGTGCCAGGAGCGACCGAGCGCCACCACGTAGCGTCCCCTAGAACACAGGCACACGTAGTCTTACAACTAAAGCCTTTTGGATTGAAGTGAAAGGGTCAGCTCGAGCATCAGGAGCTGGGTTTAGCACTCTTAAGTGTTCAGTGTGCAAAAGCCATTCTAATGGAAATAGTAGGTCAGACGCAAAAACCCACTGCATTCCGTATCGATTCTCCACAGCAGAAAGCCCAAGGACATGCCGCTATTTCTGTGCTCAGCGTATTTTAAGAAATATTCCTGCCTTACAAAGTTTGACAACCTTTTATCCCTCCCCATGTCTCTGAAGTAATGACATTTAGCACATATAGTCATCATTGATTTGGAGGTATTCTGGGCTGCCTGCAGCAGTTAGCTTTGGGATTTTAACTGCTATATTTTGGACTCCAGCCGTACCTGATGATCTTGTTGCAGGCGGCGCAGAGCGGCGTACCGCCGCTGAGTGTCGGCAGGGCTCTGCTGTGCTGCCTGAAGGATGGAGCTGCGGTTCTGCATGGGAGTGGGTTGGACCGGCTGCTTGTGCTGGGTCACCACCGTGCTGGTCTTGTCTGGGTGGTACCGGTCTGCAAAACCCGGGTCCGTCACCCACGGTGGCCTGCAGGATGGGCCGGAACTCACTGGCGCTTTAGCTGGTGCTAGACAAAAAAGACAAAGAAACGTTTGTTTTTTTTTTCAGCACTTCCTCACTATGGTCCAACAGAGACCTATTAGCAGTGTGTATATTTATGGGCTACTATTAAAACGAGTGCAATTGTAGTCTAAAAAAATGAAATGCTTGCTTTTATCAAGAGATATCATTATCATTGAGATGCTGCTAACAACATGAGAGGAGAGCAATAGGAGCGTCTCCTGGTTTAATTCAGCTCATATAAACCGCATCTCAGGAGAGTGATAATAGAGTCATATTATCATCTTTGACTATAAACACATCAGTGCCCCTTATGTCTCACTTTTCCCATTAACATCAGGCCTGTCTGAGCCAGCCGGACCGCTCCGTGAACAAGTCAGCGAGTTAAGTCCTCCCCGTGGGAACGACTCTGGGGCTGTGAGTCAGTGTGTACTGTGAGAGTCAATCTATTCTGTCAGTTCTGAGAGTACTTACCTTGAACTTCATCAGGTTTGTCTGCTGGCTTGGACTTGGCAGGACAGGGAGTTACTCCGTGACTGTAGAGAGAAAATTTCCCTTCAGAACACAGGTCATTATGAAACGGCGTTAGCCGGTGCCAATGAAAATTTCATTAAGCTATGCGAACTCTGACATCTACATCCTGCATGGAAAATACACTCCTGAACAATGTGTAGAGATTAAAACATCATGACATGGCATTTTATGCAAATTAAAGTACAGGATGGGTGTTTTCTGCTTCGATTGTGAATAAAAAAAAACCATTGCATCTTTATTTATTATTATTATTTTCTATTTGTTTGCCTTTTCTTCAACACATATACATATAACATACAAGATATTTCTTAGATAACCTAAGGTATAACTTTTTTAAGATTATATAATATATATACATATAATATATAAATATATATCTGTTTGTATGAAGTACAGGATCTGGATATGTTTATTCATTTCATTCAAATGATGTAAGGTGAAAAGCTCATAAATGCTTCAACTGACATTTTTTAGAGTAACCTGTGTATGTGAATGTGTGTGTGTATAAATTGAGGCCCTCTTGAAAGTTAGCAGGGGCCCGGTCCCCTGGTTGAGATTAAAGCTGATTTAGACTGTGTGGTTTTAGCTTACAGGTTACTCAAAAAATGTCAGTTGTAGCATTTATGAGCTTTTCACCATACATCATCTGAATGAAATGAATAAACATATCCAGATCCTGTACTTCATCATAGCTACATGATCACACAAGAATAACAGAGTCATGTGCTTTCCAGATGCGTGTATATGCAGTTTTATGTTTGCTATTATGAGAATGTCATTCCTCATGTTTGGTGCCTTATCAAATGAATTAATGTTGTGAAGTTCCCTCGGCGTAAATCTATACAGAGTCAGGCAAACAAGTCTGTCTTATGTTTTATTGTCAAACGGTTTTAAAATGATACCAGTTAGGCAAAGCGAGATAACGAATGATTAAATCTCTAGCAGAAAATTCTGAGAGAATTCAAATCGATGCATACGGATTTTTAAGTAATTACTTATTTGCACAAAACACATTTAAGTTCTGTCCCAAACCCTAGTGAGCTGCCCATCTATAATATTTTTAGGCACCATAGGCACAAGCACAAGAGCAAGTCTGTTCAAACAGTAAGTAACAAAATTACACTGACTAGTTTCTACCCTTGTTTTGGCCAAAGTCTTAACTAGAAATTGCCAATCCCAGAGTGCACTGCACTGAATTTTATCCATAAGGTGACAGAATTTAATCAAGATAAAACAATTATATATATTTAAATGCAGTTAGCATCCTGCTGGTTCCCTAGACAAAAACCCAATAGGATTTTCCCATAGGCTTTTGGATTATGGCTCAAAAACAAGATCTGTGATCAACAAAAGTTTATGATACTTGCAAGTTTTGTCTATCAAGATAATTATCACAGATAAACCCAACTTACACGAATTTTGAAGCCAAAATTAGTCGTCCGAAGTAAAAAAATCTATCTAAAAAACATTTTTCAAGAACGTTTGAGTTAGAATAGTTTATAATAGCACAATTATAACTATAACGATGGTATAAAAGCGGACTGAGCTTACCTTTTTGGTGATGACACTGTAGTGCCATTTAGCCACTTTTTAGAGACATGTAATGAGTGGGCGGGGTAATATTGATGTATTTTATGTCGTAGAATAAAACATGAAAGTGTCTTGAGCTTGTGTTCACCACAGACCTTATTTTAGCCATTTAACCAAAACCCCATTCAAAAGACCCATTGATTTGGGACAATGGAACCGGAAGTGCTAAAATTCTAACTCGCTTACGCATTTTGGCCAACAAAGTGATGTAATATCTGCACCTTATGTAGCCCCGCCCCTTTTCAGTGCTGCGTATGTCATTTGGTTTGTATTTTCCCAGCGTTCATGTTTTTATGAATGAACGGCTCGTTTTGAAATCTTCATGGTCTAATGGCATTTGTTAAGACATCTGCTTTAAACATTACAATCCTCATGACAACTAGTTAACTTTACAATAAGTAAATCCACTTCAAAATCCGCAAAAATATAAGTTTAAAGATGGCAGTGCGCATGTTTCTCTGGCACATAAGGTCTATTGCACGTTGCACTTTCTTCAATTCATGGTAATAGAATTCCAGCCTTCTAAATAAAAGACCCAATCGGAAATTGGTAATGCCATCGCATCACTGCAACTGCCATTAGAAGGTCTGGTTGCTATAGAAAGAGTCGGAGTTCTGAGAGGCGCACTTATGACTGCACATAAGTCAAGCAAATGATTGGCTAGTCCAGCCTCAAAAGAAAGTGCAGATTTGCCCATTTAAAGAGATAGGAGCTGTACCTGCATGACTGAAAAAGCATCCATAGAGACGTTTCAAATATGGCTGTCGAGTGAAATGACTTGCCTTAAAGGTGCAGTAAGCAATTTCTGAGAAACGCTGTTGAAACAAACATGTCCCTACCCAAAAGGATCACACCACTATCTTGATAGCTCCACCCACAAATTCACAAACACAATGCAACACAGGCCCCCTCCCCATCATTAGTGTATATGCCCCTTACTGCTGGCAACAAGTGTGCTTTTGTTGCTCTGTCCAATCCACTTTTCAACCGTTTTTCTCAGATTTTCTTTAGTATTCTAAGCAATGCTTAGAATATAGAGTTGTTAGCTTAACTAGCCAGCAAGGCTAACATTTCAATGTTTGAATCTATTTGGCTATGCTGAAAAAAAAGCTAATTAAACCAGTTGGTATGCGGTGATTTAAATAATTAAATACAAGAGGGAAGTTATTTTTCCCTCACTTCTTTAAAATACTAAGGAACAGCCATGTACAAAAAGCAGAAAATGTTGAAATGAAGAAGAGGGAACAAACAGAGGCTGAAGAAAATAAAGGAGGACAGCAGAAAGTTTCACAATGTTTTATGTACTCATAGACATGAGTCATCAGATTCTTTTATCTTATTGGAGACAGAACCAGAGGAAGAGCGATCAGATGACATCATAATGGTGAATTATGCTAAATTACAGTCAGAAAAAAGAATGAAATATTAAGGAGAAAGAAAGAAGAAAAATCCCAAGGGGGGCTACACAACAATCAGAAAGAGCAATAAGAACAGTCCTGTGATGGATAACACCTCTGAACAACCACAAAAATCATAATAACAATAAATTAACGTGATTATCAGTTTGTAGAAAGGATACCACTTGAAAGGAGACTACGTCACACCAACAGCATTCAGATATTCCTAATGGGAACCTGGCTGTAGGGCTCAATTTGTGTGGTTTTCCGACTATGCCTTCGTATCTTTTCACATTTGTTTTTGCTATTTTCAACTTGCATTGTTTTTTTATTTGTTTTTACATTTTTTCATTAACTTGACAACAACCCACCCCCCAAATCCCCAATTGTTTTTTCCTGGTTTAGCTGGGGTTGGTGTTCACCCATAGCTGGCACGCGGTATTGAGGTGATGCGTTTGTATATAGGGTGGCCGTATCTCAGCCACCTCGGCCTTCTGATGCCCGGGAGACAGAGCGTTCAGGACTTGATGTTGAGGGCACGGGCAGATCTCTCGTGATGCCAGTCTCTCAGCCTGGCATAGCGGGGACTCTGAATCTCAGTGAGGAACTTTTCCCTGTCATTCATTGCACGACAGAGAACAGGAAATTAGGAGAGCAGTGAGAACAAAACAGTGGGAGAGAAAGACATGCCAGCAAATATAAAGACTAAAGAAGGGAATTAAAATAAGGCTGAGAGAGAAGCAGAACAGAAAGACAAATCAGAAGGGAATGAAGAAAGATTAAAAGATGCAACATATGCTAGTAGTGAAGTATTCAGAAAAATTCTGTAGATAACCAGGCCCAGACAGAATCTGCAGACTTTTTCCCACATTTACCATCTTAATTTTAAAAACCTGCTAAATGGATTTGGAACAACACACTTTTTTTAAAGTCAACAATTAAATAAGCCAAACGCTTTAAGGCCATTTACACACAGGAGAGAGTGTTCTGATGGGTGCTTTTTTAAGGGTATGGAAAACATTTGGTTTTAAATAGTATAGGAAAATAGGAAAGTCTATTTCTGAAAGCAGAACTGGGTTACGTCCAAATTCCCTTTATTTCATAGAAGTGCATTCTGTAGGTATTAATCAAATTCAGTGGTCAAAAATCAATGAATTTGAATTCTGTAGGTATTAGGGTGCTCAAAATCTAATTTGCTCAAGAAGTTAACTTTTGCCGATAATTTACTCACCCCCATGTCATACAAGATGTCCATGTCATTCTTTCTTCAGTTGAAAAGAAATTAAGGCTTTTGATGAAAACATTCCAGCATTTTTCTCCATATAATGCACTTCAGTGGGAACCAAACGGTTCAAGGTCCAAAAGACAGTTCTAGTGCAAACTGTTCAAAGAGCTTTAAACGACTCCAGACGATGAATAAGGGTCTTATCAAGCAAAAAATCGCTCATTTAATAAATAAATAACAAAGTTTAGGTTTTATAAGCTCAAATGGTCGCCTTGCTCTGTTCTGTGACACACTTTTGTGACTCTCCTGTTCGAACTTGTTCATCAAAATGATGAGTCATTTGGTTCATTCAAAAAACGAAACGAACGAATTAACTCGGAAAAAGATTCGTTCATTTTGATGAATGAGTTCGAAAACCTTAAAAAAACCTTAATTTCTTTTCGACTGAAGAAAAAAGACATGGACATCTTGGATGACATGGGGTTGAGTAAATTATCAGCAAAAGTTTTTTGAAAAGTGAACTACTCCTTTAATTATTATCGATGCTAAAAACAGTTATGCTACTTAACATTTTTGTGGAACCAGTGATACATTTTTTTACAGGATTCATAGTACTTAGTACCGCATTCATTTGAAATATAAATGTTTTGAAGTATTATAAATGTCTTCACTGTCACTTTCGACCAATTTAATGCATCCTTCCAGAGCCTAGAAATATTAATATCCTTCAAAAAAACAACAACAAAAAAACAACAACAAAACAAAACATCCGAATTTTTGAAAGGTAGTGTACTTGGAATGGAATAATTTTTTCCTCTACATATTTGTTATCTGAAACGGTTTAAGTAAACTAGATCTACAAAACTGTATTTTATACATGACAAGAATTTATATTCTGCAGAAATCTGTCGGCATGATTCTGTGTGGGTCTTATTATAAAGCACAGCACTCTGTGTATGAATTTATACTGCAAATGCACAGATCAGACAAGAGCTCATAATGCGGATCAAAGCATATTTTCAGCATTTCTCCGCAGAGAGCTGATCTAAGGAGTTAGCCACAGATCAGGGTAGTAAAAGGTCAAAGCTAGCGATTTAATGCTTCAAACTGCACTTCATTAGCAAGTTCACACAGTTCTTTACCTGGACCTTTTCATGTTCTCATCATCCGGGTCCTGCACTGAGGAAAGCAGGAGAGATACCAATCAGACCAACCATTAGACACACAAATCCACGGTCAAGGTCTGCACAATGCTACAAAACACTTGAGGATTGCTGCTTTTAAAGGAACTACCCATCACCTTTCAACATGAGTCAAACCCGTGAGATGTACAGGAACCGTACGGCAACAATGGTTGACTGAACACCTCTTTCCTACCACTTACACAAGAGCAGATCACAGTCACTCAGGCTCTAGATCGCATAAAGGAGAAAATCTCAGCCATAACCCTTTAAGCTATAGATAGACGACATTTCCCACTTCTTTATGATCTCGCTCTCAATATCAGATCAGCAGATGGATCCTCTGAGGACATGCTTTCATTCCCTCCTACACTGAAGATTAGTCCCTGCCACCAAGTAAAAAAAGGGATTTAGGTGGGTTTCAGGAACAGGGTTGGGAGAACTGTGTAAAGCGTACCGCTGTAAATACACAGTGCAATTAAAGGGGTGATGAACTGAGAAATCAAATTTTCCTTGAAAATGTCCTTGTCAGTCCAATAAAAGCTTTTATTGACACCAGGCTCAGCAAACGACTTGTTTTTTAAAGTGGGGAACTATGACATCAAAGAGGATAAAACACCACCCCGCAGAAGAAGATCGACGCCTACTTCAACACAGTCGTTAGCCCCGCCCACCGATTTCGCATTACATGCATAGCTAAATAACATAAGGCCTACCTCGTGATGACAAACCGTATCGAGCTACCAAGCAATACAAAATATTGTGCAGTGCCTAGTTGTGGAAGAAGACAGTCACTGCATAAGCTTCCTCTGGATTCCAATAGGACTGCATGGATTAACTTTATTTTTAATGACGTTCCAGCTGATGAGGGTAAAACATCGTCCGTCTGTTCGCTTCATTTCACTAAGGATTGTTTTGTAAACAAGACACTGGATTTGCAGACCGATTAAGGGTAAAGAACGGTACTGTGCCGACTACATTGGATCTGACAGGAATAGATTAACACACGGACTCTGGGTCGAACATGTACGGCCGAATCATTCTGGTTGCCATTTTACAACATTGGACGTTTTCAAAACAATTTCCCCCAAGTGCATCGACGGGTGAGTTGAAACTCATTATTATATGCAAAACTGTTAACCAATCACAGCAGTGGGCATTTACTTCCAAGTTTTCAGTGCGAAATGCCCATAAAAAGAGCGTTTTTCAGCTAGGCTCAAAACTAGGGTACAAAATAGCCTATTACTTATTCATTTTGATGTTTTTGAATGCAAAAACCAAGCAAACGTCATAAGTTGACCTCAAACAACAATTTAATCAAATTTAAAAAGCCAGTTCATGACCCCTTTAAAAAAATATATAAAACATTTTTTTAAACGCCAAAAAGTAGAAAAATAAAGACTACTTTAACAGCTTCATTATTTTATAATTGGAGATGCATGTACGTACGTACGGAGCTAGAATGGTAGATGGACGGATAGATACATGGATGGATAAAACTATTGAACGATGGATGGATGAAACTATAGCGCGATATAACGATGGATGGAATTGGATGGATGATTTTGAGTTGAATTTCTGGAGCAAACCATCTCATGATATACATCAGTATGAATAGTTTTATTTCACAATTAAAGATTTTGTTCATAACTCCAGTCCCTACTTAGGAATGTCTTTCCCCACATTACTTCACAAAATACCGACTCTCTGAGAAATGATCTTTCCCAAGAGAAACCCATTGACACTAATGAGCTTAGATGCTGAAAAGCCCGAATGAGAAGCAACTGCTCTGAGGAGCATACAGCGTTGACAGGCTGTGGTCTGAATGTGTCTGACTTACTGAAGTCAGTGCCTGTGAGCTGGGCCAGGATTCGGAAAGAGCGAGACTGGGTGGTGCCGGTGCGCGGCTGCCAATCCTCTGTATCCTGGATAAGTCTCTTCTTACTGCGATCATTCGGAATGAAGCAGGCCATGTTTTCCACCCGCAGACCGTGCCTGGAGACATGAGCCCTTCGTGACCTCTCTTGTTCACCACAGCACACCACCAAAAACCCACAAAACTTCACATAATGCGTGCAGCACAAAAGACGACTACACCAAACATAGCCAGGGAACGTGCTGTACGTGAGGATCCCCCAAAAAATATTTTTTTTTCTGGGGTGCATAAATCCCTTTACAAAAATGAGACATGGTAACCAAAGTTTCTGACTAAATAGAGCTACATTTGCTACAACACCAAGCTACCACAGATCTATTAGAGTAACTATATTATTATGGTGCAGAAACTATCATTAGCATTGTGTAATTTAGTAAGGTGATGTTTAAGTGTCAGGGTTTTCAACCAGGGGAGCCTTAAAGGGATAGTTCACCAAAGAAAATGTAATTCCACCATCATGTCATTCAAAACCCATAAGTATTTCGTTCATATTCCAAGTACAATTCTTGAATTGTGAAAAAAAAAAACGAACTAAAATCTGTTCATCATTTAAAGAGATTGCGACTCTTCAGAAGTCTTGAAATAAACCTTTAAATTCATCAATCTCTTGAACATTTTGAAGCGTCGTAATTTTAGGTACATAGAATTTTAATTTGTGTTTCAAAGATGAACAAGTCTTATGGAGATGGAACCACATAAGGGAGAGAAATGATGTTGATTTTCATTTTTTTAGGTGCACTATCCCTTTAAGGTATTTGATGGGGTCCATGGAGAAGGGCAATAGATTTTTTAACTAAAATTAATGTCTAACTAAATGTTTCTTATTCAAGCCATCCATTTGAATTATAATTTATTATTTTTAGAGCTGTGAAACGATTAATCGCGATTAATCGCATCCAAAATAAAAGTCTGTGTTTACATAATATATGTGTGTGTAGTGTGTATAATTATTTTGTGTATATAAATACACACATGCATGTATATATTTAAGAAATATTTGCATGTATATACTTTATATATATTTATACAAAATTAATATTATGCATAAATATAAATATTTGATATATTAATAACAAATTTTTCTTAAATATATAAATGCATATGTGTGTATTTCAATATACAAAATAATTATACACACTACACACATATTATGTAAACACAAACTTTTATTTCGGATGCGATTAATCGCGATTAATCGTTTCACAGCCCTAATTGTTTTTAAAAGTAATTAACATCCATTTTTTATTTGTATAAATTATTTATCTAATTTTGTAATGTTAATACAACATTACAAAAATTAAACTGTGCTTCAGCTTATTTCCCAGTGCAGCTTTATTAAACCAGGCATTTACATTGAATATTGTTAACTCTGTGACAAAAATGTTGCTTTGGATAGAAGGAAGAGTCTTAAATCAGAGTTATTATTCAAAATAGTATTAATCAGTTTATTATTTAAATAAATGTAGTAAAAATATATCCGATTTTTTTTTTTTTTACTGGAGTCTGTGGGTTGGCTGAGAGTCTGGTGAGGGGGTCTATAATGGTTGAAAGCCCTGTTTTTCACACATCAGATTCATAACTACATGACAAACACAACACACACACAAAAAATCAAATCAGAACACCCACGAAATTGCATTTCTATTCAGGCTCCACATCATCACTTCATGCTCTAATGAAGTCACTCAAAGTGCACGACTACATTTGCTAATAGTTTCAGACGACCCAGCTCAAAGTGCAGTTTCAATGCAGTTCAACTCCTGAGCGAAAAAGCAATGAAACATGGTCTGATGTACGTCAAAAGCAAAGAGTTTATTAGTAAGGTCAGCGGCAGGTCTAAGTTCTTTTAGCTAGTGCATTAGAGCCACAAGCATTCAGCACTTACTTCCCCTCAGGGTACAACTCCTCATAGAAGGCTTCTCCTCTAATGAACAGGAGAGTGAAGGAAGAAGGAGAAAAAGGAAAAGGAACACAAATAACAATAGAGAGGAAGAGTGGGAGAGAGTACAACAAAAGAACACAACAGTGTCCATTAAAGCAGCCTGACTTTACACCGAGTGAACGGAGACCATCCACTGCGCTTCTAAATATCAGCGCTGGAATAAAGCTGTACATTTACAATCCCATAGTGAATAATTACAGATTGAGACGGCAGCTAAAATGTGAGAAATCTGCCGTCTCCTAAAGCCAATACTGCAACAATGCAGGCTTGGGGAAAAAGGAAAGATAAATTACATTTAGGGAAACAAATATATGAAAACGGATATAGGCAAAGCCACAGGGCTGGGATTTGATAGCCAAAAACAATAATTGCACACATTTTTCAGAGCAGGAGGGAAATAAGGAAAGGCATTACTAACTTGTCAAGAACTTCCATCTGTGGAATGACAAAGGAGATTTAAAAAAAAAAGAGAGAGGAAAAGAGAAAATTGTTTAGAAATAAATCAAACAGAACATTTAGCATTTAGAAAGACATGATGCAGAGACAAACAAAGCAAATTGTGTGTGTTTCTAGTGGTGAAAGGGATCACAGCGTGCTTTAAGTAACACAACAGAAAACATGAGCTGTACCTCCTGTTAAATAAGTTAAATGATTCTGTTCTAGAACTTTTAATGTGCTTTTATTATTAAAGATATCCCTGCAACTTTTGCCAAACATGGCAACCACTAGATCTAACTGACACTGAATCTGGCTTTACGTCATTAAACCAACATTACCCTACATACAAGTTCCTAAAAGATTTAGGAGTTTTTATTTGTTTGTGAAAACTGAATAAAATCATTTTCAATGTCTAGCCAATGATTCATTAAAGGAGTAGTTCACTTTAAAAAAAAAACTTTTGCTGATCATTTACTCACCCATGTCGTCCAAGATGTCCATGTCATTCTTTCTTCAGTCAAAAAAAAATTAAGGTTTTGATGAAAACACATACTAAAACTCTGTTAGGGTTAGGGTGTGATGCGCATTTGTGACTCTCCTATTTGAACTCAAAATGAACGAATCTTTTCTCAAGTCAACTCGTTCATTTCGCTCGTTGAATGAAACCAAATGACACAAAAAAAAGATTCGTTCATTTTGAAAAAGAGTTTGAACAGGAGAGTCACGAATGTGCATCACAGAACATAGCAAGCTTCTTTTTTTTTTTTTAAATGAGTGATCATTTCACTTGAGACCCTTATTCATCGTCTGGAATCATTTAAAGCCCTTCTGAACAGTTTGCAGTTTGCACTAAAACTGTAGCCTAGAAATCTAGACGCACCCTAGCGGCAGCAAAAATTATTTTGCTGCAAAGTGTGGTCTAGCAACTCTCCGTTGACTTTCGAAGTGGAAAATCCAAACTCCTGGTCTGGCCAATCACATCGTGTATAGAGTTGGTGGGCGGGCTTAACACAATGACGGCTGAGTTGTGACGGTTCTGCGCCGTGATTTCCATAGGTGATTTCCCTGATACTTAAAAACAAATAAGACGCAGCTGGCGAACAGCGGTCTTTGTTTCATTCGGCTTTGGCCGCGACTCGGATGAATTGGAGTTAAGAACGTAACTTAAGTCATTCTTAAAAGGAAGATGTGTTCAGAGTTTTGACGACCGGATAATGCAAAAGTTTAATATATCAACTTGCTCTGCTGGGAGAGAAAACCATGGGGAAAACGCATGGGACTCACTCAGCCACAGCCATCATCGCTCTGGTTGGTTAGCGCTATCCTACTGGCGTACAGAGGAATATTGAAAGAAAACCTTTTATCCCGTCCCCGGATTGAGGTATGCCAATTGTGAGTTCCCAGACCTAACATCTTGATAGGTCTGGTTTGCCAGGCTACTAAAATTGTCTTTTGGACCTTGAACCGTTTGGTTCCCATTGAAGACCATTATATGGAGAAAAATCCTGGAATGTTTTCATCAAAAACCTTCATTTCTTTTCGACTGAAGAAAGAAAGACATGGACATCTTGGATGACATGGGGGTGAGTAAATTATCAGCAAAAATTTTTTTTAAGTGAACTACTCCTTTAAGCATTAAAGTTGAGCAATTTAAAGTAACTGTTTTTAAAATAGCAATTTATTCCTGTCATGATAAAGCTGAAATTTCATCATTACTGCAGTCTTCAGTATCCCATGATCCTCATTTGAACATTTCTTAAATATGATCAATATTAAAATCAGCTGTGCTGCTTAATATTTTTGTGGAAACCATGATTCATAAGAAAAGCATTTATTTAAAATAGAAATGTTTTGTGATATTATAAGCATATTTACTGTTACTTTCAATCAATTTAATATGTCTATGGTCAATACAAGTATGAATTCTTTCTTTAAAAAAAATGAATAAATAAATAAATCTTATTGACCCCAAACCAAAATGCATAACAGAACATAATATTTCAAATCTCAAAAGTTGGTACCATTCCACAAACACTGCAAGCAATAGTGCCCCTTAGAGTGAAGAGTTGTAAAAACAAGCTTGTAGGCGTGCGGTGCAGTAAACATGCTCAGAATGCTGACGTGACTGTGTGATCTCCAGAGAACACGGAGACCTCAGTGCTCGCACAAAACACACACACACACACACTCCAACAGCCGAGCTCGGATTCAGCCTCCTTCCCTGCACTACACTCCAGAAAATGTTCCCACAATCCAACTGAAGTTCAAGGCTTCTGAATCTACTTGAATAAAACATCACCTTCCTGCTATTTGTTTGTGAGGAAACTTGTGTTAAGGTGGATTACAGGACAGGAGCTTTTCCAAGTAAGGCCGTTAAGTAATTCAGCACCGGGGCCGCAACGGCATTTTGAGGGCTCAGCAGATTTTATGGGAGGGTCGGGACTCTATAAACAGCAACAGACAACATCAAGCCCAGGCCTAAAGACAGACTTCAACCTTCTCAACCTGACCAGATCAACACCTTAGACCTTCACAAACTCCTTCATGTGTTTAAGTTAAATAAATAAATCCAATAAACCACAATTTTACTGTCTTTAACTCCACCGGACTTGACGGCTAACATCTGTTGTTTTGATCAGCTTTAATAAAAGTGCTCGTTAAAATGCTGGAAAAGAGGAGCAGAATGTCCCTGCGATGGGATGATAAAGAGGTGGAGAGGAAAACAGATGAAGACGACGTGTTCGAGCGGGTCCCAGAACAGCCTGGTCACTGAGGTGGCGATGCAACCGCCTGTTCCAACAAGGAAAACAGACACAGCTGCTTAATGCCACATCGTTTATTACAAGCACGCATAATAAATCCGGAAAAACACTAAAGACCAGACTTTTGAACTCACTGATCCCAAACCTCACCGTGCGCAGAAAACGCAACGACTTAAAATGCAATCTGTACGATTTGACATATCGAGACTAGTCTGACAGTTTAATTAAATAAATATATGTGCTACTAATCACCTTACCAAAATTGTATTATTTATTTTCTTATTTTACAGTACAACAGTTACAATATTTCAAAATATTTCTTTGGTTTAATGTGGTATTGAATAAATCACAATAATAAAAAAAATATATATTATTTGTAAATGTTTATATATATATATATATATATATATATATATATATATATATATATATATATATACACATATATATACTATATATATATATAAATAAACATTAATGAGCACACAAGTTTTTTGAAAGAACTAAGTGTTTTTAGCCAAGAATAAACTAAAAGAGTTACACAGTGTAGCTTTAAGAAATATTTTCATGTATATACTGTATATAGATTTATATATAATTTATATTACATATATTAATATAAATATTTTATATATAAATCATATTTTTCTTAAATATACATGCATGTGTGTGTGTATATATATATATATATATATATATATATATATATATATATATATATATATATATATATATATATATACAAAACAATTATACACAGTGCACGCACATATATTATGTAAACACAAACTTTTATTTTGGATGTGATTAATCATTTGATAGCCCTAATATCTATATCTATATCTATATCTATATCATATATATATATATATATATATATATATATATATATATATATATATCATTTTTAGACAGTAACTAAATTAACAATAACTATTAGTTTTTTTAGACTAACCAATTAATAAATGATTATATTATTATATAAATTATAATAGGCCCTAAAATTATAGTTTCATTTATTTGTTAATCATTATTTTTACAAATTTTTTAATTATATATTTTTTTACAAATATAGCTATTTAAGTCTTCTGGTAAACATTCCTATATTTCTTTACATCACAATATATTTGTCAAAAAGAGTAAATATCGCAATGTCAGTTTTATTTTTCCAATATCGTGAGCTAGCCCAATTTTAAAGCTAGCATCCAGACAAACTCGCGCTCACAGTGAATTCTGGGAGCTGCAGGCGTTCTTACCCATCACTGAGGTATTGCTGCATCATTAGAAACATGCAGCCTTGGGTATGATGAGGTTCATTATTGTGGACTAAGCTCATCAAGCAGGTCCCGTGGCGTTCAAAGCCCGCTTTAAAGACAGATTATGAGCCTGAGACTCAGTTGGAGACCTGGCTGGCTGGTCACCTACCCATTGTGAGGCTGCGGCGTGCTGCTGGGCACCTGCGAGTTGAAGTTAGGCTTGGGGCGTACGCACACTGGCTTGATGACAGGTCCCTTGCTGCCATTGCCAAAAGCTGCGGAGAACGGCCGCGCCATCTTGTTTATGGCTGTGCTCGGTGCAAACGAGTACTTGGGCTGACTGGATGCAGGTGCGAGTGTATCCTGAGTGTGGGGAAAGACAAGTGCAAAGCAACACCATGCATGTCAGATCATGCACACACACACACACAATTTCATAAACACTAGTGGCACCACAGGTGAATGCACAAGCCCAGATACGGTTTAATAGTTAATCCTCTCCAAATGAGAGGATTAACTGGAGGGAAAAAAGGTGTCTTCCTGTCTTTTCACAGCAAATTATGAGCACAGAGAAAGTGGAGGGCGATTGTTTAAGAAGTGTGAACACGCCCTGGGCAAAAATATTTATCTTGAGATCAGGCCAAGGTCCGGCTTAAAGGACCTCCTTCATTTTGTCTGTACTTTGTACCTGAATGGGTCGAAAGGAAACGTATAACTGTCTGATATGACTAGAATTATAACAGGCACCGTTGCAGACACCCATGCTATGATCTATTGCAGCCACATGAGGGCGTGATTTCTCCCATTCAAATGCAATGCATTGTGGAAGGAGATACAATCTGATAAGTTTTTAATGCTACTTTTTTCTATTATTATCTGCCCAGCTAAAATTTTCACTGACTTTACTATAAAATAACAAATATACAGTTTTTTTTTTACATATTAACAATTTTTAATAAACATCTCTTTCAAAAAAGTTTTAAATATAGTTGTCATATGTGTGTCAAATATTTATATATATAAAACATATATTTGTCATATATAAAATAATTATAAGTAATATAAATTATATTTAAATGTATACATTTTAGATATGTTGTATATACACATATGCACACAAATTAACAGTTTATTAAGCTTTTAATTTGCAATTCTGGCTATAATGTATCCAGCAATAAAATCCATAAAGGCTCAACTAATTTACAGCATGTGCAAATGGCGTACTGGGAAAATGTACATTTAGTCTGGTTTTGTGCATTCAAGAGGTTTAATCGAGCAAATAGACAAACCACCCAAACTTTCGCAATATAGTGCAACCAGCCCACGAAAGCTAACAGAACCATGAAACTTACATGAGAATGAGTTATGAATGAATTATGAAGCATTGTGTATTTGAGATACAAGTATGTGTGTGGGGGTTAACTTAGATGTGCTTTGGGGACAAAGTTGTGCCAAGAAATGAGCGGATTCTGACAAAAACAAAATTCTTTTGGGAAGTACAAGGATGTACTTAAAGACAAAAATAATTCATAAACAGCAAATGTTTGCAAAAGTTCTTCCAGGGTCTAGTTGTAGTTATTAAATGCATGCTCATATATATGATATTTAGCTAGCTAGGTGTGTGTGTGTGTGCTCAGTCCTGAAGTATTCAAAGCAGCTGAGAACTTGAGAACAGATCTAAATGTGTTTCTTCAGATATCAGGAGCTGGTTGAGTGTACTTGCGATAGCTTTGCAGTTCTGTCTGACAGAAGAGAAAAAGAGTAACCATCTTACCTTCTGCTCTCTCCTCCGGCAGGATGAAAGGCTCTGCAGAGAGAAAATTAGAGAACAAATTCACTTACACTCATTCATAAAATGACTCATTTCACTGAAATGTTAAAAATGTTAACTATGCAGAGTCTAATAAATCAAGACTAAACAGTCATTTGTGGCAAATTCAACAAGTCTCATGATGGGAATTGGTTCTTTCTGGCTCCCAAATCCCATTTTATCAGTCTGAATGGAATGCTGCAGCTGTATGTGTGGATTAATACCTGATGTCTGTCCAAATGTTTTTAAGGAATAGCAAGAAATCGGATATGGATAAATCAGAAAACAAAACTAGTTATTAAAGGATTAGTTCACTTTTGAAAAAACTTTTGCTGATAATTTACTCACCCCATGTCATCCAAGATGTCCATGTCTTTCTCTTCCTCAGTCGAAAAGAAATTAAGGTTTTTGATGAAAACATTCCAGGATTTTTCTCCATATAATGGACTTCCATGGGAACCAGACGGTTCAAGGTCCAAAAGATCGTTAATAACAGTTTCAGATGCAGCTTCAAATGTCTTTAAACGACACCAGGTGATGAATAAGGGTCTTATCATGCGAAACGATGGGTTATTTCAAAACTTATTCCAAAAATGTAACTTTTCTAAAGACAAATGGTAGCCTAGCTCTATTCTGGAGGCGCGTTGTAACATCACGTAATACGTAATTACGTTCAAAAGGTCATGGGCCACGTAGCCGGAAGTACAGAATCAAAATCGTCCGACATCGTTATTTTACCTTTTAATTCCTTTTTTTTGTAAACAGCGTTTGAGTTCAGTTTGCACGTTCAACCTATGTGTTCAACTTACTGACTCTGTACTTCCAGCTACGTCGCCCGTGACCTTTTGAACGTAATTACGTATTACGTGACGTTACAACGCGCCTCCAGAATAGAGCTAGGCTACCATTTGTCCTTAGAAAAGTTACATTTTTGGAATAAGTTTTGAAATAACCCATCGTTTCGCATGATAAGACCCTTATTCATCGTCTGGTGTCGTTTAAAGCCATTTGAAGCTGCATCTGAAACTGTTATTAACGATCTTTTGGAGCTGGACCGTCTGGTTCCCATGGAAGTCCATTATATGGAGAAAAATCCTGGAATGTTTTCATCAAAAACCTTAATTTCTTTTCGACTGAGGAAAGAAAGACATGGACATCTTGGATGACATGGGGTGACTAAATTATCAGCAAAAGTTTTTTCAAAAGTGAACTAATCCTTTAAAGTCACAATCACTTCACCACAAGAAAAGATTAATGTGTATTTAAAATGGGTCATTTACGTTTGAATAAATTTGAAATTATTAGCTTTCTAGATGGAGAAAACCCCAGAAAATGTATTTTTGGCTTATGTGGATGAAAGACAACAACTCCCAGAATGCACTTGCTTCGCTGCCCTCAGGAGGCCACACCTACAGCTAACAGATCACAGTAGCTAAACAACAAGTCTAGGCTACTAGTGAGTCTCCATAATGAGTCTGCCGGAACATGTGTTTCGAGATCGCCCAAATCTCCGGGATTCGGCTTTTGCGTTCTACAGTTCGCCATTCATTATGTTTACTGTGGCGAGCAGGACAAGTGAGGGCCGCGGGAGAACGACGCGAGGCCGGTGGCGTGATTACCGATGAGCGACACCAGTGAGACGCACCGGTCTCGTATCTCTCATGGAGGAGCGGGAATGTTTTCTTAGCAATGTTAAAACGCACATCAACCGATCACTTGTTTAGCGTTCATGTAAACACTACATTCAGATTTACCAATCGGAATGAATTCAGTTAGACTGAAACAAAAGCTGTGCATGTAAACAATGAATGGCGACTGTAGAAAGCAAAAAAAGCTGAATCCCAGACATCGACAGCCAGACATGTACAGGAAAAAGAGGATGGTAACCCCTACTACTCGGCTTGCTAGCTTAGCTTCCAAAACAAGATGGCTGACACTATGGCTGTGTTCCAGTCCACTTTTAGACACGCACTTGCGGACTTCCCTGAAGCACTTCCCCTCGGGGAATCCCTGGTGCCATTTTGAAGTGCGTTCCACTTCGTGAAGTGAATGAGGGAAGTTTATATGGACAGACACTCGTTCCCTCGATCTTGACCGTGATCATATGTACACTTCAGGCATTATATATCCCACAATGCAGTACGATTGTGACGTAACCACAGATCGTCTAATCACCACCACAACAAACACTCTGATATATTAATTATAATTTATTTATTTATTTTAAAATAACCCAAAAACACCTATATACATGTGGATGCTGCATTAAACAAATTCATAAAGGGAAAAAAGTAAATAATAAATCAACTCATAGCTGATTCAAAGTGATCAAGGGCTTAGGACGTTCCAAATATTATTTTGCCGCAAAGTGTGGTTTAGCAACTCTCGTTGACTTTCAGAAGTGAAAAAAACAAACTCTGGTAGGGCCAATCACATCGTGTATAGAGTCGGCGGGCGGGCTTAACATAATGACGACAGAGTTGAGACGGTAAGAGCAAGCTCGGACATACTCGGTTTTAGTCGTTTATCCTCGATGCGGCCGGCGCAGCGTGCGCTGTTAAAAAAAGCTGTGGCGAAACGATCAAATTGTCATTTTTGCCGCAGTCTGTGGCAAAGGATAAAGGCTTTACTCCATGTCAGCGCGCGCTATGATCGGTATAGGCACACGGACCTCTCCCGAATCATCTCCAGCAAGCACTACTCCGCCCCGTTTCCCTCGTAAGCTGATATTAGTATTTAACATTCTCTATGATATTATATTTTTAATGACACACCGTCTCTTGCTCTACTCATACACACACGCACACATATATACTGTCTCTTCTCTCTCACACATATGTAGGCTAGTTAAACTCTTTAGACTTTTAATGATTAGTGTTTTATTCTTAAAGTTTGTGGGTCGTGTAAAAAACAACAACAAAATCCCTTATTTTGGGGATGGATTCTGGAAAATCTTCCTTATTTTCAATGTTCAATGTTGACAGCTGGACTGGATACGGTAAATGTTTAATAATATATCAACTTGCTCCGCTGAGTACGTCACATTCTTCATTGCTCTGATTGGCTTTAGTGCTAGCCAACTGCGTGCAGAGAGAATTTGAAAGACAACCGTCTATGCCGCCTCGAATTGAACCCTGTCAATGAAGAGTTTCCAGACCTAACATATTGATGTAGGTCTGGCATGCCAGGCTAGTTTCCGCCAGTAGTGGGCACTCGTCAGCAACGTAAGCAATTGCGTACATCCGAGTGAACGGACGGAGGGAAGTTAGCGAGTGAAGGGCATGGCAATTTTGGACTGGAATGCAGCATGTGTACATTCTGTGAGAGAGATCCACCCTCTATGGGCGGGTTGAGGAAATGCAGGACAGACCCTACTACTGACTGTTGTCTTTAGCCTCTGAACAAAAAATCCTCCGATGACACATAATGACGATTTTTGCGTCATTATAGGTTTTTTTCCAGACAAAAAAAACAAACAAAAAAAACATAAATCTCTCGTCTCAGGGGGATATGAAAGTGGAAAGCACGGTAATTTGAAAATACTACAGGTTTCCTACTAATACAAAGCTAAATCCTGAAGTATCCCTTTAAAAATTAAAACACCTTTACGGACAGTTTTTTTTCACTATTGAGCTCATTCTTTTAATTAAAAAAAAAAGACCAGAGACCACTCTTTAGTACCCCAAAGTACCATGATATTGCCACTCAAAAACCATCACTGTACTCAAGATAATCTTGTGTTCTAACACAGTCTCATCCCAATTCGTCATCATATGGGACGTCTTTTTGACCATTCGTCAATATATGCCTTTTTAGGGCCCCCTTAAAAGTCAGTAGATGACTATCCCGGGCTGTCATACAACTGACGCTTTACCTTTAACGTCAGTTATATGACGAATTGGGATGAGACTGCGCTGTGTGTTCTGTCCTAAACTGGACTGTCTGGGTTAATTTGACTCGCCTGGAAAAAATGTTGCATTCCATCAGCTGCCTCCCCAAGTCTGCATTTCCTGTGCCTATACACCACTTCCTGTGACAGTGATGGTGTCCTTTTGCACAGTAGGCTGCTTACAGATAACAGCTCAGAGAGAAAATGTCGAAGAATAGCACAGCCAGGCTGTTTTACAAAAGTGATGTGTTCCAGGAAATGAACGTCATTCAATGCAACTGACAATATGCAATATATTTTCCCACAATTTTTTATTTTTTTAAACCTTGCAATGTTTCCCTAAAATGTATAATACCTGTTTTCCTTCAATTTAAGATGGAAAGAAAACTATAGACAATTAAAAAATAAATATGCAGAAAATCGACATGAAATTTAATTTGCAAGCCGTATTACATCCGATTAATATACAACATATTTCCAGACAACCTGTATTACACACCAGTACACAACAGTAGTTTAAGGAAACCAGCCACTGGCTTTTGGTTAATTGTCTTTGCAGCTGTTCAACTGACATTACATAGATAACCCTGTTTCAGTGGCTATTGTATTTCGACAAAAGATTAAGACAAACATGTTAAGACAAATCAATCAAGACTTCAAATTGAACTTAATGCTTTTTAAACAAACACTTACCAAAACACACAGGAAGGGTGGACAAGGACAATGATCTAAAGAAATAGAGCTAAAAGAGACTATGTTTCCAAGAACCCTTGCAAACCACAATTGAAGAGGTTGTCCAAACGACTGTAAAACCAAAAACTACACCACCCTCTGTAATAAAAGTATAATCCTAGAGTAAATACAGGCAAGTTCAGACATTTGTCTTCAGAGTATGCCTTTCCATGGAATGCAAACACTGTAATTTATCTGTGATACACAACAACAGACAGATACTTTGACATGTCTGACAACCAAAGCACCCAAAACAACAGTCAAGATACTAGAGCATCTATCGGCATACTGGGCAAAGGGGTAAGTTATGAACACTGATAAACAGATGTTTTCACAGTTATGTCAAAACAAACTCCACAAAAATGTCAAGAAATGACATCACTTAACCACCAGCACAATGACTCGTGAGGACACGCCCACTTTCATTCACACCTCCTATCGGCTCAATTCCGTCCCCCAGCACTCAAACTAATTGGGGCCTGTGACAAAGAGCTGTCTGGAGAATCGGCTGGTCTCTACATCAGCAACAATATGACAGAACTGAACACTATTCAATTATGTCCTCCCTAAACCAGGCAACTAGAAATGAAAAACCCTCTCTGATCTGAAATAGCATATCCAGGTGAATCTCAATAAGAAATGCACGCATCATATTTCATCACAAAATCCCCAAAAAGGAGAACAAAAGAGGAAATTATAGTAGTTTGCATGAAGAAAACAATGCCTATATATATATATATATATATCACACTCTACCGGTCAAAAGTTTAAGATCGGTAAGATTTTTTATGTTTTTAAAAGAAGTCTCTTCTGCTCACCGAAGCTGCAATTTTTTGATAAAAAATACACAAAAAACACAGTAATATTGTGAAATATTATGACAATTTAAAATGACTTTTTATGTTAATATATATTAAAATGTAATGTATTCCTCCTGAAAAAAGCTGAATTTTCAGCATCATTTCAGCATCAAGACCAGCATTTATTTAATTAGAATCTTTTCTAACATTATACATGTCTTTACTGTAACTTTTCAACAATGTAACTCATCCTTGATGAACACTAGTATTGATTTCTTATTTATTTCCCCCAAAAATAAAATACAAATTCTTACTGACCCCAAACTTTTTAAAGGGTAGTGTTTAATGTAACAAAAGCTTTCCATTTCAGATAAAAGCTGTTCTTTTGAACTTTCTATTCAGTCAAAGAATCCTAAAATAAAAATGTAAAAAACTGTTTTCAACATGGATAATAATCATACATGTTTTTGAGAGCATAAAATCATCATATTAGAGTGATTTGTGAAGGATCATGTGACACTGAAGACTGGAGTAATGATGCTGAAAATTCTGCTTTTTTTCAGAGGAATAAATTACATTTTAATATATATTAACAAAAAAGTCATTTTAAATTGTCATAATATTTCACAATATTACTGTGTTTTTTGTGTATTTATTATCAAAAAATTGCAGCCTTGGTAAGCAGAGGAGACTTCTTTTAAAAACATAAAAAAATCTTAGCGAATCTTAAACCGAGAACTAACTCTGACAATGTTAACCCACTTGTTTATTAACTGCTAGAGCATCGAAATTTACATATTGTACATATAAAATTTACATATCTTAAATATACTATACACAAATTTCTGGGTGAAACATGACACCAACTGTGTCCAAAATCAAATACTTCCCTATTATATAGTGTGTGAAAAACAGGACATGTGAACATTTGATGGAACACTTTACTATTCCATGAGGCCACAGCAAAAGGACTTTGTAAATGGAAGTGAAGCAATACAATTGATGCTGGTTGGTCGCAATGACAGTAACAATCTAGTACATCCAAATTTCATTCGTGCTACCCACATTCATATTAAAAAAAAAAAAAACTTCACGTGTGAAAGTAAATTGAAATTTAGATGTAACCTACTCTGTACATGCCTGTCTTGACAGTTTTCATGAGATTTGCCAGTGAAAAGAGACGAAACAGTTTTGCATATAAATATAGTCATGCAAATACCGATTGAGCTAAGCCATGTTTTATCAAGGAGAAACACGCAATTCTAATGGTCAAGTCAAGTTTTATCCATCTTCTCTAAACAGGCCATTACTAACCGCTACAAGAGCTTACCCATGTGATCACATATAAATGATTCTCACACACCTAAAAAAGGAAGAAAACCACATTCATAACTGCGGTTTGGCCCATTGAACAGGCTCTTCGTCATCTTGTGTTGATCACAGGGACGGTTTAATGACAGAGCAGGAAGGAGTGCATCTGTCACTCTGCAGCTATATCCTCTCTCCCATTACTCATCGCTTAACCACAGACACTAGACTCTTTCCACCAGTAGCTCCTGTTCTGTCTGAAGGCAGTAAGGTCCATTAGCTTTCCTTTTGGGCCCTTTCTGCAGCTTCCCAAAAGGAGTGCAACAGAAGCGATTTGAGATTGCGTCCCAAGGCACAAGATGAGTTTTCCCATCTCCAAGCTGAAAAGTGAGGGCAACTCAAGTCACAGAGTTAGCACTCTTTCACCAGCTTATCTGCTCTACCTTTAGCCCAGGGTCATCCGAGCCACCGGACACTTTTATTCTCACAGCATGAGAGTGAATTTATAGAGTTGTTCTATGTATTTAATACCTGCCTTAAAATCTATTTGCACAACACAAGAGGCCTGAAGATCTAGAGGCCATTTAATTCAGCTTAAATGCCACACAAGGTCCCATGGCAAATTTTCAACACAATTGCCATGGAAACAGGCAAAAGACCTTTTCATTTGGTATATCTTGATAGATCTGCACTCTAGATACAATTTTGGGCCAAATTAGTTTGAATTAGTAACAATTTTAAAGTCACATTGACATTTTCAAAACAACCGACCAAAATTAGAAGCCAAATAATATCACAAGAGCACACGAGTGACTGCACAGTTTTGTGTGGCCTTGGGCTTTGAAGCATCTTTCCATTGATTTTACATTAATGCATCTGGAAAGAGGTTTTATCCGCAGCGACTTTACAGCTCATCAGTTTGATTCAGAGTTTACTATCTTGCCACTGCGTACCATGATTTTCAAACTGCTCATATTTTCCATAGGCATTAAAACACACAGATACACACACTTCAATAAAGCGCTTCAATAAAGCAAATAAACGGAACATTAAAAAATAAAAAAATACCAAGTTATATACTGTTATAGTAAATATATTGATATGTTGTGTTATATGCTTGTCATTTTTACACTTATGTATATATATATATATACTGTATATATATATATATATATATATATATATATATATAATACACACATGCTTGTATATAATTAAGAAATATTTTCATGTATATAGTGTAATTTATATTATATATAAATATTTGATATATAAATAATTATTTATTTATTTTTTCTTAAATATTCATGCATGTGTGTATTTATCTATATACAAAATAATTATACACAGTGCACCCACAAATATTATGTAAACACAAACTTTTATTTCAGGTGCGATCTAATTGTTTGACAGCCCTAACATACGTACATACATACATACATACATACATTTACACACACACACACATATATATATATATATATATATATATATATATAATATATGTGTGTGTGTGTGTGTATATGTATATATATATATATATACACACACACTAGTACATAACTCATATATCATATATATATATATATATATATTTTTTTTCACAGAAACAGTGCTACACCAACCTCAGAGCTTGTGGCAGGTTTAATTTAATAAAATTAATTGGATACAATTATTTTTTTCACATCTGGCATCCTGTTGTTGCACCCTAAAGGCAATGGTTTTGGCATTCTTCTCAAAACAATGGTGAACCCATATAAACAGACAATTACATTGAATGGAAGGGGTAGTCTTCTTCACAGGTATCTAAAGCAAATGGTGTCCGACAGTCTTTTTTCAAAACGCCTACAAAGCACTTTGAAAGTTGTGAGACATCCGAATACGTTTGTTTGGTTGTTTCTAATGCGACACATGTTGTAATATTCACACTCTATCTTTCAAGACTGTAATAAAAGGGGGTTTGAGTGATGGATTATACCAGAAGAGACTCAATTTCCTGTTAAGTCATCCTCTCCCGTCATGTGATACTGAAACTCAAAGACACTGATGAAAGACGCTTAGTAAGTGTGTGTGTGTGTACCTGCTCAGAGTGAGTGTGAGGAGTCGGGTTGCGGCTCTGATCTTTGTTCTGTGCCTCCACATGGGTCATCTCCTCTGCGTTGGCCTCAGAGATGGACACCACCCAATCTCCAACACCCACTCCGGCCTGGGCCGCCTTGCCGTCTGGGGTCAGCTGAAACAGACATAGAGAACAAACATTAGTCATGCTCTGTCTAATGAAGTGTCAGGAGAAGACTTTCAGCAAAATCAAAACATTTCAAATCTAAACCAGATTTTCTCTTTCTTTTTTGAAGCAAGTGAGTGGTGCTGAAAACAAACAATACAGGGTGTTGTAAGTGGTTGCCAGGGTGCCAAGTTTCTAAAGCACATTTGTATGTGGTTGCTAAGGTATTATGGGTAATTAATGGGCAGTTGATTAATAACCAAAGCCATAATGGCCCACTCCCTAAGTCTCTATGACTTTTCTGGTCTAAACATATGGCTATTCTCACACCTTCTACAGTATGTACATTTATAGGAGTTTTAGCTTGTTTTCTTGATGGATAATTTTCAATCTGTCACGTTCAAATACTAAAATGACTACATTAAAACTAAAACTGAAAATACTAAAAAAAAAAATTTTAAATAGTTAAATACTATTTAAAATGTTTTTAAACAAAAAACTCAGAAAATGAGAAAAGAAATAACAAAATGAGTAAAATTTGATTAAAAGAAAACCTGAAAATATAAAACTAGCATGATGCAGGACAAGCTTCCTTTTTAAGTTAAATACATAAGGATAGCATTATTGAAGTCCCTAACCCCTAATATGAACCATAGCAATATTAATCCCAACCTTAACACCACTACTATGAATCTCCAAAGGAATAAACTCATTAATTTAATATGTAAAAGCTGATGAATGTATTTTAATTTGACCCAGATTCTGAAGATGCCTAAACTCAGGGCTCTTCTCAGTTGACAAGATAAAAATGAAAACATTTCTCTTGAACCTGCAAACCTGACCTGTTTTCTCAAAAATAAATGGATATTAGCCAGTAGCCACACACCTCATGTTGAACTATTGAAAACCACAACAGTGAAAGAAACAGGACATCTAACTTCCAATCATAGGTCAGAACCCTACCACACAAGAACAAAAACACACCTGAGAGGAAGTAAAGTCAGACAAACTGACAGACAAAGAACTCGCAATGTAATACTGTTGATAAATCCACACAAAAGCCAGTCTAAAATAATCCAGCACTTTAACGCAGCATTGACTTTTACAGTCTCTCTGTGCAGTGCTTTCAGATAAGGCCATCTTGGCAATAAAGCTACAGCATATAAATCACTCAGAAAAAGGCCAGAGGCATCGCCCAAAAGGGAAAGTGAATAGAATGTAGGGAAATATACAAATGTCGGTGTTACATGGAAATACTGCTGTCTGACTCGGTGTGTACAATATGAATGGGGAAATGATGTTCTGCCATGTCTAGAAACATGAGTCACGTCCAGTATATCACTGACGTGCTAAAGAAAGAACATGTATCGCAGATTTAAAGGGATAGTAGGGATAGTGTCGTGGAAATTTCTTAAACTCTCGTATCAGGTCTACAAGGAAGAAAAGGAATAGTCGAATAAAGTCGTAATTTATTTATTTTTTACGCACAAAAACTATTCTCGTCGCTTGATAAACTTATAGTTGAGCCACTGAAGTCATATGGAATATTTAAACATTTTCTTTGATTACTTTCTGGGCGTCAAGGTTCAATCCTTTAGGGTGCCTATGTGGTAGTGATCCAGCTCTCAAATTATATCAAAAATATCTTCATTTGTGTTCCGAAGACGAACGAAGGTCTTACGGGGTTGGTACAGCATGGGGGTGAGTAATTAATGACTTTATTTTCATTTTTGGGTGAACTAACCCTTTAAGTGTATGTTGTCCACCACTGGAATAGCATAACCAAAATGTGAAAATTCCAAGGCCAACCTGTGTCTGATGCCTTCTAGGAAAATAAGGCCAGCAACAGTTTCAGATAACTACTGAGCAAAGTGTGAATAACTTGACCGTCACGCACTGATGACAAAGCACACAACCAAGAACCCAGCCAAACTGATCCGCCATATAACATTTCTGAACATTCATTCCAAACCATGCATGCTCTGACAAGCTTTGGAGGAATTTCTCTGACCTATTGTTGATCTGGCAAGCAGTTCAGATAGATATCTGTAGGAGATCTTTATGAGGAAACTTTGCTCATCCCACAAAAACTGTGAATAGGAAAGATTCCCAGCCTAAAGGTAAAAGGTACACTCAAAAAGAGAAGCCTGGAGAATATCTGTAAGCATTCATTTATTTCGATCATAGTTGCTCTGTTTTTAAATGACCAGACATCAATGAAGAAAGATGCTTTTTGAGCCAGATGGTTTAACAGGATCATGAGAAACCTTAACCCTCTGGACCCAAACATCACCACCACATTTGGCAACAAATAAAAGCAACTCAAAATGCAAAATGTTGCCATCATTACTAGCACTTAGTCTGTGTAATAAGATAATAAGACATTTGGTGGTAGCACCCTAATGAGATCCAGCTTTTGCTATTGGCGTGTATTTGAATGCAATGCACATGGTCTGTCCTAATGTCTATATAAAGCTGTACCCAAAGTTTATACCATCTGCTCTGGACATTTCAGGCTCCCTATCCCTCTATTCTCCGAGTTCTACCACGTTTCCGGTTTCGACCGCCTGCTATTCACTTCAACAAACATTTACAAGTCTTCTCTGCTGAGCTCTGAATCGGAATCCAGAGTTAGACAGCACTGGAGGAAGAGAACAAAAGTTATTGTCCTCGAGCCTCAGCCCTCAACAGCCTATTTGAGACCATGCAAATATTTATGAAACATAAGAAGCATTGTGACATCGTCAGGACATCATGAGGAAATGGCTGCGTTTTGAAAAACAATCCTGCAGAAAGTCCTCCCTCAGGTGTAGCACATTGGCAAGCGTACAGGAAACGGACCAGACCAGGAGAGGTCTTAAAAGAGTTCATCCAAAAGACAATGAACATTCTCTTACTCACACTCACGTTAGGGCTGCACGACTTAAAATGGCCAATTTTCTGATCAAAATATCAAAATTTCACTATATAATAATAATTATTAAAAATTCTGTTGTAATAGTTCATGGCAACATAGGAGTATTTAAAAATATATATATAATACAGGCACAGTGGCTCTCAAGGAACAGGCTTGGACACCTTAACTGGACACCAAGTAACTCAGTTGACTATAAGTAACATTGCACCTACATCTCTACTAACTCTCACTAGAGTGTTAGTAGAGTATTAGTAGACTGGTAGGGTTAGGGATTGAATAAGTTGACATGTAGTTGCAAAGTTACTTATAGTCAGTAAAGTGTCGTTTGGAGGAGCATTACAATAGTGTTGGCAGATATTAAGTAGACAGTCTACTAAAACTCTAACTAGAGTTAGTTAGTTAGTAGTTGCAAAGTTACTTAGTCAACAGGATGTTCAAAAGGGACCATCAAAAATAAAGTGTTACCAAAAGTACTCTATGTAACTTGTGTTACTAGCAATGCATTACCCCTCAACACTGAATAAAATAATAATTGTCCTAACCAGCCATAATGGCGACAAGTGACGATTCTACTTTAGAAGCGGTTTCTATTTTCCTGCGACGTCGCGGATGGAACAACAAACACAAAGTGTGGCCACTGTTTATGTGGTTTATTTAATGTTAAAGTCGGCATGAAATCGGAATTTGACAAATCTTCTTTTTATATGGATTATTGTAGTGTTTATTATAATTGATTTATCCATGCACTTCAATATTTTTTTAAATTCATGTACCCTTGAAATCTTTAATCAAATACATTACTCTTTCCCTCCCCATTCGAAATCAACTCTCTCTCTCTTTTGGTCACGTGGAATGGCAAAAGGGTGCGGCCAGATCCGATGAGAGTGCGGCTGTCGGTGCACCACCTCTCAGAGAATCACATTCAAATTGTTTGCAACGCCCAACCTCCAACGATCCAATCAATTACCGAAGGATGAAATCAAGCATTTTTTTCTAATTTCAGAAGCCGTTTCACTTGGATATACGTCACGACAAGGAAAAAATGACAATCTCAACTTCCGTTTCACGCCGACTTTAAAAGCATGCAATATGACTTTGAATATAATGTAGTGCTCCCAGCTTTGTAGCTGTAAAAGCAACAATGGTTAATTTACCTCAGATCTTAAAATTAAAAGGTACTCTTAAGCAATGTCGCACGTTTTTTAGGCCAAAACATTTTTTTTTTGTCACATACAGCAAACATCTCCTCACTATTCGCTATCTGCCTGTCCCCTGAACAAACTGAAAAAATGCGGTCTCTGTTGACAGCCCAGACTCCACAAACGGCTATAACAACAAACTGGGCCAACCCGCACCACGAAACATAACAAACACAGCGGACACAAGATGGGGGGTGTGGAGGAGAGAGAAGCATGAAGAGGGAAGTTAGAATTATTACTCTAAGTTTGATATGGTCGACACACAACCAAAGAGACGACGTTCTGATGAACAGATTGCAAAAATGCAAAGAGGAAAAAAGGAGAAGGAACTCACAAAGGCCCGAACTCCGCGGCAGAAGGGCTTCCAATCTGACAGTGCAGGTAGCTCTGTTTTTGCTGGACAGCTGGGTAAATCCAGTTTGTTTTTCTGAATGGACTTTCATGTTCGCCTAACTAACACAAGGATATAATTAGCTACAACCATGCAGTCAGCACTTACTTTGTGATCAAGCAAACTCACAGTAGGGTGACAGTTTGTGTGAATGATTGTTTTCACCAACTGTTCATGAATTTGAAATGTTCATTCAAAGCCTATTGACTTGATATTTTTGGATCCTTGTATGGGAGCTAAAGTTATAACCTTAGGTGGTGAAACGTTTTCCGATTTGTTTGTTTTTTGCAAAAAACAAAATACAAAAAAAAAGTTTCTTTTTTTCTGCATTCTGCTCTGCATTAAAGCATTTATCTAACATGGTGACATTACACCTTGAAATAAGTATCAGTAAAACCAGCCCGTTCTCATCCCAAGGCATCATATACTGACGCTTTTGACATTTCGACTACATCCAACGCACATCCTTTCAGCGTCAAAATGAGATGCAGATATATGGGCCAACGCGGCGCCTCCTAGTGGTCTAACCGTACTAAAGCTACCATAACCGAACAAAGTTGGATTTAGACAAATTTTGTGTCACTATATGTGTCACTATATGAACGCCCTAGGATTAGGTGTTAACGCGTTAGTAAAACCACAGAAAACGCGTTAGTAAAACCCACAGAGGGAGGGGATGGGATGAGGAGGAGGCAGGGTCTAGCTAGCCTCTGTTTTGTCTGACAATACTTTGAACGTCAACAAGAAGTGACGGTCACATCGCTTAGAGTACCATTAAACAAATGAAAACAAGACCGTTTAAACTGTGAACAAACAAGTGTATTCTTTGACAAAGATTGCTTTAGTAACTCAGTAGCCTGTGTATTTTTAATAATGTTTAAATGGTGTAATTTTTGTGATTTTGATTATCTAGTCTACTTATTCATTTTCTTGCAAGTACCGCCAAGATTACTCTCTTGTGCTGTGCCTTGTCTCGAAACTCCGCCCACATGCTGTTCTGATTGGCTGTGGGTTTTGATTGATTTTGACTGATCTCGCAGTCGTGTTGCATACTAGCATGGACAGACAAATTATTTAGCGCAGGAATTTTGTCGGCATCGACGTCTGGTTAGGACATGGTAAGCCATATCGTGATTTTAATAAAAATTTGCCAAAAATGTCAAAAAGCGCCAGAAAAGTAATCTGTGTGACTTTACTGATTTAGATCTTCCCTTGTCCCTATTCACTTTCAAAGGGAAAGAGGCAGTGCAAACATTCTGCCAAACATCTATTTGTGGTCTGTGGATGGGGGGAAAAAAATCGTGAACATAAGTTATAATGACAGGAGGTTTTTTTTTTTGTTTTTTTTTTTCCTTTTTTCGTTTTTGGGTGTACTGTCCCTTTAAAAGTAAATGCGTAAGAAAATGGGCACACACAAATAAAAGGTTGAGAGACAAAAGAGAAAGAAAGAAGACAGGGGAACGTGGACGGCTGAGTATGCAAATAAAGCTGATGGACACGGCCACCTGTGATCCTGGCTCAAGTTCAGAACCCAGCTGTTCGTAGACTTGAGTCTGGTGGCAGTTAAGTGCTGCGCTAAGACCTTTTACAAGTCAAAGGGGGGAAGAGTAGAGAAACCTTAAACCCTCTGACATCAATGTACAGGACGACACAAGAAATGCACTCGTATAAACAGCTACAAACGAGGACGGCAGCCATATTAGATGATCAATGGAGGATGATTTGGGTCACAGTCAACAATAAGAACAGATTCTTTGACATATCCCATGTATGTCCTGGATATCTGATGCTAAATAGTCTATACAATCATGGCCCATTTACAATTTTCAACCCAGCCACGCAGTGGCCTATCCTTTTGTCCTTGATGCTGCTCAATGTTTATGTGGCGACCCGAAAGATCACCCCGTTAAAATCCTTGTCGCATTTCACTTTCCATTTCCTTTTGGGGGGCTGGAAGACTATGGGCCTCAGTGCAATTGCGTCAGCTGATATAGAGTGAGCCATAAATATCTTGGATGTAAGAGCCAAGCTTTAAACCAAACTGTCTTCAGAGGTCTCCAAGAGCAGTCACTGCCACACTGGCTAACAAGCCCTCCAAAAGCAAACAAACATATTGACAAACTTTGTTAAAATGACTGTGACAAACTCGGATGATTAGGTGCACAGGCCAGAGACACTGGGAATATGATCAGTAAACCAAGAAGTAAATGTATCTCATGAGGAACGTCAAGTACATGTCTCTCTTTTATTTTGTAAAAGTAATAATTCAGCCAAAAGGGAAATGCTGTTCACTCACATCATTACAAAATCATATAGACCTGCTCTATTTTTTCTCTCCTTTCTAAGGAAGAAAAAAATTAAATGTTTAGATAATCTTTATACAATGACAGTTCTTGGTGACAAGAGCTATGAAGCCCAAAACCAATAGCAGAAATATATTATGACAGTCATCTACTTCTGTGCTTTACTCTTAGAGGAACAAACCAAAATGTAGGTAGTTATTCACTGAAAACCTCGCTGTAGCTCTGAACACAAAAGATTATCAGTAAATAAGAATTTCGTTTTCTTTCATTTTCTTGACAACCATGGGAACCCTGAACTGCCCTAGTAAAGAAAAGAGCCGTGTTCCCACTGATATAAGACCAAAGGATTAAAAGAGCATATAAAATTTAATTTTATAATATTTTTAACTTAAATTATAAACATTAGACAATAGAGGGAAATTCACATTCTAGAGCACATATGACTGCTCAGCCTGTTCTCAGTCCCAAGGCGCCATATACTGACGCTTTTGCCAATGAGTATACATCTAACGCACATGGCACCCCTGAGCGTCAATATGAGACGCAGATATATGAGGAGCCAGAAGGCGCCTCCTAGTGGTCTAAAGGCTAATTTATACTTCTGCGTCGAGATGTACGCCGTAGTGTACGGCATAGGCTACGCCGTTGTAAGCATTTACACTTCTGCTCTCAGGTCTTGGTTGCTCTGCAGTACTGCTCCAAAACGCTAGTTGGCGACGGACGGTTTTAATGTTCCACTGTGTTTAGATTCCTCGCGGCTAGGTTACTACAAGCAATGGTGACTGAAAGAGAGCGGATCACGTTGGAGTTGAAGCTTTGGGGTGGGAAAAACTGTTAATTTTAGTGAAATTACTAAAACTAAAAGGCAGAAACGAGAGAAGACGTCGGAGGAGATGGTACGTGCGGAAATGCGTAGCGAGGGAAATGCGATGCTACTCAAGCCGAGCCGACCAATCACAGATCTTGCGGTCCACACCGTCGCGACGTGTAGTTACATTTTTGAGGAGGTGCGCGTCAGGCTACGGCGAAGGGTACGCGGTATGGTACGCGTCTGTTCGTATGCTACACCATACCTACTGCGCACACCCTACGCAGAAGTATAAATTGGCCTTAACCCTATCCCAGACCTAAACCTACCCATAACCGAAGCGTGTTAACGGACGCTAAAAGGAGCCATGTGCGTCAGATATATACACATTGGCAAAAAGCGTCAGTATATGACGGCCTTGGGGATGAGAATGCGTTGGACTGCTGAACAAAAATAAGTGAGCACAGATTTAGTCAACCGTATTTTAGGTCTGTTTTCCTGAATGAGAAAAAAAGGACAGTTCATTTAAAATCCTTATATATGATATAAATTGGATTATGTCAACTTTTAAACGCACATTAGCATGTAGATGGCCTAAAAGCTAACAGGCATTGACTAAAAGCCACAAAACTCCCATTTTGATTTTATGGGGTCTCTAACCTCCAGAGTAATATGCACAAAGTAATAAACGTCTTCAAGGGAGCAGCTTCAGTTCGGGTTAACGTCACAGAGCTGGAACCCCAGGGAACAAAAATCACAAACAGAAAACTCAAACCGTTCTCTAATCTTCTAAAGATTACATCATACATAATTTTCTAATTGCAGTTGTTTAATTTGATGAATGGTATTTTGCCTGCTAATGCAAACCAGACGGACATCCACTGAAGCAAATACAAATCATAACATTTGTACACTGCAATCATTATGGATTTCACAGCTAGTACACACAGATCCATCTGTTAGAGTGGGTCATCTCATCTGTAGGTTTCACTTGCATTGATTTCAAAAGGAAAGTATTCCTTTGAGGTCCAAGAACCATTTCATCTGGTTTTGGGAATGATGACTCGAGACATTAATGGATAGTGGGTACAAAAGCAGACAAAGGGCTGCTATGTTGCCAGAAATAGGAAAGCAATGTTAAAATCCCAGGAATGCTGAAGAAATGTGCAGAGGTGTCCAATGGAAAGCAAACAAGAGGAGGAGGTGAAGCAAAAGAGGAATGAAAAATGCACAGGAGAAATATTAAGGCCAGTTTAGTTTCCAAATACCATTAGCTGATGAACTCAATCCATTTTTTTGACATGGGGAAAATACAGTCGCTAATGCTGCCAGACTGTAGTAATGGGGACTGGGGTTGTTTTAAGTTGTTAGGGTGTTACTAGGTGGTTCAAATCAAAAGAGACCAAACAAAAGACATTCTGGTCAATGTAGCTTAGGTCCCTCATTTAATGGAAGACTCTGGGATTTCTGTGTATTTGCACAACCAGAATCACTAGATTGCTAAGAAAAGCACCTCTCCTCAAATACTATCATGCACAAGCAGTGCAGAATGAGTTAGATGCCAAAGTTTAAAACACAGGATTAGTGGTTTGTTCAAATCAAGTACCACTAATTATTGTGTATAACAGCAAATGCTTAAGCAGTCCTCTATAAATAAGCCACCATGTTCCATTTCATCATTCTCCTGTTTCAATGGCCAGCCTTGTGTGCATTCGGCACATAATACCTCACTCTTTAGCCTCTTTGTTCTCCCATTGAGGAGAAGGGGGAAACAGACCACCCATATTCAGATTAGCCCTCTTTAAAACCTGTGGACAGAGCATATCTTCATTAACTCACTGTCTGTTTCAACCCAGTGTGATTTAACAATGCATAACTCAACAGTACGGCAATGTAGAAGGGTGTAGCCTTCTGTCAAGATGAATGAATCACCGTCCTTCATAATAGACTATACAAATCACCTTTAACAGCATAGTGTAATCTCAAACGACAGAACAAACACACCTAATGAGTCACCTCCTGTCACAGTAATGACTGATGTCAAGCTGGATAGGATAGGAAGCAGTCTGACTGTAACATTCCTGTGAAAATTCATTTTCACGTCTGTCAAGAGGCGAGGACAACTGAGGTATGAAATGTTTGAAAATCAGCACTTTCCAGGTCATGTGATTAGCATTAAGGGTACTTGCCAATTTAGGGACTTACAATTGAATAGTTTTTGTGAGGCCTAGAGGAGCCACTGAAAAATAAAGTAAATAACTGATTCCATCTGGATGGACTTATCTCCACTTTTATCAAGTTTCCATTTCTTCGAGTTTAACGCTGAAACGGTTCCTGCAGTTTAACTCAAATAGAAGAAGATATCCATAATTTCCAAAATGATAGTCATCATTTTTGCTGTGTTAGCTCTAGAGTGAGGAGATGCTGGTATCTGTTCAGTCTTGTAATGAAATCATTCTTTATAAACCCAAGACCCTGCAATGCACTTCATGAGAAGTTAAAATCAGGTTAAGAATGACACGCACAGACACGCTCCTGCCATTTCATAACATCTGGCAAAAGAAGGCGGCTTTATGGCCGACTCACACACTGACAGATGAAGTCACCATTTTGACTCAAGCTGACTTTTAAGGGAGTGTCAATGTAGGTCATCAATGCCGACAGACGTCTGAGGGCTAAACAGATGTACACGGCTGCAGGTTATACTACCATGTCAGAAAAAGAAAGGAAAATGGTGAAAATGTTGTATAGAATCTTTCAGAAGTATTTAGAAGCCGATATTAACAAATAATTTCAGGTAAATGAGGCTGTTGGGAAATTTTTACACAAGTGAAATACTACTTTTGGTAACTTCTTCAGCCAAGTGGTAGTCATTACTCTCAAAAATGGCAAAAAGAAAAAAGGCCAATGAATCAATATCAAACATTAAGAAGTACATGCAGATGTAGACAAGAAAAGCTATGAAGAACAAGACATTACTTAAAGAGATAATTCACTCAAAAAATTAAAATTCTGTCAGTATTTACTCACCCTCATGTTGTTCCAACCCCATAACACCTTTGTTCATCTTTGGAACACGAAATTAAGATATTTTTAATGAAATCTGAGAGCTGGATCACTCCTCCATACTAGTCCATAAGCTTCATGAGGGATTGAAACTGCCGGCCTCGAAAAGTTATTAAAGACATCGTTAAAATAGTCCAAGTGACTACAGTGGCTCAATCTTAAGTTTATCAAGCGATGAGAACACTTTTTGTACGCAAAAAACAAAAAAAAACTTTATTTCAACTATTCATTTAGTTTATTGAGTTTAACAGCGCATGATCTGTTGTTATACGTCACACGCATCACACACATGACCAGCGTTGGCCAATAGTGAGCCTACGTGTGACGTTTACCTGAGAGGCCCAGAGAGAAGGACATGAATAGTTGAAATAAAGTCGTTATTTTTCTGCACAAAAAGTGTTCTCGTCATTTGATAAACTTAAGATTGAGCCACTGTAGTCACTTGGACTATTTTAACGATGTCTTTAATAACTTTTCAGGGCTGACAAGTTTCAATCTCTCAAGAAGCCTATGGACTCAGTATGGAGGAGTGTTCCAGCTCTCAGATTTCATCAAAAATATCTTAATTGGTGTTGCGAAGATGAACGAAGGTCTTACGGGGTTGTAACAACATGAGATGTGAGTAAATAATGACAGAATTTTCATTTTTGGGTGAACTATCCCTTTAATGCAATAAAACAAGGAGACACGAGACTTTGTGAAGAGTGTCATTTACGATTGCACTAGCATAGCAAAAATGACTTTTCAAACTCTTCTGTCATTGGTTGAGCAAACAGACAGTCTTGCCCCAAGCAAATCCAGTGTTCCAGTCTTGTGCTGGGGTGTTTCACAAATGAAGACATAACTCGCTGCTTAACCACCACACTACAATTCATCATTGGAGAAATTAACTAGGCGTTCACAACGGTTTCCGTTAAAATGCTGACGATGCTCAAAAAACTGAGCAATGTTTTGAAGACAGTACAGAGTCACAATATTTCATGCTTTTTTGTGGAATCAACCTACATACATGCATCGCCTTTATCAAAACCAAGGCCTCAATCGTCCCTATGGTATTCGTATACATATGAAATTACCTTTTAGGTTTACAAGAGCACTAGCTACCAAAGCTGACATTTTGTGTATACTACAAACAACACTGCTCATATAAGGAATGGAAATTCTGCATCTGGACCTGATCTGTTCAATATGCTCCATTGGAGGTGCCATTAAGCCAAGATTCAGTGACCTTAAAGAGAGAACAACGCATGCTGGAAACTAAACAAAGCATAACATATCCTTGTGAGGAGAAATCTGAATGGAGTTCTGAAGCAGCCCTTTTCTTATGGGGTTGATATCAAGCGGTGACATGTTTCTGAAGGAATGCAAGTGTTGAAATAGACCTCATGAAGCACCGAGCACACTGTTCTTATTAACTCGATTGCATTTCCTTTTGAGTTTCTGTTTGATGTCTTTCTGCACGCAGAGACAGGACCGCAAACTAACACAGAAATGGTGCAAAACCTCATTAGAGGGATGAAAACACCTTGAGTGAGTGATGGATTCATGCTATCTAAACGAAGTCTGCGAAACACCTTGTTCATTTGTCAAACTGAAATGTTAAAGGGAACAAATGGGATGAATAAATCATTACTATGCAGCTGACAGCTTAAGCCGATTACAAAACATGTCTATTACCCATCGCTACATCCGAGATGAGGTCACTTACCCTGGACACGGTCAGGGGCATGTTGAAGTCCTTGCCACCCTGAAGCCGAAAACCCAGGAGCAGGTCCGTTGAGTGTTACACAATATATATTCATGGCCTGAAGAGAAAACAAACAAACGACAGATTGTTTCATTCCATCATGTAGTTAGTAATAATATTACAAGTGATTCAGAGCTCCTAACAAGGCTAAAAGCAAACATTCCAGAGCCCCATATGTGAACACTGTCTGGTATGCTGTTGATGTCTGACTGTGCGTGAATTAAAGAGCCCCTATCATAGCATTTGAAAAGTTCCTAATTTTGTTTAAAGGAGTTCCCAAAAACAGTTTAACATGCATGCAAGGATAAAAATCACTTTATTTGTCTTATAATATGCATTTATTTTTAACTGATTTGCTCACCGACTCCCAAATGATTCGTACAACGACTCATTTTTCCAAACCACTCCTTTGCGTGACGCTAATCAGCAGTGATTGGTCAGATGACAGACCCAGTCAGTTATTGTTTGTTAGCATAACCGCATAAACCAGGGTTTCTGCAGGTTTCAGTAAGTCAAATTTAAGACCTTTTTAAGACATTTTAAGACCATAAACATTGAAATTTAAGACCTACACGACGCATTACCAAAATTTTAAATAAATAAAAATATTCTGAAAAAATTTATTTTATATGTGTGTGTTTGTGTGTGTGAAAGAGCGTCAGAGAAAATAACATTTACTGAAAGCATAGAAATTTGTACTTTGCATTTTATACTGTAAAAACACAATTATAGTTGATTTTAGTTGATCATACCTAGAGATGAAATGGCATGAACATTTATTTTCATGATAATACTGAAATCAATTCAGAGACTGAGCTTTCAATGCTGTTACGGAAGGGGCTGATTGGTTGGTTTTTCAGTTCGTTGCGGCATTCTGAATTTTTTTATTTTTTTATTAAGAAACCAAGCAAATAAACAAATCAATAACAATGTCAAATCTTATTACAAACATAGATGAGTAATGTTAGGAATTATCTTGTAAAAACAACATTTATGAATGAAATGTTGTACTTAAAATAATTATGTTGTTAATTCCAAAATCATTGTGATCATTACGAAAAAATACCGACTTTTATATCATTAATTGTAAGATTCATCAACTGAAATCCTTTGGAGACAAACAATTGTTGGCATTCTGAATCTGAAATGGTGAGATTTTTTCAATCTCGCTGCGGATGCCACGCGACTATATTTGAATGAACTTGAGCGAACCATTGTGTAAATGAACCAGTGTGTAAATGAACCAGTGTGTAAATGAACCAGTGTGTAAATGGCCTCTTGGAGAGCTACCTCGTATCAAGCCACAAGCTAATGCTAGCACGTGAGCGGCGTGTTTGAACCGTTTTGAACCCCTGCTCTAGAGTTCCGCTTTGTAGGCTACAACTCAATACTTTTTTGCTACTTTGTAATAACTTTCCTGCGGCCAGAGTTTTGGCAAATGAACGAGAGTAAAATCTTTTTAAGACCTGACTAAATCAAATTTAAGACCTCGGATGAAAATCTGGCAGTTTTTAAGACTTTTTAAGGCCTTAAATTTAAAGTTCCGAATTTTAGACTTTTTAAGACTCCACGGAAACCCTGATAAACATATTGATAAAGCACTGCAGTACAACAAGACGCTCTATTCTTTATGACAACTCCAATAACAGCGACAAACATTTCACATATTTAAAAAAAAATACGTCTGCGCGCGCAGTAACTGGGCGCGGCCAATATGTATCTATGTCACGAATCAGGCGTGGGAGGGTTACTTTTAAAAATGTATTCCGATACAGTTACAAATTACTTCATAAAAAAAGTATTCAGTAGCGATAATCCAAGTACCAGAATATGAAAGTAATGTAACTGATTACTTCTGGATACTTCAAGGACAGATATTATTAAAAAAAAAAAAACTTAGTAAGAATTTCACATCCCTGAAATCTAGTTATTTAAAGGGCTATAGATACATCTAGTGACTACTACAGTAAGGTTTTACAGATGATTATGTATTATGTAGGCTATAAGGAAATAATAAAAACACAACATTTAAAAATTCTACACAATCTACAAATTAGTTTATTTTAAAATAGGAAATAAACTGTTGACTGAAGCCGTGATCTTTCTTAATTTGCCTGACTGAACTTGGGCCGTTGGCAGTGGGAGTTCACCTACTTTGGCAGTGAACATCTCCTTAAGTGAGACTGAGAAGATTATGAAAGGACATTTTAGGTACTAAAAAGCTACTCTCTTAATTTCTACAGATTCCAGCATCGCTAGAAAACGTACAACAGTGATCATACAAACCACTGAATTTTAAAACAGTAATAAACGCTACATACTAGCTAACAAGGCACAGTTTGCACTGTAAAACCATGTTGTTGGAATTTTCCTCTTTAAAAAACAAAATAACAGCGGCACACGTGACTCGTGTCAGCGAGCATTAGACAGTAAGTGTTATTATGCCAAAATACAGATGTACTTCGCTTTAAATGAAACCATTGTAATCCTAAAAGTATCCCCACCTTTTTCAAAAAGTAACTATAATCTGATTACTACGTTTTTATGATGTAACTGTAACGAATTACAGTTACTGGATTTTTGTATCCTAATTACATAACGCCGTTACATGTATTCCGTTACTCCCCAACCCTGGTCACGATGTAACAGCTAATGACTCGTTTCAAAAACAATTCATTTCATAGACTCAGAGTCGACTCTCACTTTTGAAAGACAATAACTTTATTTACGGTGCACTTTCAGATATAAATCTTTGCAGGATGTTTTTATTCCCTTAGAGCTATATTCCACACCATATGAACAGTCATTTTCAAAAATCCATGATAGGGGCTCTTTAAACCCAACAACCAAGATATCTCAAACAATTACCGGTAGTTCAACTTTGAACAATATAATATATCCAAATTTACTCGCATTACGTAGAGTACACTTTTGCAATACACTCTTTTAAAACCTTTCAAAGGCTTATATCAAACTATATTATCAAACAGCTCTTTAAAAAAAAGTAGGATATAGAAGTATGTCCAATTTATTTGCATACAGCATACTCACATATTCATATTAAAATATCTGTAAAGCTGGTTTTAAACCATGTGTATTGTGAAAAACACTACGTACGCATACAAAAAATGACTTGACAACTAAACAAAAGTATAAATACCAGGTTTTAACAAATTTGGTTTGAGGATAACAGCACTGAAACCATTTGAAAACACTTTTATTCCTGTGTGGTCAATTGTTCACGGAGACATTTGAGACTCGGCTTATTTAAATTAATTATCAGGTAGGTGACAGAAATAAGCACCTATATATTTCCACTGTGTGGTGAACTGCAAATTACTGGTCAGTGATTGACAATGAAAGTGCACATTATACTACACTATCAAATCCATTAGTGAAAATGCAATATATTATGACAAGACAGCACATTTTAGCAGCTTAGCATAGATTTATAGCACTCAATGGCTGTTTGAAATAAGCATGAGCACATGACACGTTTATGCATGATGATATGTTAGCAGATTAATTTAATAACTACTGCATTCTGGCAACTCCAGCCAATCATTGCGACACTGTTGATTATGTTACGGGTTGGTACAATATCAAATATCAAATAGTAACATGACATAAACTAAACCCCAAGGACAAGCTGAGGCCCCAAAACCGTGACATTTCCCCCTCCCTGTGACTTATAATCTCCCAACTCCAGAGGCTATCCTATCCCACACAGAGTTTCCCTGTTACAATGTGGCACTGCACACACATACCTTATGCCACGGACCAAACTTGTCACCCAAACCTCCAGAAAACCAAGTGGAAATCTGGCACTGCAAGACAGCCTGACTTTCTCCCTGCTGGCAAAGCTCAACTCCCTCCCCTCCTTCTTTGTGACACGGGTTCGCTCCACGTCTCTCTTACTCCACAGGCTATATAAGGAATGTAAAACTACACCAAACTATTTCAGCCCATCACCCACGAGTCACGGAGAGGGGGAAAGAGAGAGGGAGGGAGAGAAGGAAGAGAAAACATCTACTACCTCTCAGATTCTCTGGCTCTTGAATATAACATTTATCCCCATAAACTACCAGAAAAAGACATCCGAAAGCAGGTTGGATGGGTGGGAAGCCAAATGAACATTCCTCTCAATGTGAATAACATATGTTTCATGGTTGCACCCACAGTTGGGTATGTGACAGCAATTTGAGAATGCAACAGCGGCGCTGTGTTTGCCCTGTGGCAAAACTCCAATTGAGAAACCATTATAAATTCTGAACGGTCTTCTCGCACTGTGCGAATAACATATGTTTTAGACGGCAAAGCTGTACCACCCCATGTAGGTTATGTCAGACTGAATACAAAACTGCAGCTGTTGTCAAACCCTGTGGCAAAACTGTAATTGAGAGGGCATTGTAAGTTCTGAAAGGTCCTCTTTTCAGTGTGCATTTCAATTTTCCACTATCTACCTCCAATTTCATTCAGTCCTTTGTGATAAAAATGACTTTTAAAATAATATTCATTCATACGCCTGACATCTCATCCCCAATGGTGAATTAAAAATAAAAAAGCACATAACTATGCAATAAAAAACTATAATAACTATGCAAGTGATCAAGCTTTCTGAACTCCTTTTTATCAATAGGGTTCATGTGAGGGCACGCATAGCCTGAAATATTGTACTTTGCAAACTTACATGAACTTTGCATAATTTGACTTTCTCAACATGTGGAAATAAAACCATTGTCGTGGCCTTCACTCAATGAAACTAAATGACAACTACTACACAATAACTTTGTAATTATCACAACTAAATGATCGTTACAGTTTATTTATATAGGGACAGTACAAAAAAAACATGATCCCAGTCAAAGCTGGAAACTAGTATATTGTACATACATAGAGAGCTAATTTGCATCTCAAAACGAATCACTAAAAAAAGCATATTTCCTGCAAAGAAAACATTTGGCTCTTTAGAAATCCAGATTAACTGCCAAACCAGATTATACTGTAAACGAATGTATTACTAATTGCATGTTAGGATAAGTCCCAAAGTATCCTAAAGCTGATGCATAATTTTGCCATCATTACCGTTTCGCCTTCAGCAATACTATGAGAGTCAACGTAACCTAGAAACGTAATACACTCTCTTTTAAAGCCAGTTGCTGCCGGTACATCCAAAAAGAAGTTGTGAAACTCAGCATTTAAGTTACCTCCTTGTGATCGACAGACATCGCAGGCTTCCGTCTTCTGATGTGATGAGCTGTTATAAATAGAGTTCAAGTAAACTTCACAACTTTCAGGACTTGGGCGTCAGGTCGCGCGCAGAAGCCGCAGGTTTTCCCTGTTGGATTTTCTTTTAGTAGGACTATGATAATACGTCAGGCGTCACGTGGTGTCCTGACGCACGGGCTCGGTGAGCGCGCCCCGTGGCTAGACTTTTATGTTCATGTTTAGGCTAAATGAAGATGTTCACGTTTGTGTACATTCATATATATTCCAGTCATTTTAAGCCAAAATGGGGGTCAACCTTGAACAAATTGCAACAGAAGCAAACTCAACTGATTTTGTATCCTCAATATGTCCTGAGTAAGAAAAAAAAGCCCTGAATACTCCCATTAGGAGAAAGTTTAGAAAAAGACCCAAACATATCTCAATCAAACGCATAATTCATTTTCTCACATGAAAGGGGTAACATTTTTAACCTTTAGTTATCATCATGAAAATCACTGAGCTGATTACTTAAGTCAAGACAAACAAAAAAAATTTAGCCTATTACAAGTTTTTTGCACTAGTTTGTGAACATGGACAAATGGTGCATAATCTAATTACATATGTGCTAATTTGCATAAATACCCAAACAGATCTAAACATTGGGTATAGCAGGTGAAAATGTCTAGTAGAATTTTGTTGACATAACAGTAAACTATTTAATATTAAGGTCTGAATGGAAAAAAATAATAATAATTACGTATGTTAATTGTTAATACGTATGTTAATGTATAATTACAATGCACTCAATGCCCAAACCCAATCTCTGCAATAATAATTAATAAAGGCTGATTTCTAAAGTAGTAGTTCTTATATTTATATTCATTGGTAGCCTAAATTGCTAAATGGGTTCCATTCAGACCTCAACATTAAGTCTTTTACTGTTATATGTCAGCAAGATTCAAAAATCATTTTCACCTGCTAAACCCAGTGTTTAGATCTGTTTGGGTAATTATGCAAATTACCTCATACATAGGCTAATTATTACGCACCATTTTTCTATGTTAACAAACAATTTCAAAGAAATTGTAGTATTTGTAGTGTTTGTCTACAAATACTACAATTTGTCATTTTTTACACTGTTTGTCTTTGTCTTGATGTAAGCAATCAGCTCAGTGATTTTCATAATGATATCTACAGGTTACATTTTTTAACCTTTTCATGTGAGAAAATGAATGCGTATGAATGGGATATATTTGGGTCTTTTTCTAAACTTTCCCCTAATGGGATTCTTCTGGGCTTTTATTTCCTTACTCAGGACATTAAGGATACAAAATCAGTTGAGTTTGCTTCTGTTGCAATTTGTTCAACCTTTTTTCATAAAATGCCTGGACTAATTCTATTCCCCACGACAGGTAGCCTACTCAGTTGTTTGTAGATTACCGATTTGATTTTTGTAAACGTGGGCTCCTCTTTCTATTTTATTTTTTTGTTTGTTTGTTTGTTTGTTTTATTGTTTTATCTACCCATACTAATTAATTGTTTATTACCCGAGTATAACTTACAGAAAACTGTTCGCCATCGGTCAGTGATACTATTCTTGACTACATTTGCAGGTACTTCATTGAGGTCAGGTAGGTCAGATAAACTTAAGTTATTGGGCCTAATACACTCAAATTTCAACCTGGCTTGCTGGAAATTGTCTTCCAAAATATCAAAGAAGCATGTGCCGCTTAAAAAAAAACTAAAAAAGGCGAAGCATTGCAATTCGTTAATGTTTCTAAATATGCTAAACCAAAAATATTATTTGTATAACCTTCCAAAAACCCATTTAAGACATCAGAAAACCTGCTTCCTGTGAGGTTTGAAGCCTATATTACGTACTCTCTCCAGAAGATGGAGACACAACACCAAAAATCAACTGTGTGTGTTCAACATTGTTCCTGTCATTATCACAACACTCCCAAGAGCTGCGCGTCATTCAACTCACAGCCAACCTGCTGCCATTGAAAAGTACAAATTACTTTATATACTTTTTATATACGATTCTGTCTTCGCTTGACATTTAACAACTACGTTTATTATTCCTTTCAAACATTAACGTTACCAACTTGCTCGAAGAACAAAACAGCTGGACGGTTTAGTGCAGCTTTACGGAAGCCGGTGTTACTTTGTTAAACATGGCTGACGACTTTGGGTTTGTCGCCTCCGACAACGGCGTTCATACAGAAGAAGACCCGGCCGCGGAGTTTCTGGCCCAGCAGGAGAATGAGATCGCCGTGATCGAGAACGACAGCGCGGGCTTCGGCTTCGGCGCGCTCGAGGACGACGACGGACCTCCGCCCGCGGACACGTACACGTTCATCGGAGGTGCGTGTGTCACGCCAGCCTGTTTGCTTCTGCTTAATCAAATGAATGTTCAAGTTAATTTATTTATTTATTGTAAAAACTAATGTAAAAACATACTACAGTATCCTTACACATAAATACTATCGTGGAATTCTTAAAAGTACCATGGTTTTTGACCATCCCTTTATAAATGTACTGTAATTCTTGTACCATGGTATTTGTACTTGCTTAAAGAATCCCATACATGTCCAAAAAAGAATGGACACCTAATTTAGGTGTCTTGTTACACTGTTATTATACATGTACTGAGTAATATTAAGTAACAATGTGTAAGATAGTTAATATAGGGTTAGGATTTGGGTTTGTACAAAAATGCAACAATACGTATCGTGGATAACGTTTTTAGTGTAAGTACATTGAACTACTATATGTTGTTTATAATGTATAATAACGCAATGTAGGAATATTTGTGGGTCATGATAATGCCAAATGTCTGATGTTACCAGTAAAAAGTGTCCTTCATTATTTTAAATATATCTACAATAACTAATGAATCAAGAATCATGAATATTGTTATTCTGGTGTAACCATTGTCCTTGGATTACAAGCACCAAGTCCACGCCTATTCATTTAAACCTACAATTTAATATCAAATTTAGCATATTAATCAACAGTAAATTTTTTGTTAACCTTTCACCAGATTTCTCAATATTATCATATCATGACATGGGGGTATCATTACACCCCAAAAATTAATAGCTATTTTTTTATAGTTAAGTTACTATAGTAACTTCAAGTAACATATGATATTACATTAAATAGAAGTACCATGGTATTACCACTGGGTACCACCACTGTACCATAGTACTGCCATAGTACTTTTTAGTAAATTGTTGCAAATTAATTCATAGTAAAAAGTTGTCACCTTTATTTATATTGGGCTTTTTTTTTACAATACAGATTGTTTCAAAGCAGCTTCAAAGTGATAACATGGAAATAATAAAACACAGTTTGTTTCTAGAAGAAAATTGCGTCAATGTCCACCTTTAAGTAAGGCAGATCAATAATATTGTTGAATATTAAATGTCCCCAACAAGGCAACAGTGGCAACCAAAACTCCATCAGGTGACAGAATGGAGGAAAACAACCTATATTACAAAATAATTACACTGTACTGATTGCTAGAATTAATCATTGCAATACATATTGCAAAAATATAGCAAATATGTTCTAAATATAATCTACATCATCACCAAAATGAGCTATTGACAGTAGTGAAGATTAATAATATGATAATTATGAATTACAACAACCATGAAGACTCAGGTATATGGTTTACTGTTTAACTGAACTAAAAACTAAAACCACTAAACAAATTCTAGCCAATGTTTTTTTAGTAGTCTAGCATCACATCATCAGCTTTAATGCTGGAGTTAAAATCACACCTGTACCTGTCAGAGTAAGACAAGCAAACAAACCACTGGAAAAGCACACTAGTAAAAGCCATTGAGTATAATGAAAGAGAACAGACCAGCCCATGCTGACTAGATCCAGAAATTGTGAGAGAGGTCTTTTACGCTACAGTCCAAACAAGGTGTGCTGCATTCCAGTGATGCCTGTAATGTTTCCATAAATCAACACAGTGTAAAAGCTGTTGCCTAACAAGTGCTGAAACTCGTTGTTTCTTCTTTTTGAGTGCAGGTGATTTTGGAGGAGCACCAGCTACTGCTGTGAACGGAGATATGTTTCAGGTGAGTGTGGTTTAAAAACAACTAATCTTGTCATATTAAATGTTTTTATGTACTACAACACACTTGCCAGTCGTGCCAGGGATATTAACATTGCGTCATCATTTGTAACGTTAGGACACCAACGGCACAACTGACGGCTACTCAGCCATTGCTCAAGTCGACATGTTGAGACAAGAACCTGAAAGTCTGCGCAAATGGAGGGAGGAACAAAAGTCTCGGCTGGAGGAATTAGGTATTAAATTATTTCCCGTAGAATTAGAATTAACTGTCAATAGGATAGACTAGAGTGTGTGTGTTACTAACTGGATAGCCTGCCAAGTTCAATTAAGTCAATTATTTGGTATGTCATATTAGATGCAGGGAATTTATCTTAACTTTAGCTTGGTTTAAGTTTATTTTATCTATGCTCGGTTTCACAGACAAGCCTTAAGCCTCTAGTCCCAGACTAAAATGCATGTTTGAGCTGTTTTAATTGAAAGCAACTTGCACTGACATATCTTAAAATAGGTCAGTACCATTGTTTTGCCTCAAGATACACATCAATAATGTTTTTTTTTTCCTGAAGACACGTTACTTAAATGCCCTAACTCCTGGCCTAATCTAAGCCCTGTCTGTGAAACGGCACAGTTTAAAATCAGTTAGTTAATAGTACTTTTGAGAAATATATTTTTTCCAGTTTATGCCACATATGACTGGTCCATTCTTACGAGTGACCAGCATGTTTAGATCACATGACCAGCTGAATACTAAGCACGTCATGACTGAAACTGCAACTTTTTATCTCACAATTCTGAATCAGAATTATAAGAAATAAACTTGCAATTGCTAGATTTGTCATTTCAAGAAAAAAAAGTTTTATTTTTTGATTCCACGGTGGACACAAGTTTCCATGATTATAAAATACTTTTGGTTGTAAACAAATGAATCATGAGTGATAAAACCGAATAGGGTATTTCTAACAATAGCAGTAATCAAAAGCTTGACTTTTAAGTAATGCTACATCCACATAATAGGTACCAGTTTGTAATACTGGCCACAATGGCCAGCAAAACATGAAGTTAAGAACTGATAAAAGTGACATTTGAGAGTGAAAATAGTTCAGAAAGATTCATAAAATGAATTTGTATTTAAAAAACAAACAGGCAGCTAAACCTTGTATTATCTTGCAAACAAAGACAAGTAAAATAAGCAGCTTTGTATATGAACTTTCTCTTGTTTCCGATGTGCAGATTCCGCCTCTAAAGCAGCCGAGGCTGTGTGGAGGGACAAGGCCCGGAAAGAACTAGAGGACTGGCATGTACACCAGAATGAACAGATGGAGAAAAATAAAGCCAACAACAAGTATTTTCACCCTAACATCTTTAATATCCATGCTTTATTGAACTATATGTTTTTGTTAGTGAAGTTTGGGATGCAGACAGTTGTGAACCACCAGTACAAAATAACAATTGATATGAAGAATGTCTTATAACATAATTGCCAGAACTGAGTTTTATTGTTACTATTGTCAGTATTATTATTTTACTTGATTTAAAGGGACATTGTGTAGGAATTACTGCCATCTAGGTATAAGTCATATAATTGGCAGAGGTATTTGTACATCATTGAGGACATATTTAATGATTAGGGGTGGGGGAAAAAAATCAATACAGCATAGTATCGCGATATTTTCTGTGGCAATACTGTATCGATACACGGGCGCCAAGTATCGATCTTTTTTTGCATATTTAATTATAGAATTATCTGTTTTACTTTCCGGTTTTCTTCATTGGTTTCTCTATTTTTCACTGCTTGAGAACATAGGTTGAATCCGAAATCGCCCCTAAACAATCATTCAGTAAGTTAGGCTTATTCCCTAAGTCCACTAATACTGTTCACTTGAAGGAGTGAATGAAAACGAGTGTGTGAATTCGGACAGCCGTTGAGCATAAGCTGTAGGCTACACAATGCAGTGCAATGTGGGAGAGAGACGCGATCTGACACGCGTCCCATTTTCTCACAAATGTTCATTTAAGACTTTATTTGAATCATTTTAGACAGCTCTTATGAGGACATTTGACAAAACGGACATTTTGCCATAATTTGTGTGTGTAATGATTTGTTCAAGCCCGAAAGAGAATCGATACTGACGCGCGTCTGTTCTGTTGTGTGTGTAAATGCAGGCAGGATTGAACGGATACTGCGTAATTGCGTTAAAAGAAAAGTTTGTCATGTCTGTGTGTGTGATATAATAATACAGGCAGGATTGTACGGATACTGCGTAATTGCGTTAAAAAAAAAGTTTGTTCTTGCGTTGCCGCGGTGGGCAAGTGATTACACCGGTGTTGCGACTGAACACGTAACAACTGACTATCGTAGCAAGCCTGGAGCTCAACATTCATGTGAGAGGTCTCCTATTCAGAGAATAATTACGTCCTGTCCTGTGTCCTGTTCAAGAACAAGTTTTTGCACTTCAGTTAATGTGTAGAAGATAATGTTTACAGAATTAAATGTGTCATTTAATTAAAGTGAGTTGAGCAGTCTTAGGCCACGTTGTACACAAAGCCGGGTATTTAGCAAAACGAATATTTTCCCCCTCTCGTTTTCAAAAATAACATCGTTTACACACCCGCATAAATACGCCGTCGAGCGCCATCATAACTATGCTAAACCTAAGGCGGCAGTGTAGGGGTTAAAGATAAAGCCATGCAAGCCAATCAGAATCCTGGAATCGACAAGAGAGAACCTAAAACGCCGTTTCTCCCAGTTTACACGACAACAAATATCCGGCGTTTTCAAAAATCTCCACTTTGCCCGGAGTTTTTAGAAATAATCGTTTTCAGTGATAAAAACGGCGTTTTCGTGTAAATGAGAGGGCAAAACGCAGAGAAATATCTGCGTTTTCCCATCGTGTAAACGGGGCCTTATTTTGCTCATTTTTTGTGATGTCTTTGAATAATATGGGGAACATGAATCGCAATATATCGCTTGTATCACAATATTTTGAGAATCGCAATAATATTGAATCGTGGCCCAAATATCACGATAATATTCGAAATCCGTCACATTGTTGCCAATTCCCACCCCTATTTATGATTAAAAATATTGGTTTTAAATAATAAATTACATAAAAAGTTACACATAGTCCCTTTAAAGACATTTGTTTTCTGATATATGTTTTTTATATGAATAATATGTTTTAGAGGAGCTCTCATTTTACTAATACTCAAATGTAAATTGTAACTACTGTAATTAATTAATTGTGAGTCTTACTGCTGGCTTTTAATGTCAGGAACTTCTCACACCTCTTAACAGACTCTTGCATGGTATCTGATTCCCTTTGTTTTACTGTAGATTTTCATGTATACAGAGAAGACTGTTTATAAAGTTGTCTGCATGCTTTTTATTATTGATAGAAATGACTTGAACTTTAACCAGGGATGGGCAACGTTAGCCTGTCCTGCAGAGTTTAGCTCCAACCCTAATCAAACACACCTGAACAAGCTAATCAGTGTCGCTGTGTCCTATTCACTATGTCATACATTACTCCACTAGTATAGTTCACTTGAGAGGGAGTGAATTCAGACTCTGAGTGCGCCGGAAGTCCTGCCACTGTTGTATAGTTAGTGCTTGCTGTTTAATAATTATTTGAAATTTAGCAAACTAGCAGCTCCAGGTGTAAGATGAATTCTGTCATGTAAAATAACATGTGCAAACCATACTTGAACAATTTAATTATTAATTAAAAATGGATTTATACCTGTATGATATTACGCTGTAGGCCACATTGGACTGAGCGTACACCGGTTGTTAGGGTTGGGTATCGAGAATCAAGTATCCGAATTTGGAAACCGGGACTTACTTTTAGTTTTTCCCGAATCGTTCAAAAGTTAAAATTTCGATTCCTAGTTTCGATATTCACAGGTTGCCGACCGGAAAGAAGAAACCGCTGAACAACACCAACAAAGAAGCGTCTACCGGAACTGTTGGCATAACGCGCAAGTTGAACATGAGTAGCTTACGTCGCGGTCCAAAGTGTGGCTTCACTTTCTAAAAAATAACGAAATCTTAGCAAAATGCAAAATTGTGACAGAAGGAGATTCCTTCAGAAAGACCGTTGGTTAGCTAAACTTTTTTGACCCTGCCCCGTAAAAGAATCGGAATCGAGAATCGTCAGGAACCAGAATCGAAACAAGGAATCGGAATCAGAATCGTTTAAATTCAAACGACACCCAAACCTGGACCGGTTGTAAACTCGTTGTTGCAATTTATTGTGTGATTGAATAAATGCTCAACAATATCAACTATGGTATCGGACACCACTACAAATGTCAAATAGCGCTCTATTTAAGGGTTTAAGGGGGTTTTGGAGACAGACTAAGTTGTTTAGTTTTATTTTCTTTAAGCAGGGTTGGAGGCTAAACTCAGCAGGACAACATTTTTCATTTGCCGTACCATCCCTTTCATTCACGTTCAATATTGTGTGTTTGTAAACCAATAGTAGAGAGAAAAACAAAGGCACGTCAAGTAAAATAATCAATAAAGGAATATTTCGGGTTCAATGATGGCTAAGCTTTAAGAAAATTTAGACTTGTTCCTTAGAAGCAAAAATCTTATATGAAGTAATGCACTTACAATTTGTCCTGAGGGGATGATCAAACCCCAGCACCACATATGCTGTTGATTAATCTCTAACTTTTATCTTCAGTCTTCTTAGTATCATGAAAAAGGATTTAATGCACTTTTAACACTTATTTTGATGTGCAGCTTGTGCTGAGACTGATGTTCTTCTTATGTATCCCTCTCTCCCTTTCATTTTCCGGCTCCTATTTTTCTCTTCCTTCCCTTTATCTTGTTTTCATTTCCTCTTTTGCTGTCCTGCCTGTTTGTGCACGTAGGATCGCTGATAAGGCTTTCTACAAACAGCCCAACTCTGATGCCATAGGTTTTGTGTATGTTTAATGCAAATCAGTGAAATAACATAAATGCACAGTTCCTTGCTTGCATACATAAACAAAGATATTACACTTCCGTTCAAATGTTCGGGGTCATTGAGGATGTTTTTGAAAGAAGTCTCTTCTGCTCACCAAAGCATAAAAACTGAAATATTGTAAATAATTATTATTACACATTTATCTGTTGAAAACTATTTTTTATATTTTTATAACTACACAAATATTTTTGTGGAAACTGTGATGCATTTCTGGATTATTTCGATAAATTGTACGTTTTTTAAAAAAGCAAACGGAAATCTTTACGGTCACTTTTGATCAATTTAGTGTGTCCTTGCTGAAAACAATATCTATAATTTCTTTCAAAACATCTTACCTACCCAACACTTTGAATGATAATGTAATCACACATTCATGCTTTCATTTCAGAGATCTGATTCATTTCTTAATATTTATTAAATATATATATTTTTTTATTTAAATGTATTTTATTCATATATATTATATTTATCGATATTTGACAGATATTCAAATTTTTCTAGTTAATAGAGATTTAAAAGTTTCCCCTTTCATTCTTCAATTGAGAAGCAGAAGTTTAGGCAAAACAGCTGTATATACTACTCATAACAAAATGTATTTATTTATTTTATTTAACCTTTATTTAACCAGGTAGGCACATAGAGGACTCATTCTCATTAAAAACGGCGACCTGGCCAAGATAAAGCGTCAAAGTGCAGACACATAAAGTTACACATAAAGGACAGGACAGTGTAATACAAACAGTTGGCTGTGATTGTCACTTTGTGTAACTTTCACATTCAGTGTGTTCAGACCATACACTGTAAAAAAAATTGTCATGTTTCAGACTTGGTTAGGACAGTAAAATAATTACCATCGGACATAGAAAATGATGTTGGTCGATCTCTCATTTAATTTGAGCCCGGTTTCACAGACAGGGCTTAGACTAAACCAGGATTAGGCCATATTTCAATGAGGACATTTAAGTGGCTTTTATAAAAGTGGCCTAAGAAGAAACCTTACTAGTGTGCATCTTTTAGATATAAACAATGGAACATATTCGATAGAAATATGCCAGTACAAGTAGCTTTGAGTTAAACAGCTCAAACATGTATTTTAGTCTGGAGACTAGGCTTAAAGAATTAGTTCACTTTAAAAAAAAACGGTAACACTTTACAATAAGGTTCGTTAGTTAACATTAGTTAACTACATTAGGTAATATGAACTAATAATGAATAGCACATATACAGCATTTGTTAATCGTTGTTAATGTTATTTTCAACATTTACTAATACTTGATTAAAATCTTGTTAACATTAGTTAATGCACTGTGAACTAACATGAACAAACAATGATCAGCTGTATTTTCATGAACTGAACATTAACAAAGATGAACAAATGCAGTAACAAATGTACTGCTCATGGTTAGTTCATGTTAGTAAATACATTAACTAATGTTAACTAATGAACCTTATTGTAAAGTGTCACCAAAAAAAATGTTGCAGATAATTTACTTACCTCCATGACATCCAAGATTCCCACATCTTCCTTCTCCTTCAGTCCGAAGAAATTAAAGGTTTCTGATGAAAACATTTCAGGATTTTCTCCATAATGGATTTCATTGGGAACCAAACGATTCAAGGTCCAAATGAGATTTTCAGTGCAGCTTCAAAGGGCTTTAAGACGACACCAGACGATGAATAAGGGTCTTATCTAGGACCATTCGAATCATGACTAGAAAAGTTTTGTACATTTTGATGAACGAGTTTGAACAGGAGAGTCACGAACCCTCATTACAAAACTTAATCTTTTTTATTTATTTTCTAAATGACGAATCGTTTCACTAGATAAGACCCTTATTTATCGTCTGGGTGTCGTTTAAAGCCCATTGAAGCTGCACTTGAAACTCTCATTTGGACCTTGAACCGTTTGGTTCCCAATGAAGTCCGTTATATGGAGAAAATCCTGGAATGTTTTCATCAAAAACCTTCATTTCTTTTCAACTGAAGAAATGAAAAGACATGGACAGCTTGGGTGACATGGGGGTGATAGATGACAGCAAAAGTTTTTTTTTAAAGTGAACTACTCCTTTAAGCCTTCTCCTTAAGCCTTTAAAGTCTGTGAAACTGGGGGTTGATGTTCGAGGCACTGACATGACTGCTGGTCCTCATGATTCTCCCTGTCTGTTTCTTTCAGAGCATCAGAGGAGGCCTTCCTCAAGGAGTGTGATGAACGCAGTCCCGGAACGAATGGGAGAAAGTGGCCCGTCTGATGCGACTTCAACCCCAAGACCAGCCGTATGACTAAAGACGTGTCGAATGCGCTCCGTCTCATTCCTAAAACAAACGCCTCTGGTTCGCTAACATAACATATCTCCAAGGCTTTCTTTTTTCTTGTTCCCTCTTGCACTTTATTTTAGTGAGGCTGAACACTTTAACGGATTTAAGTTTTGATGGGGTCATTGAATGTGTACACTTCACTGTATTTAAACTTCCTATTCATGTACCCTGGTGTTTCGCAATGGCAGAAGAACAATTTTCAGCTTTTCTGTAAAGTTAAAAAAAAAAACAGGTCAAAAGAATTCATGTTTTTTTCCTTTATCCCAATGTCCATGAAAGTACAGCAAGTTCGATTCTAAATGCCTTTTTTTATCTTACAAGCTATTTTGTGATTGTTGTGACATTTGCAGTGCCTGCAAACCTTCAGACAGCATTAACTCACTGGAACCAAAGTGTCTTTGTCCTGCCTCTGTAACAAAGGAAATGGAAGTATCTGGCCTACATTCTATACTTGGATACAGTTTAGTTACCATCTCTCACCCTATGTAATATTTTGTTTTTGTCTTCACTATATTCTGGGTTTCGCTATCGTCTGCTTTTTTGTATTTCTGTTCACTGGCAAAGAGGGATGTCATATTTCTGAGCTTGCTAAGGTTATTGATTTCCGATCTTATAATTTTCACATTACCACTTTTTGTAATATTCAAATAATTATTAGTTATCTGCAGTTTTCAATTTCACATGCATGTTGCTCATAACAAAGCTTCGCAATTGCTTAAATTAGCAGAAATCTTTTAAAATGAGACAGAATCCTTCATTGCACTGTGCTCATGTAGCGGTTAATATTTTCCACTGTTATACATACATATGAGACTAATAATACAGAGTTTAAGCAATGCACTTTGTCAAGTGGACAGTTCCTGATTCTCAGTCTACAGCAATGAATCCTGTGCCTAAACCTTTTCTCACTGTGAGACTTACTATCTGTAGGCCTTCATCAGTCAAGCGCTAGAAATAAAACGTAGCACAGTGAAATACCGTGTAATGAAGATAGTTGTTCTTTTACAACAAATGCTGGAAGTTAAACAATACTGCTTTTTATAGTCCAGATGTTGACTTTGTTGTCCTGCTTGTTACTTAATGGCAAGTGTATAAATGCTAGTTTGTACAAGTTTGAGGCCTTGTTTCCCATTGAAAACTGAATTTTGGTTGGAAGTTTACTTGCATGTTACAACTAACAAAAGTTAACAACCAAAGAAATTATCTTTATGTTTTTTGACTAGTTGAAGCAATCTAGTAATGCAATTAATTTGTAATTTAAAATTGGTTAAATTTCTCAGTGATTTTTCTCAGTGATTTCTTAGCCCTTACCCTGACTCCAAATAAATGTGCGCATCAATGCAGACCATGCAATAATTATTGTGTATTCAATAAAATTAATTCAATGAAAAACTTCTGAAGTCAGACATTCATTGTAACTTTTATAAACAAATAAGACATTTATTACAGGTGGAGAGTTTAGATAATATCAAGAATCACCATTATGTTTGAATGCATTATAATGCAGCTTGACTAGTCCGCATACATACATATTTAGAAAACTGAGGTAAGAAGCAATGTAATGTTTCAAGAAATGGTCATCAACATGGAAAAACAGGTACTATGCCTGTCAACCAGATGCTTTAACCACAACAGTGGCTTCTGTGACGTTCTTTAAATAAAATACTGGGTATTAAATGCGTGTGGCAGTTTGATACACTTTCATAAATAGTACCACCTGTCGATCTATAATATGAGATCTTACACTGGGCTATGTTGTTTTTGCTCAGTGGAAAACTTCAGGTCTGAAGAGGTTAAAGAAAATAAAAAATGCTAACAATTGGCATTTAATGTTCAGCTCTCTCTTATATTCATATAACATTTCACCCACCGAACCATATAAAGGCGTTTGTCAGTGTGGTCAAACGGTCTCTGTGTTCTCTTCACTGCTTGGGTTTCAGTGCCGTCACAGCTACACCCACGACAATAGCAACGACCGTGAAGCCTTGGGCGAAGATACGGGGCTCTCATTAGCAGCTGGGACTGTCGAGTCTTGCCCGTCTGAAGGCGCCGAGGCCATAGATCAATGCTCCGGCTGTTCCCAAACAACCTGACAAGGAAGACCACAGAAAAATAAATTTTAGCTATTCCATTTGATTGTATATAATACACATTTAGTGCCAAAATAGTTTAATCTTAAAGTTTTTTATTATTATTATTCTATCGCATTTGTTTTCTTTAGCTTGTATTTTGAGTAAACCCCAGCTGGACAGCTGTGTAGGTCACATTCAAACCCCACAGCTGGAGAGAAGGATGTGTTTAGTGGAAAATCTACTATGCATTGATGTTCACAATTTATACAATTTGGTGTCTGATTGAGAATTATCACAGCTTCCACAAAAACAATAAGCAGCAAACTGTTTTCTACGGTGGCGTATTGCATTCACTTGAAGAAAAAAAATCTACTCTAGTTTTTCTTGATTATCGAGTTAATTTTTCATGAGAAAAATTTTTTGGCTCTGTTTTTCCTGATTAATCGAGTTAATTTTTCATGAGAGAAATTTTTTTTGCTCTGTTTTTCTGAATTAACGAGTTAATTTTTTCATGAGAAATTTTTTCTTTGCTCTGTTTTTCTGAATTAATGAGTTAATTTTTCATGAGAAATTTTTTTTTGCTCTGTTTTTCTGAATTAATGGGTTCATTTTTCATGGAAATTTTTCTGCTCTTTTTTCTGAAATAAATTTTTTTCTTATGAAAAATTAAAGTTTCGTTAATTCAGAAAAACAGAGCAAAAAAAAAATTCTCATGAAAAAGTTAAAGTCGTTAATTCAGAAAAACAGAGCAAAAACTTTTTTATCATGAAAAATTAAAGTCGTTAATTCAGAAAAACAGAGCAAAAACTTTTTCTCATGAAAAATTAAGTCGTTAATTCAGAAAAACAGAGCAAAAACTTTTTTCTCATGAAAAATTAAGTCTGTTAATTCAGAAAAACAGAGCAAAAACTTTTTCTCATGAAAAATTAAGTCGTTAATTCAGAAAAACAGAGCAAAAACTTTTTTTCTAATGAAAAATTAAGTCGTTAATTCAGAAAAACAGAGCAAAAACTTTTCCATGAAAAATTATCTTGAATTCCTGAGTATAATTAAGTCGTTAATCAGAAAAACAGCGTAGATTTTTTCTTCAAGTGAATGCAATATGCTATTGTAGTTTCCAACACTGATATTGCTAATGTGAAATACCTCTTAAGCCACAAATAAGCATATTATTGGGTAATTGTGTCTACTCAGCCAAAAAAATTATTCTGTTCTTTTTTATTTTTTTGCAAAGACGAACAAATATATAGTGATGAAAGCCAAATATTAAATGTCATACAGATATACATTTACTGTGTGATCCACTATTTTGTAGAGGGTTGTGTCAAAATGACAATTTTCACCTTGAGATTTGGAGCAAAATTACAGGGGTGTAAAAATGACTTTAGTAATGATTGGTTGGTCTATTAAGTAAAATATGTTGAGCTTTAGCGATCTTTGTTTCATTATATGCCAATGGTGACAGTTCAAAAAGGGCAAAAAACACTTCCTGTGATTTGCATGAAGTGTAAACCCTACAGAAGCATTACAGATATTTTAAATATCCTTTTAGATTCTAGTTCTTAGACTTTTCTTTTGTAATATTCATTCGAACAAGCCCCTCTGATGGTTCAATCAATTATGTAGATACGGACATGCTCATGCACTCCATGAGTAAATTGGTAAATAAATTGTACACATTTTTATTGGTTCGAAAACCAAAATGCGGGTCACTTCCAATACAGCTGATACCTTTTTTTTGTTTGAAAGAGAGGAACACAAAAAGAAATAAACTGATTAAAACTAGAACGTCTCTGACCCTTGTTCTTCCAGCTCAGTTGCATAAGCAACATATCCCGTCAAAATATCATACATCTTAATTAATTCCAAAAGAAGCAGTAAAGGTACCCGAATAAAGCGCAGAATCCCATACATATGGTACATATCTCAAGCACCTCCATGCTCAAATTGTCTGAATGTTAAATATTTTCAGTGGTCAAGAACCAAATGTCAGTACGTTTTTAAACAGCTTATGATTATTGTGTACAAGAATGGCTCACATTCAGACTTGACCAAGCTTCAACACCAACAATGTCCCCGTTTTTGTTTATTGTATTTATCTGGTTATCCTTTTATTCTGGCTTTAACACACAAAGAATTTGCACAACAGCACTTCCATTGCACATAAAAAGAGAACTCTGTTTAAATGTCTAAGTGCTACTTTCTGAAAATGGGAGATGAAAGACAAACTGTAGGAGTGCAAAAATGAAATGTCAACTGTATGGTAGAAACCCTATAACTTAGTGTAATTCAGAATATGCCATATGATGCCAAAGATCACATTGAATGCATAACATAAGACGTTTCCATGCTATGACACTGCATTAAATCCATTCTAAACTATTTGCATTTTATGTTCAACGGTGTTTAAATGTTAGTAAACAAGATTATATGAAGCTTATGGTGGTTGTATTATAATGTGTGTTGTGCAGCTTGTGTAAGTCACTGCTTTATGTAACTCACCTATAGGAACGAACGGATTTTCTTTCGTTTTCCTGATGAATTTCTCTTTAAAGTTCTCTTCTCTCGCCCTGGGCAGCGGGGTACAATCCCTCGATGACCGGAGGCCGAAGACAAATCAAACACGACCGGTGGAGAAGCTGTTTTGATCGGTCGATTCCTGGCCAACAAACCGGGGTCGTCTGCAGTTGCCATGATTAGAACATCGGTTGACAGGAAGAGTTTAATAGAACATGATGTTTCGCCAGCTATGTATTATGTGACATGTGAAGAAAATTTACAATAAAGTATTATTTAATTATATATTAATAATTTATTAATTAATTAAAACCACTAATACAAAAACTCTTACATTTTCAAGTGTTTCTGTAAAATTGCCGTGTTGGAGATTCGGTGATAAGAAATGACAATTGCAAAACAAAAAAGAAAAAATAAGAAATAAAAATGACACAAAATGTTATTAAAGTATTGTTAATCTGGTGCTAAATTTTTATGGAAATATCCATTTTGAGGTATAATGATATGATATTTAAATAGATTATACGATGATGACTGTTACAACACATTAATACCATTGGCGGTATATGTAAATACACTGTATCTAGAAGCACTTCCTGTTTATAAGTTTTAGGTTATATAAACCTTGGAATTGTAATACAACGAATATACATTTACAACTGAATCAAAAAATTAAACACAGCTTTAAGATGTTTCTTTAATTGAAAGTAAAGAAACCATTTTACAAACTGAAACAGGAAGTGTTTCTGGACAAGTGTTGTTTACATCTTGCAAAAATGGTCAATAACGTATGAACATTGTTCTTAGAAAAACACATTAAAAACAATAAAAGATAAACGAAAAACATGCGCACTATATGACTCTGCGCAGCAGGCGCAAAAAAGAAAAGAGTTGTTTGTGCAAAGTATTGTTCGTCATGTATTACAGCAGTATGTTATACGTCATCACGTTTTATTAGGGCTCGGCGAGGTAAGATGGCGGCGCCAGAAGAACAGGAATTATCTCAGGCTCAAACTGAAAAACTCCTCCAGTTTCAGGTATCAATTAAATTGTCTTGGTAACACATATTGATTAAATATTTATATCTCCGATGATCAGAAAAATGTGTTCGTGGTATCCAGCTCAGCCGCTTTAGGTCTATAATGAACAGTCAGCGAGCTAACTCCCATTAATCGTTAGTTTTTACTCAACCAAGACCAGCTTCACTGCACCTAGTAAATATAGAATTAATCTGAATAATAACCATTTGATTTGTGTCCACATATAGACTTTCTAGATTTCACATCTGTCTTGTTTTAGTTGAAATGGCAGCTGTCAGTTAAGCAGCGAGTCATTTATTGTGTCTCAAAACCTAGAGAGCTGCCTAACTTACCTAGACAGTAACGTTAGATTTGATCAAAGTAAAGTCAAGAGCGCTTATGATGGCCAAAATATTGTCTAATTTGGCAGCGCTATGATTTTATCTATATAAAAAAAACAGATGGAGAACTCGCTAAGTCATACGGATGCGTAATTGAAGTTTAATATAAAAATGCTATCTAGCATAGACAGCTCGCTAGGTTTCTGCTCCCAGTCTGGCATTACTTAAACTTTTAACCTGCTGAATTTGAGGATGAGTTTATTTGTCTTGTTTTAAACTGGTTGCAAGTTTACCATCATCATTGAAGTTTCCGTTACTTCTTCCACATCTACTACTGAGTTAAGTAACGTTAATACAAAAGAATTACGCCCTTGAATAGTCGGTGACTGATCTCGAAAACACTCGCGTGATCTATAATTTGTCAAACATATCGCCAACTGTTTCATTCAGTAGCAGAACTTTTTGCAATAAACATGCCAGGCAACTGGATATTTATTTTTCTAATTTATTGTGACAATAGATTCCAGCTCTCTTTTAACCTAAAGACTTTTGTTGGCAAATGACACGCATTATTCAGGACCTGACAGGCTGGGAGTCAATGGACCAATGTCGACGCACACTGAGAACAGCACAATTGGAACATTGAGGTGAGAGGGCAGTTAAACCAAATGAATTGATCCATTCATATAAGTTTTGTTATTATTTTGAATTAGGAACCATAATCCATAACCATAGCACCTAATTGGGAATCTCTCTTTGTCTGCAGGCTGCAGCAGCAGAGCAAGACGAAATGAGCAGAGAGCAATTTAAAGATGTGTCCAACCCGCACCGCCCGCCAGCCCGTAGCAGCCAACACAACAGACCACAGTAGCGTAGAGCTGATATTGTCTCAAGGCCACAGCCTAGAGTAAGAGGAGTCTTTGGTTCCAACTGGTTTCCTACTTCGTCCGTAGCACCACTGTTTTCGAAAATAGTTTTCAAAATATAAGTTTTTATGCAGCTGGGGTAAATATAAAAATGTCAACTGGTAGTATGCTAGTTCGCATACAGTTCAGAGGGTAATACCGTTCACCATGTGATTATTATGACAAAACAAGAATCTCGGCAACATGACTCATAAATATTAAGAACTAAAGTGCTCTTGTATAAACGTCTTGCTTTTTATACAGGGCTTGCTAGGTTGGAAGTTACTACTCTTGATAATGCTTCCCTTCAGGTTTACGTAATTATACACTTCTGGATGTATTCAGGTATTAAAGCAGTTGAACCTAACAAAGGCCTGTATTATAGTACACTAATGCTACTAGTCTTTCCACTGATGTTTCATCCTTTCCTACGTTTTTCAGGTTTGCCCTGAGATTCATTCGGCCAGATCCAAGGGGGTCATGTCACGGATCCTGTTGGAGATGTCATGTCCTTTATTCATAGTTTTGAGGAGAAATATGGTAGATCGCATCCTGTTTCTCTACCAGGGAACATATAGTCAGGTGTGTTGATGTATTTATCTAAACATTCTTACAAGATTTAGTCCATTTAACTTTTTAAGATATTGACCCATTAATCAGTCAGAGTGAAATGAAGTTAATCAGAAAAGTGTATCGAATTAACTTTTTTTCTTCTAGGCTCTGAATGATGCCAAGCGAGAACTTCGCTACTTGTTAGTTTATCTTCATGGAGATGAATCACCAGGACACAGATTGAGTTCTGCCGGTAGGTTTAAAGTTGTGATGTTCATTTATGTTACATCTAGTGAGCTTCTGATTTCATAACTAGAGCTCCGGTCTGTCTCTCTCAGAGCCACGTTATGTTCAGAAGAGGTACTGACCTTCGTTAACACAAGGATGCTCTTTTGGGCATGTTCCACCAGCAAGCCGGAGGGTTACAGAGGTAACGAACGTCACTTCTATGTCTCTGATTAATCTCTTTCTGAATATTGTTATGGTGTTATCATGAGGGGCTTTCGCGCCGAAGGAATGGTTTGAGCTTGTTTCTTTTATGTTGTGTGTTCAGTCTCTCAGGCCCTGCGTGAGAACACCTATCCCTTCCTGGCTATGATCATGCTGAAGGACCGCAAAATGACAGTTGTTGGAAGACTAGAGGGGCTGATCCAGCCTGAGGATCTTATCAACCAGCTAAACTTCATCATGGAGGCAAACCAGACATATCTCATGTCAGAGCAACTGGAGAGGTAAGATTGCATAGTTGGCTTTTTGAAGAATGTAAAGTCTTGCACATATGCATATTTAAATGTAACCGATATTATTACCACACAAACTACAGGGAGGAGAGGAATCAAGACGCAGGTACTGAGGCAGCAGCAGGATGAAGCTTACCTGGAGTCCCTCCGTGCAGACCAGGAAAAAGACAGAAAGAAAAGAGAAGAACAAGAGCAGAAACGCCAAGAGGAGGAGAAGGCACGCCAGAGCATCCTCGCTGAGGAGAGGAGACTGAAGAGTAAGGGATTTGCTATTATTTTAAAGTGCAATAAATTATTTTTAGAAATACATTCGTTAATTGTTTAGGATATATCAAATAATTCAGTCTTTTTTAGGGTGCCTTCACACTAGCACTTCAAAACCGTACAATGTACCTGGGGTACAGTTAATGTGAACTACAGAACAGTCGCAATCGTACAAAGATCACGGAAGTAAACCGCTATTGATGGATGATTCAATAAAACTGTGTTCTTACTTTCCTGAAGCACTCCCAAGCAAAAAATATATACATGCGCATTTCTGCTGGACTCCTGTGTACTTTAGTACTTTACGTTTCCAGTACATTGGAAGCATAAAGACGCAAGTGCCATTATGTGCTGAAAACAAAACCAATGGTTCAAAACTAAAGTGAGGTGAGCCTGCTATGCATTTTGCTGCCTTCTGCATTACCATGTGACGGGTAAACAGACCCAAATCAATGACGTAAAAAGCACCCTTAAATTGATAATCGGTAAAATAACTAATCTGTCCATGGTAGGGCTGGGTGCTGACTTAAATTTCACAATTTGATTTGTATTTCAATTAAATTCATTCGCTCAGTTCTAATATTAAAAGTAACTGATTTGTAGGCTACTTGCATTTCACACAAGGAAGCTTTTATAATAATGGTTATTAATCATGGCTGACATAAAATTATGAAGGATTTATTCAAACATGCATTAAATATTGAAGACCAGGTTAAGTGAAAATACAATAAGCATGCAATGGCTCATATATTTAGTGAAATGCTCTCTTTAAAGTTGATTTTTTCAAGCCGATAAACTCGTTTTTGGGCACTGAATGGCTTTTCTGAGGTAAATTAGTGACATTCTTTAATAGCTGTTTTATTTGACGTCTTTCCTGTGGTCTGAAACTGATTTGACGTGCGAGATGATACTGGATTCGGTTAGTTGTACTGTATTCATACTTGTGTATTTATGCTGTAACTAGTAGTAAAGAGGAAGATCAAGATTATCACTTAACACGTGCTCCGCAAGATTCCAATATTAGATTTTCATTGAGAATTCCTAGTCCATGGATAGTTTTAAGCTCGCAAAAACGTAACCTATAAAGGAAAAACCTGCCGTCCTTTTCTCTGCACATCATGAATAACTGTTCACGATGATTTAGTCAGTTGACAAATTTCACTGAATGACTTCCTGATGATTGTCTTAATGACAGACACTGGAAGAAGAGAAGGAGCGCAAGTCTGAGTGTCTTCCCCCTGAGCCGCCCTTTCGGACGACCCTGACAGTGTCAAAATAGTGTTCAAATTGCCCGACGACACTCGCGCTGTGGAACGGAGATTCCTCTTCAGCCAGTCTTTGACGGTGAACGCCCTTCAGCTGCTCTTTTGCATCGCTTATACAGTGTTGAGAACCGTAACAGTAATGTATATCAGCTTCTACAGCATCTGTGGTTGGAGTTTTTATATTATGAGTATACCACCTAATATTTTAAAATGGACTAAAACCAGTGGCTAAAACGTCTTTGTTCCCCTTTTTAGGTAATACACGACTTCCTGTTTTCATTGAAAGAGACCCCTGAGAAATTCCAAATAGTAACGAATTTCCCACGCCGGGTCCTGCCTTGCCTCCCGACGGAAGAGCAGCCCAATCCCCCCACTCTGAAGGAAGCCGGTCTAAGCCGGTCAGAAGTCCTCTTTGTGCAGGACCTCACAGACGATTGACATTTAGCTTTGCTAACCCTCTGATCACGCGTCAAGTCCCGCCTCCCCTCCAGTTTGTTCGATGGCCTGGACGAGGGATCACTGAAATAAACCTTTTCTGAATTTAAAAAAAATAATAATATCCCATCCTTCCCTGCAGTGAAGTTTTGTTCTGTAAAATGAGTGCAAGGTGAACTGCCCTGTAAATACATGACTTAGATATTTAAGGACAGGCCTGGAAGCCACAACAGAGTTATCTTTTTCTTTTCTTTTTTTAATGCAAATCAAGTTCGACCATATAATTGTATCTCATCTAATGACCAAAAGAGAGGTTGTCAGCAAAGGATCGGATGGGCTGCTTGTGGTTCAGATAAGAAAACTAAAGGCCACAACCTTTCCATGTGGCTTTGTATATATAGAGTATAGTGCAAGTCTGCCCATAGTGTGCCTGTGGTAATTCATAGATGCCTATGTTACCTGTCGTCCATCTGATGGGTCTGGTCATGTAAAGATGTCATTTTCCAATTCTAAATTAAACATTTTAAAATGTTGTTGTGGTTTGACTAACAATGTTCTGGTTCGAGCTTGTTCAACTTTAACGTTGCAGCCTGCTGCACAAACCTGAAGCCATGGCGATTTTAATATTTTTGTAGGTATGTGGAAATAAATATGGTGCTGAATAATGGCTTAAAACATTCATTGTACAATTTTCTAAAGTAATTGGAGAGGTAGTAACTCATATTACTTTGTTTTATAGCATTAAGTCTGTTTCAATGTGAGTTCTGAACTATTAGGGTGAATCTCACAAAGTTGGTCAAAAGATGGGTTACATTTAACCCCCCAAATCAAAGAGTCTACTTACGCCATTAAGGTTTTCTTTTGAACATTTTCCCCATTAATCATAAATGCATTTTCCATATAATGATCCAATCAGAAAAGGTAGTATTTCTTATGCTGCCTTTATTCTGATTTGAATCAACAAATTGTGTACAGATACTGAAGATTTATATTACTGTATCACAGTAATGATGTGCTCAACATTGAGAATGTAAATTGCCCATGTCTCAATGCAAAAAAAACAAAATGAACTCATATTTTAGCAGATATCATAATTTTTTTTTTCTATCATGTTATGACCAATAAGTGGTTATTGTAAATCTATACATTTTTTTTGTATGCTAGAAGTGAATTTAGGCAACATTATAATGAAACTATTGTATAAATGTTGATTTTTAAATCTGCTATAAATAAACACATTCTGTTTGAATAAAACAAAATAGTGATTATAATAATAAAGGAGAGATCAATGGGATATTGGTTAGATAATAGAATGCATAAATCCATAACCAATACATTTAAGTCATTACTTGAGTATTAATCAAGAAAGTTTGTGTGTGTGTGAGTAACTTTAATAAAGGTATTTTTTTTCCAAGAATGAACTATCATATTTATTCACCAGTGCACAGAAATTCAAAGGGATGCTCTCTTATATTAAAGGGTTAAATCCAGTAGACGATGCTAGATTCAAGGAAAAATGGGAAACAATCACATTACCTAAAACAAATTATTCAGTAGGTTTTAAAGGAGTAGTTCACTTTAAAAAAACTTTTGCTGATAATTTACTTACTCATGTCATCCAAGATGTCCATGTCATTCTTTCTTCAGTCGAAAATATATTTTTTTTTATGAAAACATTCCAGGATTTTTTCCATATAAATGGACTTCAATGGGAACCAAATGGTTCAAGGTCCAAAAGACAGTTTCAGTGCAAACTACAAACTGTTCAAAGGGCTTTAAATGATTCCAGATGATGAAAAAGGGTCTTATCAGCGAAATCGACTCGCTCATTTAAAAAATAAAAATAAAGTTTAAGTTTTATAACCTCAAATGGTCGCCTTACTCTGTTCTGTGATACGCGTTCGTGACTCTCCTATTCGAACTCGTGCATCAAAATGAATAAATCTTTTACGAGTTAACTCATTCGTTGAATGAACCAAGCGACACAAAAGAAAAAATTCGTTCATTTTGATGAACGAGTTCGACCAGGAGAATCACGAATGCGCATCACAGAACAAGGTGACCATTTGAGCTTAAAAACTTAAACGTTGTTATTGTTTTTTTTTTTAAATGAGTAATCGTTTCGCTTGATAAGACCCTTATTCATCGTCTGAAATTGTTTAAAGCCCTTTGAAAAGTTAACATTTTGCACTGAAACTGTCTTTTGGACCTTGAACCGTTTGGTTCCCACTGAAGTCCATTATATGGAGAAAAATCCTGGAATGAAAAAACCTTAATTTCTTTTTGACTGAAGAAAGAATGACATGAACATCTTGGATGACATGGGGTGAGTAAATTATCAGCAAAAGTATATATATATATATAATTTTTTTTTTAAGTGAACTACTCCTTTAACCCATCACTGATATAACATAAATATATTGTGATTCCATTTATTGCACCAAATAATGTTCCTTTTGATTACATGGGCAAATATGACCCGGGCATTCTTTATGAGATTCACCTTTTAACTGTTTTGAGAGACAGAAACCCTCAGACAAGTAACTAAAACCGCAACACATACGTATCTGTGCAAAACGTTTAAAGCATTGATTACTTTAGTCAGTGTAGTATGAGTATACATCACACATTTATTAGTGAACAACCCTCTCCAATCAGCCACAATTAAAAAAAATATGATTGCACTACTCGGTAAAAGCAGAACTAGCAACTTTCCTTTAAAAAAAGTACAAATCTTAAAAATTTCAATCAGTATACAGATGTATTTATAATACACTATAACTAGTTATGTTAATTGCTACAAACAATGATTCCAATGGAATGAAAAAAAATTATAGCATTAAGAACCATTTCCTATATATAATATATATATATAATTATATATATATTAGCTTTTTATTTCATTTTTTTATTATTGTTTTTTTTCTTCCAAATACAAACATGGCAAAAATGAGGTAACTGTAAATGTGCAAGTACCAAAGCAAAATATCTTCCTAACACAGAACACATGCCCCTGGCCCTGTTGTTGGCTGGGTAAGTCTGGAGTTCAGGCAATGACTGACCCCTAAAGGCCAGGAGGAGAATAGAACAGTAAACAATCCACTATCCCACCACAGCAAGAAATCATTGGTAAACAATCAGTGGCGTCTATGGAGCAATCAACAAATCACAAATCCTAAAGTATTTAGCTGCTTATTGGAACACAATTTTCCACCACACAAGCTGTGAGATTATTTATTAGTTGAATCACAGAAAGACTACAAGATTCTATTTATCATCATAACTCATAGGTTGTTGTTTTTTTTTCCTCTTTTTCTTTTCTTTTTAGTAATTCAGTACAGGTAACACTGAGGTTCTTAAGGAATCTTGGTTATTGTGAAAAATTCCTTTATAAATCTAAGTAAGGATATAATAGAAATAGCCCATAGCCGGTTAACCCCAAGCAAAGTGCTTGCGTGATATCAACAACTTAACAGTTACAGATGCTCAAGGTAGAGAGAACCGTACAACAGGTACATATATTTCGGACCCGTTTTGGTGAATGAGCTGATAGCGCCGTGTTGTTTTAACCCACACAAAACCTCCTACTACTTCCATTTAAGGCAGATGCATTGAATCGGATCACTTGGGCGGTGAAATAACATTATCCTTTAAAAAGGTCACTGTCTACCAGCACATACAAGTAAAGCTAAATAGTTTTTCTTTTTTTTTTCTCTTAATTGAACCCTTGTCCAATTAACTGATGCTGACCTCCGCTAGGGTACTAATAGCACTTGCATGCTGGTATGAATAGAGACCCATGACAAACTATTGCATTCTCTTATGTGAATGTAGCATTACACCTAAATATAGAATATCTAGCACCTTTTACCATATGGCTTTCCATTATCTAGATTCCAGGCAAGTGTGTCAGTAACTGAGGCAACAATAGAAGCACAAAATGTGGTGAGGAGGAGCCAATCACATTTCCCATCCCTCTTCCCGCTGGGCATTGAGCTTTGTTATTTTCAAACATCTTATATTATTATTTTTTTTCTTCTTCTTTTGCAAGTACAAGCACAATAAAATCTTGTAGTCATTCGGGTTCTATTACAAATGTGTGCAGTACAGCGCATGGCAGTTATCAGCTGAGCAGAAAGTCCCTGACACCTCAGAACCCAAAGCCAACTAGATCTCACCGAAAAACCAGCTGGGACCTGGTAAGACATGCATGCATATTGTGCACAATTAAATACTTGCCCACCCCTGATATCTTTCACTGAAAATACAGATTTCATTTTTTTATTAGTCTTCTTTTTTTTTGAATCCTTAAATCATGCAAACACTGTAAGAATAGCTCTGGAGTGGTCTAGGAGAACAGTGTGCACCGTGGCACCTTTTCCAACTGGATTACAACCTTTATGTGTGGTTCAAGTACAAGAACACGGAAAAAACGTAACTGGCTGGAAAACAGGTTCCAGTAACATACGTGAATTAATCGGCCTGCAGTGACGAAAAGCCTGTTCTCACTTCATACAACATGTCACTTCATCTTTTTTTTTTTTCTTTGCATGCCAGTCTTATAATGGAATAATATTCACCACTAGTTAAAAAAGGAATATTAGTTCAGTTGATTACATTTAAAATATGCATGGCCTGAGGAAAACAACCCAAGAATACCCAAACATATTCTCCATGGCATCAATCCAATTTGAAATGGAACTGTTTCCTAGTATTTTTCAATTACAGAGAGGCCTGAGTGATTTTTCTTTTTTTTTCCTTTTGTTATACTCAAAATATATGCCAGTGAACCAGATATGTATACATAGATTAATTATCAAAAGTGTGGATTAAATTCAGTGACAATGGCTTTTTTTTTCTAAAAACCTGGCACGCAAACGCAAAGATACTCACATTCTCACTGAGAGAGTCCCTTTACCCAAGAAGCCAGTGTGTCTATTGAGTTACAATGACTATTCAGTGGACAAACGACTCAGGAATATATATATATATTTAAAATATAAATATATATATATATTTAAAAGTCCTACAATTAAAGTACTTAGGGAAAAAAAAAGAACCCAAATAGTTCATAGTTTTCACCCGAACAACATTCAGGTTTGTTTTTTTGGAATCGTGTGAACCACAACTTGAGCGTTGTTACAGCTGCATCTTTTTTTCTTTAACGACCTTAACTGCTTCTCGTGTCTGCATCCTTTTGTATCCCTACCCGGGATCTTCGTGGAACGACAACAGTCAACTGGCACACAGGAGAGGGCGTAGCTAGAAATTCAAAGGGTTTCAACATTCTTTTGTCTTAAAAACAAGACGATAATTAGCAACCTTTCACACCAAGGCTATGCATACAATGTTTTTTTTTTCTTTCACATCACTTGACACTGTGAACACGGCCTGAGACCTGACAACGGGAGGCAAACTAAAACGCGCTTTAGTATTTCGACTTCGAATCCTTCAAAAAACGCTCTAAGAGAAGAAATAAATAACACCACTTTAAAAAAACAAAACAACGTATACTATTAAAAGAGGAACTGAAGATTAGTAACAGGTTTGTGCTTGTCAAGGTCTTGAGAAGGCAGAGCTAAAAATCTTGTAGAGTATATTGATTATTTGGCTCACGAATGAGGAAAAACAAAAGGCCTAGTCCTCCAAAATCAGGTCAAAACGTTGCGTTCACCTCTCGCACTCATTGCACGTAATTGCTTTCCTCAAAGTCTTCCACCCTTTCCCAAAAAGTCATTCTGGAAAGGCAAATGCGACCTTCCCGTGGACTTCATCCGACGTTGTGGTTGAAATGCGATTCGAATATTGCTAGTCTAAAAGAACAGTCCGGCGTGGCCCGTGAAAGATGTTCTCCTGCACTGAGCCGAGAAAGAGTGTGATGTCCAGAATGGATGTGGGTTGTGCAGTGCAGCCAGGTGGGAAAGCTGGCAGAGGCAGTGTGCCGTCCTCGTCCCTGTGTCCCCATGGGCCGGTCAGATTGGCCTTGCCAGCAAAAAAGCCAAAACCCCACAGCTTCCTCAATGTCTCTACGACTGAGGTGAAGTTTTCCCCTTGTCGTTTCCCAGTCCTTTTTCTTTTGTCTACGTTTTCCTCTTTAACCTAAGGCCTTGGAACTTTGAACCACTGAAAGTCACACCTTCACGACAGCATTTCGCAGATAAATGAGGATCGGGATTAAGATATTCAAATGATCAATACATTATTGCAAAACATAGATTATTAACAAGTCCCCCAGCCCATCATCCGTTGTAGAGACATGCATCTATGATGGCCGTTCACCGCGTCTTACCGACTCGTCTGATTGCACGGTAAAGCCAAAGACCACCGCCATCTTAACCCGCTCCCGCAGTCCCTAACGATACTAAAGCACGATTTTAATCATCTGTGATCAAACAACTAGAGAATATTCAATTGTGTAAACAAATATGCCAACACAACACGTATTACAGGTTATCTTTGGAATCTGCGATAAACGAGGGCAGGGAAATGAAAAAGAAAGATGGGGGGAAAAAGGTCAGAACTCCGAAGTTGCAATAGGCGGCAGTAGCTTTCATGAAACTCACACAATGACGCACAGCAGAGGTCAAACAGGTTCCTTACAAATTCCAAGATTGCTTATTGTAGAGGTGGGGTTGGGAGCGGGGTGGGGGGTAGATTTGCGTTTGGCTGGAGATCAGGTGTCCCCACTCACAGAACACACTCAAGGATTTGTGCTGCTTTCCAGTGAAGGACAAAAACCTGAACTCATTCCACGTCCCGGTGAACCTCAGACGCGTCGGCTCGACAGATTGGACAGGTGCGATTGGTCTGCAAGACATGTTACGGATTAATTTCTAGAAAGCCAGTGACGTTTCTGCACACCATTACCTGATCTATGCATCAGCTAATAACTGTGCCTGCTTAAATCAACACTTATACGAGTAGATATTGATTAAAAAAAAAACATTCAGTGGTTTGGGGCCAGTAGGGAAAAAAATACTTTTATTCAGCAAGGATGCATTAAAGGGTTAGTTCACCCAAAAATGAAAATTGTCAGATTCACTCACCTCGAATCAAACAGATCTCATTCCCCATTGACTACCATAGTAGGGAAAAATACATACTATGGTAGTCAATGGGGAATGAGTTCTGTTTGATTAAAACATTCTTCCAAATATCTTCCTTTGTGTTCAGCAGAACAAATAAACACATAGAGGTTTGGAACAACATGAGGGTGAGTAAATACTGACAGAATTTTCATTTTTGGGTGAACTAACCCTTTAAAGTGATCAAAAGTGAGCTTTAAGACTGTAAAATTGCTATTCCTATGAACTTTCTTTAAATCAAGGAATCCTGAATAATAACAATAATAAATGTTACCTGAGCACCAAATCAGCATGATTCTGAAGCACCATTTTTAAATATGTTAAAACAGTTTTAACAATTTAAACAGTTTTAAATTGTTATAATCTTTCACAATATTACCATATTTCTGATCAAATAAATGCAGCCTTGGTGAGCAAAAATAACACGGTAACACTTTACAATAAGGTTCATTAGTTAACATTAGTTAACTACATTAGTTAACATGTACAATATGTGAACAATACTTCTTCAGCATTTATTAATCTTAGTTAATATTAATTCCAACATTTACTAATATGTTATTAAAATCAATGGTTGTATTAGTTAACATTAGTTAATGGACTGTGAACTAACATGAACGCACAATGAACAGCTGTATTTGTATTAACTAACATTAATAAAGATTAATAAACACTGTAACTAATGCATTGCTCATCGTTAGTTCATGTTAGTTAATGCATTTACTAATGTTAACTAATGAACCTTATTGTAAAGTGTTACCAATAACACAAACCCCAAACATCTGAATCGATTATGTACAGAAGCAATTTACAAGCCATCAGACACTTAACCCTAAAACCATATTCTGGACAAATGTGGACAAAATAGTTTTGATTTATTTTTAAAAATACTTCCCTCTGATCCTGAGCGGTACAATACTTGGCTGATTTTTCCTAAGTTTGCCTCCTGAACACACTCAATGAACACACACACTCAAACACTCTTTGACTCAATTCTACAATGTTAAATGGGTGAAAAAAACCTCATTAATCTTGTATTTGGGTCAAAAATGGGCACCCATAGAAATGAATGGGAAAAACAGCAATTTAGAGGATTCTAAAATAAGCCGAAATAAGACACCAGGTGACAGCAAAGTCTTTAGGTTTTAGCTCTAAGAACTTATTGGAATGAAATTTTAATGTTGTTAAAAAAAATTAAATAAAACATAAAAATAAGCATAATTTACATAGAAAATATGGTACTTTTTCTGAAGATAATAAATTCAAAAATACCCCCAAAATAAAAAAAAAACACCATAAATGGATAGACAAAACTTTATCAAATACAGTGATTTAACATTTATAATAAATAAAAATTAGGATCACACCTGAGTCCTCTGTGCCCACATTTGTCCACATTTACAGGATTAAGGGCTATAAAGTGAGATACGGTTCGAGCGCTACAAACCTACATTTGTTGACTATTACTATTTACATCATCTTAGTGTTTTGCTGTTATTGTGTATTAAGATGTTGTTCTTACCTTTAACCACTTGTCTACACATTTCGCATGAAATTCGTGGTTGCAGGGTAATACTCTAAAGTAGCTGCCTTGACTCAAAATCACTAAAGCATACAACACACCTATAAGAAAAGTCAAAGGAACATCAATACAAGGTCACAATCAAAACTTCCAAGATTATAACAGAAAACACTTACAGAGTTTGCTCAGATTGGTGGTTTTCTAAATTGAACCTGTAGGACGGAAGTTGCTCTATATCAGCTTTCGTCTAGTCCTCGAGGTTTTGCTTCTCCAGTCTTTCGGCAAGGTTTAATAACGCCTGAGAGAAAAATCACAAGTGTTCAAACTCTCCACACAAACTGTGATAAGATATTGATGTTTTCCTAAATTAGCTTTAATTCTATAACATAACTCACTAATTCTATAAAGTTAACCTTTTCTGAACTACAGAGTCACTCTTTTTGAAAATGATCGTATGTATAAACTTTCAAAAATTCAGTAAACAGCGAGGCAGTTCACTAGGCCTACATAAAAACCATCAGTGGCTGATTTTTTGACAAACCAGGTTAAACAAAACAGTGAGGAAACTACATCACCCAGCATGAGAGGATTCTCATTTACCTCATAGTTCTCCATCTCCACATCGTCTACATCCAAGTCCAGACTGATAGCAGGACCCACAGCAGTTGGAGGCACAGGTAGCATCGAGCTGTTTCATAGGTCACAAACACATTAGCATCACAAATCATGAGAATCATCAATTCACTCTGGTAAAAGAAATATCACAAAGTCTTCATATAATTATAAGCAGCGTTGAGGGTAACGCATTACAACGAAGCGTGCATTAAGTAATCAGATTACTTTTTTGATATAACATGTAAAGTAACTCGTTCCTGAATAAATGTACATTAACATTCAAGTTACGTTTTTAAAAAGAAATTTAAATTACTTTGCAATTTAATTAACTTTTAACTTTTATTAAACAACCAGTCGGAGCCTTAGTGTTGCGGGCAGCGACATAAATTTGAGTCCCAGCTAGAGACATCTCTTGTGTGCGAGGGAGCAGACTAAAATTAATGCACTATTGAAAGGCCTTACTTTTACAATTAAAGGAGAAGTTCACTTTTTAAAAAAATTTGGCTGATAATTTACTCACCCCCATGTCATCCAAGATGTCCATGTCCTTCTTTCTTCAGTTGAAAAAGAAATTAAGGTTTTTAATGAAAACATTCCAGGATTTTCTCCATATAATGGATTTCAATGGGAACTAGGGTTGGGGATCGAGAATCGGAGTACCGATTGGCACTAAATTTTCGCTTTTGCGAAATCGTTCAGAAAGTAAAAATTTCATTCCTAGTTTCGATATTCACAGTCCGTCGACCGGAAGAAGAAACCGCTGAACAACATCAATGAAGAAGCGTCTACCGGAAGTGTTGGCAGAACTCGCATTAGTTCTAACATGAGTAGCTTACGTTGGCGGTCCAAAGTGTGGCTTCACTTTTCTGAAAAAAAAACGAAATCTCTGCAAAATGCAACATTTGTGACAAAAGGAGTATTTGTGACAGAAGGAGTATTTCCTTTAGAAAGGAGTATTTCCTTCAGAAAGACCGTCAGGTTAGCTAAACTTTTTCTACCCTGCCTCTTAAAAGAATCGGAATCAAAGAATCGTTAGGAACCGGAATCGAAAACAAGGAATCGGAATACAGAATCGTCAAATTCGAACCGTATCTAACCTAATGGGAACCAAACAGTTCAAGGTCAAAAAGACAGTTTCAGTGAAACTAAACAAATCTTTTCGCGTCATTTGGTTCATTTAACGAACAAAATGAACAAGTTGACTCAGGAAAAGATTCATTCATTTTGATGAACGGGTTTGAATAGGAGTCACGAATAGGCTTGGGTATCGTTTAATCTGAACGATTCTGATTCCGATTCTGATTCCTTGTTTCGATTTGGCTCCTAACGATTCTTGATTTCGATTCTTTCAAGAGGCAGGTCCAAAGTTTAGCTAACTTACTTGCTAACCTACGGTCTTTCTGAAGGAAATACTTCTTTCTAAAGGACATACTCCTTCTATCACAAATACTCCTTTTGTCACAAATGTCCATCAAAAACCTTAATTTCTTTTCGACTGAAGAAAGAATGACAAGGATATCTTGGATGACATGGGGGTAAGTAAATTATCAGCAAAACATTTTTTTTAAGTGAACTACTCCTTTAACTTTCCCCAACACTGATTATAAGCTTACAATGTCCATTATTAGATATGAAACTATTAGATACGGGCAAAATGTGTTTGAATTGTATTATAAACAGCAGAAGACCCTCACAGGAAGTATGGTAAGAAGCCGGGGTAGTAGGGCGATGGAGGAGGCGCGGAGGCAGAGGCTGCTGTGAATCGGTACCTCTGTCCAGTTATACGCCTCGGCAGCATGTGCGGATATGGCTGAGGAAATAGACATGAGGAAAACCATTTAAATTAGTATTTTTCATTTACCAACTTTATCCAAAGCTACTTTGGCAGCATTTCTACTATATCATATGATGTAAATTCTCATTTTTGCCCCGATATCTTGAATTTTAGTGGCATTCTAACTGCTTTCTATAGGCTCAATCACAGTGAGTTGTTGTCACGTATCGACTATATGAAATGTCAGATGACTACTTGTTTTTTTCCATGACTAATTCATTAAATTTAATGCATTAAACCCACAGCCCTTAATTTTGCATAATGTCATTACTTGTTTATGCAAATTCTCATTTAAATCAAGACTTGTTCTCGATTTATCTCCGTCGACATACAGAGCAGAGACATCTCACCATCGTAGGTAGCTCTTGATGGAGGGCTCCTGGGTACTGGAGGGGACGGAGGGGTCATTGCTGGTGGATGGTGCGGCTGGAGGATAAGAGAATGTTCCTGACGGATGCTGGTTCTCTCTAGATCATCCACTTCATCTCTCATCTCTCTGCAGAGGCTGAATACACACATGTAAAGACATTGCACAACCAGAAAGAAGAAAAAACAAAGATTGACAATTAATACCATAAAGCGATGCTATTTTACAAAGGATACCATTTATTTATCCATTATGGGGGTTATCTGTTACCAATGACTAACTGTTGTTTGAGTAGATTGATGGCTTTGCTTTACAAATTACACTGTAACAGTAATCACATTACACACTGATTACTGTAATGCATTACAGTCAACATTGGAAACAGCATGGCAACCTTCAAACATGGCTCATCCAATCACATTTACAGTTTTATGCTTTTAACTGTAACTATGTTTTGATGTAACTCTCAGGTGTAACAATGTAAATATGTAGGCAGATTAAAAATAAGCTTGTTAAAAGTAAGCTGTATTTATCAAAGAAGGAAACTCATCAAATTAAATTAACTGCATTTTTATATAATGCCTGACTCCATAAATATGCAACAAAACATTTAGAGTTGAATTACCAGCAAATATAACTGCATTACTACATTTACAGCTACAGTGTTATAGAATTACTCACACCATGAATGTTGGTCATGTTGTCAATTTAACTTTTTTTGAAATGCACAAAATTTCAGTTCTATTTCTCTCCTTTTGAGCTTGAATGGACAAATGAACGCAAAACTAAAGTCAAAATGCCTCTCTCAGAGAGTATCCCATAAACACAATCGGGTTATGTTGTAACAATTGAGAAAGGAAACGAATGAGTATCATTATATTAGATCTGTGCATTATCTTAAGGTGACAGTAGCCTAATATGCAGATTTTGTGTCACCAAATGTAAAGTACAAACAAAAGACAAAATCACTTATTTTCTAGTTTTTTTGAAAATTCAAACTTCTTATAAAAAAAAATACATTTTATTAATTAACTTAATTTATACAGCAAAGACTATGCAGTGTTATTATACTGTCAAGGTTTTAGGCCTACAAAACACTGAAAAACAAAGCACTGCTTATTTAATTTGTATCTTTTAGGGCTGTCAAGCGATTAATCGTGTATTAATTGCATCCAAAATAAAAGTTTGTGTTTACATAATATATGTGGGTGCACTGTGTATCATTATTTTGTGTGTATATATATATATATATATATATATATATATATATATATATATATATATATATATATATATACACAAGCACCGCATGTATATTTAAGAAAAAATACTATTTATATATAAAATATTTATATTTATATATAATATAAATTATATATAAATCTATATACAGTATATACATGAAAATATTTCTTATTATTTTGGATGCGATTATCGCGATTATCGTTTGATAGCCCTAGTATCTTTGTTCTAATTATCTATACTTGTAATTTATTTATTGTTTTCTATGCAGATGCACTAGCCTCAAAAATCATCCTGAGAATTATTAATTCTTTACAATACAGCTATTCAAATCTGGTCAAATTGTTTTCATTTTGCAGAAAAAAAACTAAATATTGCACTCTTTTTTCAAATATTGTGCCCTAACTTGTCCTGCAGGTGTTATTTACTATCATTACATCTATCACATATATTATATTACATCTTTATATCAGCCAACGTGCTACCATGCTGTTCAAGATAACAGCAATCAAAAAATACCATCCTTAATAAGAATATGTCAAAATTATACTGCTATTTTAAGAATATTATATATATCACAAGAATTACACTTTAATTTGCCTAAATAGGACATTGATAAAAGTTCTCTTCCATTTAGTAGCATTCATAGATGTTGTGATCTGCACTCACCATGCGCGGGTGCTGGGGCTGTATGGGAACAAACTGGTTAAGTGGAGGCAGATGAGGCGGTGGTGAGGCGGCACTGGCGGATTAGGGTGAAGGATAAAATGCTCACTGGAGATCATTGGTGGAAATGCCTGATAGGACACTGGCAGGTGCTGCATGGTGCAGGCCTGTAATGAGCTGCAGACACACAGACAGAGAGAAACACCAGACAACAAAAGGGTCACTCACACCATAGAGTACACTCCTGAAGAAAGTGAGGATGGGCAATTGAACACTGCATGCTAACATACTCTGGACTAAAGCATATCTAACACTTTCCCTACTCTGTACTATTTAGAAATCTTCTAAACCATTTTAAAAGCATTAGGGTTAATGATGGGGAAAACCTTAGTTTATATAATTTCATTAAGCATACATAATGTCTTAAAAAACATCACTATTGCCACATAAAAGAAGTACAGAGGTGGGTATGTTGACACAAATGCATGGTGAAATTAGCAGAAAGTACACCATTGTAATTAAAGATCAAATACCCCAAAGACATTTGCAGTGACAATGCAAACAAAAACTAAGGGGGTTGCACATTGTCCCTTGAAAGTTGCATCATAAAATGTAATGCAATGCAATGTAGCTTTATACCAATGTCTAATGTGGAAGCATGAGTGGGACGTACAGAACAAGACTCGTAATCGATATCTTTGGCTAGAAGGACAGGTGGGCATAATGGCTGCCTGGGACACACATACATCGGCTAAAGTAAAGCTGGAGCGATGGGAAATGTTAGGTGTGCTCTACACAGACTTCACTGACATTCCAGCTCTTCCTTTTCAAACTCACTGGAGGAGGAAGGCAGCAGAGCAGAGAGAGCTGTCCGCTGAACATTACCGAGCATGCTGGGAGCTGCTGAGCATTGCAGGCTGGGATAGGTTGCCCGTGTGGATTGGAAAACCGTGGGTCGTCACCGTGGTAACTGTGTAAGATATCGGAACGGATCCTTGATGCATCTTGAAGGACGACACAAACAGTTCAGGTTACTTGTTAAAAAAACAGCCACTATCTCTGATTTTCATTATCATAGCAATCATCTGATGTCAGCAATATCACTGCAATCTGATCACACTTTCACAGACAAGGCTTGGATTAAGCCAGGATTAGTTCAATTAGGATTGTAGATAAGTGATTTTATAAATGTGCCTTAAACATTACTGGTGTGAATCTTGAAACAAAACAATGGCACAAACATGTTTTTTAGATGAGTCAGTGCAAGTTACTTACAGTTAAAATGCAGGTATATGGGGTCCACCTTAAAAAGCATGCACAGAGAAGTCCAAATTAAACATGATTTAGTGACTCATAAATGTAAGTACACATCGATGGCCTAAGACACAAAACGAGCAGTTTGCGTGAGAAAACGAACAGTATTTATATAATTTTTACCTCTCGTAAGTAACCACAGCCAAAAAGCGCCCGCACCCTCAGATCACTTGGACGTGGCTGTGGTTACACGAGGTAAAAACTATATAAATACTGTTCGTTTCTCACGCAAACCGCCTCGTTTTGTGTGTTAGGCAATCAATGTGTACTTACATTTACAAAACATTAAATCATGTTTAATCTGGACCTCTCTGTGCATGCTATTTAGGTGGACCCCATAGGTCTCCATTATATGACTGACAGACAAGAACGGTTTGACCTAAAAATATCAAAATTGAAAATACTGTGGAAACAATGACACCTACATCTTGGATGCCCTTGAGGTAAGCTAAAACATATCAAAAATTCATTTCAAAGTGAACTATCCCTTTAAATGTTTTTTTTTTTCATTGAAACATTCAAGCGATTTGTTTAAAAACACTGATTCCTCCAGTAAAGAAACAAGTCTTTATGTTTGAGTCATTGAAACATTCATTCAAATAATTTATTTAAAATAATAGACTGAAATTAATATATATAATATATATACACTACCAGTCAAAGGTTTAAGATTCGGTAAGATTTTTTATGTTTTTAAAAGAAGTCTCTTCTGCTCACCAAGGCTGTAATTTTTTTTATAAAAAATACACAAAAAACACAGTAATATTGTGAAATATTATGACAATTTAAAATGACTTTTTTTATGTTAATATTAAAATGTAATTTATTCCTCTGAAAAAAGCTGAATTTTCAGCATCATTACTCCAGTCTTCAGTGTCACATGATCCTTCACAAATCACTCTAATATGATGATTTTATGCTCCAAAAACATTTATGATTATTATCCATGTTGAAAACAGTTTTTTTTACATTTTTATTTCAGGATTCTTTGATGAATAGAAAGTTAAAAAAGAACAGCTTTTATCTGAAATGGAAAGCTTTTGTTACATTAAACACTACCCTTTAAAAAGTTTGGGGTCAGTAAGAATTTGTATTTTATTTTTGGGGGAAATAAATAAGAAATCAATACTTCTATTCATCAAGGATGAGTTACATTGATTAAAAGTTACAGTAAAGACATTTATAATGTTAGAAAAGATTCTAATTAAATAAATGCTGTTCTTTGAACTTTCTTTTCATCAAAGAATCCTGAAATAAAAATGTAAAAAACTGTTTTCAACATGGATAATAATCATACATGTTTTTGGAGCATAAAATCATCATATTAGAGTGATTTGTGAAGGATCATGTGACACTGAAGACTGGAGTAATGATGCTGAAAATTCAGCTTTTTTTCAGAGGAATAAATTACATTTTAATATATATTAACATAAAAAGTCATTTTAAATTGTCACAATATTACTGTGTTTTTTGTGTATTTTTTATCAAAAAATTGCAGCCTTGGTGAGCAGAAGAGACTTCTTTTAAAAACATAAAAAATCTTACCCAATCTTAAACTTTTGACCGGTAGTGTATATACACTGCATCAATTAACATTTTAACAGAACCTCTAGTTAAGTATGTGTTATTTTGTTTAGTTGTCTATTCAGAATAATGAGGGCATTATGCAAAAAAGAGGGATGGAGAACACCACCTGGATAGTGGCTTCCAAAAACGTGAGTGTGGGACCCATGGTCTAAATGAATAACTGTCGTTTGAACTGATACCTGCTCGTGAAGATCCACCATGATGGAGTTCTGCTGGGGGGGCTGTGTGGCAGTATGCAGCATGCGTGGAGGTGCACTGGTGTGGCTATATTGCCTGGACTCATCTAAAGGAATCTGCTGATGCTGGGAGAAGACAGGGTGGAGGAAGTTCTCATCCTGATGTAGGGAAGTGTGCACAGCAGGTCTATCTCGCTGCCCCCACTGACGTCGTACTGGAGGACTAGGACATGAACGCCCACATAACGTAAGTAGTAGTCACTGTGCAGATGTTTTTTTTATAAAATGCTAATTTCATCCAACTCTATGCCACTGGCTGACCCACCTTCTCCTGAGGTGCAGAGGGGTGATGCAAGGCTCCCCGACGACCCTCCTCTGGTTTAAGGGGGCTGTTGATGGCCGCCTACTCACTGCTACTTCCCATGGTCGCATTTGTGACGTTGTACGAACGAGTCACACCTGCCTGGGGTGGGGAACCAGTAGTGCAAGAGGCACTTGTGTCTAACAGCTTCAGATTGTCGGAACTCTGTTTGAAACACAAGAAATATTGGTTTTGTGAATTGAATAAACATTTTCGTTGTCATTTAGTGTGCATTATAACTTAAGTTAGTTAAAGAGGACCTATTATGGTCAGGAAAGTTATGAAGCACTCCAACCTAGATATCCCTCATTTAAATAATTCCCACCCAAGGTATAACCAAATAAGGAAAGGCCTGATTGAGTTGCTTTAGTAGCATTTCAAAACTCATGGTTATGGTATTTGTGGTGTGACATTTCTAAAATATTCTCGAAGCGGTTGACCAATCACAACACACTGGTCCAGCCAACTGATCAGAGCACATATTGTGCTTTTCGGAAGGAGGGCTTCATAAAAACAGAAGTGAACAGAGGTGTGTCTTAAAATTACAGCAGCCTAATAAACCTGCTGTCATTAATATTAATAAAACAACATAAGACAAAGAGAATATCCAACACAGTCTCATGAAGATGCGTATCTATACCACGAGTGTCATTTCTCGTGGCATTTATACACCAAAAATGTTTTTTTGTTTGTGTGTATATGGTACACACTAAAAAACCCTGGGTTAGGTTTGGGGGGGGGAGTTCATGCATATTATACGCCAAAAAGTGCGTATCATATGTACGCGAAAATACGTGTGCCATATACACGCAAAAACTGTTTTGGGCGTATAAATGCCACGAGAAATGACATTCGTGCCATAGATACTAACTTTCATGAGATCGGCCTTGAATCTCACTCCTCCTGAGTCACTTTTATAAGTTTAATAAGAATACATGTTGGCTGTATTTAACTCACAGTAAAGACTACGCACTGTATTGAATTAATTTATACAATTTATGTTCTTTAAGTGCCTGCCTTGTAATTTTCCCTTGTAAATAGTTTATTTGTTCTTATTTTTTACTATTTCCTTTAGTAAGCTTGAGAGGTTTTTTTCCCTCAGGCTAGTATTAGTTTTTTTGTGAACCAATTGCACTATAAATTACATTTTTTTTTCTAGGTTATTTTGCCTAATTTCCACATTCAATATAGGCTCCTTATTGTATTACAGCACATACACACATGTGCACGCTTCAAAAACTGCTTTAAATCTGTTGACAAACTAAAAGATGTAAATGAAATTTGCATACATTCAAAATGAAAGATATAAATTGTCCTGAATGTCAGCTCGCTTATTTTGTTCAAGATAAGGATTGAGTCATGCAAACAAGAAACGATGCTTCTAAAAGCTGTTGCTCCAACCACACAACTTTGCAATGCTATTTGCGAATGTTCGTTACTTGGAACTATGGTTTCGGGAAACACAGACTTGTTGAAATATGCTGATAACGACAGAACTTGTGACCATGGTTGGCTAACAATGCTTTTGGGAAGCTGAAGCTCACCCTAGCGTTACTGACAGACTGAGAAAAGAGGTGCTGTAATAACATGTCTTTCAAAACACAAGGCAAATTAGTCTTGTGATACACTTATTGTTTAGCATGCAGGGAACCTAGTTTAAGTCCTATTTACATGATGTTGCATTTATATTTTGTTTACAGATCCTTTTGTTCTAGTCAGAATCACAAGCAACCGAACTGACATTTGACAACGAATAGTTTCAGTCTATTGTATGTAGACGATAAACATCTGTTGTATGGAAAACAGAAGCATTAACATTCTTCAAAATGTCTCCTTTCATTTAATAAAAATAAAGAAAAAGAATACAAGCTACTTTGGGGTTAATTCCTTTAAAAAATTACCCTGGACTTGGTGAAAGTGTGAAGACCAGAATATAGCCTATTATAATATAATAATATAATATATAGTGTTCTGAAAGCAAAACAGCATGGATAATTTTAATAAATTAAAATATGATTAGATTTGCCTTTAAAAAAATTGTTTTATAGATTGTGACATTATTTCATTATGTGTAATCTTTGAAGTAAACCAAGACTGTGGGAGCAGAAATTATATATAACCAGCCTTTTCAGGCAGGTAGACATAACACCTCCCTGAAAGTCATCAGAATGAATAATTAAAATATTATTTATGTACATTTCAAATCATTTATATTACTTTCCACACAAAATCAGTGAAGTGTGCATGATTCACACAAGCAAAACTTATCACAATGTGACATTTAAATGTCCAATGCCATGTGTAAAATAAGAAAACAAATAACAGCAAATCTTTACAAACAGTGTTTAATGGAAAGACGGGGCTGATTTGCCACAAAGAGGGGAGCTGTAACTTCAACAACAAAAGCGTGGATGGCCATGTGCTCCCACACAGACAAAGCAATAACAAAGGAGCGCCACCAAACCTCGCGTGCCTCTCTTTAACAAAAATAATCTTTTGAATGGGCTTAGTGGATATTATTAAAACACGGTACGTGTTTAACATAAGTACAGTACACATTTCCTCTAAATAAAACAAATAAAATTGTCACCTGGGCCCAGCAGTAGATGAACAATAGCACAAAGAGTCGCAAGGCCGAAGTTATACACGAGCGCGCGGAGCTCGTGCAAAGATCCGCAGTTGCCCTCGTGCTTTTAAAACATGTTCTCAAGATTACACTGAGTTCGTGCATTACATTTAATTAATAAAATCAATCGCATGCACCCCCAAGCCCTAAATGCTATCGCTAGCATATAGCCCGAGCAGATGAAGCCCTGAAACAGGAAATGCAGGGATGCACCCCTGACAAAAGAAACATGGTTTGGCTTGAACGCCACATATAGACAGTCTGCAATGTTTGAATATCAAGAGTGTTTTATTTTAGCTTATACGTGACAGCTCTGTGTCCAATAATCAAAGTATGATCACACCAACCGAGCTTACTTGTTTTCAATGGCGCGCGAGTTTCCGACTCGTCCACGCGCTGCTTGTTGGCGACTAAAACGATGCAGTTTGTCTTGTTTGGTGAATTTGCAGACTAATCCGAAACAAACCGCCCAGGTACACTAGCAAACAGTCATGGTTAAAATGAGGTATCGTCCCGTTTCCTAGTTCACGTCCACGAGCTTGATCTTGTTGTTGAACAGACGTTGAGCTTCAGCATAGAAAGACAAAATACATATTCTTCTGCAGCCAAACATCCGTTAACTATATCCAACAAACTTGTAATAGCGTTCAGTTGTTGTTTCCTTTATCATTACATCCGTCGCATTCAAAAAGGGTATAATCTGTGACATGGGTGCTGTTCAGTATTGTTGTGGTGGTTGTGTGCTGCTACTGTGCTTGCATATAGTCACGCCTTCTTCCTCTAAAAACCACCACGCAAAGACAGTCAGCCAGTCACTTTTTAGATGCTTTGCTCCAGCCTGATACCAACCTTAAGGGTGTTTTCATACTTCCTCTTTACTAAAAACAAACTCAACCCCCTATAAGTGGTCCAAAACAGTTTACTGAATTAAAAAGGCAATATTAAGTTGCATTCATACTGTCCATAGACACTAGTTTTCTGTCCAGTTTAGCTGCAGTCCTACATTTCACATTGTGTATTTCAAAAGAACAAGCTCTTCAATACTGTATTTTAATATTTTGAATTATTATTATTATTGAGAACAATTAGATATCATGATAGATTATTATTATTGTATAGCCTATTGCTGGCGTAATTTATTAACTTAACAAAAGTGATTGTTTTTGTTCACAATGGTTCACTTTGAAGTTATTTTGGAGTCAAAACCACTGACAAACCAAGAAACAAACTAGAAGCACCTCCAAAAAGAGGTTTTGCAATCCGACAGCTGGAGTCAGTTGATTTGTGTTGTGCAGAAGTCAAAACATTAACCATAAGCATGGCAGTGGATGTTATTGGTAATGCCACTGACATTAATTTTGAGGTTGCATGGGTAGTCCCAGATAAAGGGGATGTTGTTTGTCACAAGAGATTTGTTGCAGTGGTCAAACAACAGTGATGCATCACAGTTGTGTTATATAGGCTATTACAATTCAGTGAGACAGCATCTAATTAAAACCTTTAAAACAGTACAATGCACTACATAATCTTAAAGCAGTTCAAACAGCATGTCAAGGAAACAAACGTAAAATAATGTCAAATAAACATCACCAAACAAACTATTATTGCAAGTGGAAATCCTTTTCTCCACTCGTTGAAGCATCTCATGGTTCTCTACAATGTAAAAAATAATCCTGTAAAAAACGGTAAACTACTAGCTGTTGTTGCCAGCATCATACTGTGTTAGAGCATATGGCTGTTAAATTAAAGTTTTATACTGTAGCTGACAATCTGGTATTTAGCTGTTAATTTCAAAAAGACACATACCGTATTTTTTTTTACAGTATGATGCTGGCAACCACAGCTGCCAGTAGTTAACTTTTCCAGTAGTTTTTTTACAGGATTATTTTTTACAGTGATGTGTTCTTGAATTTAAACTGACTGTCTATATAAGCTATATTCATGTTTTATAATGCTTAATAACATAATCAAGGAAAAACATTAAATGGGATTCATATAAAATATTTGCAATATTTCACTAAATCACTGCAACATAATAAATGCAATATTAGGCCTGTGTTTCCATTCATCATTTATATTAATAAAATACATTATGCGGCAAACATAATAAAGTATTAATATATCTGGCAAAAAAAATAGTGTTTAACATTTCTTTTAAAAATTCAAGTATTATTTTACAAAATAAATACTGATTTTATTATTATCACAAAGAAAAGTAGCCTATAGAAAATCAGAGTAGAATAACAATTGTTCACATTCAGCAGTTTTCAGGTTTAAGTTTTTTTTTATTACACAGGTTAATATGATGAAGATTTAATTACCATTGCAAAACATTTTAAGCATTGTTTTAAATTATGATATAAGAAGAAGAAGAAGAAGAAGAAGAAGAAGAAGAAGAAGAAGAATAAGAAGAAGAAGAAGAAGAAGAAGAAGAAGAAGAAGAAGAAGAAGAAGAAGAAGAACACAATGCTCAATATTAGTGTTGTTGTACTAAATGAAAAGCAGAAGAAAAAAACCTATTGCTCATTATTAGTGTTATTATCACTAGTTGTACTAAATGAAAAGCAGGAGAAAAAAAACTAATGTTGGGTAGTCTGAACTGTGTTTCTCTTCTCTCTAGCAGTTCTCATCCGTCCCTCCATCAGAGACAGTGTGACACAGCCCAGTCTATTACATAAGCCTTGCGCCAAATGGCGAGCCGGCGGACAGAATCACATGCAAGCGTCTCAAAGCGGTCAGAGTAACATCTTGTTTATTCAATGCACTTTAAAGTTCATAAACTGACATCAAAAATATGGACTTAAGCAGATCTAAAAAATGCACCATTCAATGCATCAATGAGACTATAGAAGAACTAGGAAGGCAAAGTGCACAATTTTTTCCTTATAAATAGGCTAATGTTTGAGTTTAATTCGAATAAGCACGCATGGGTCAGAATCATTTTTGCAGCATTTTCTCTTGTGCGGCTTCACTGCAGAGAAAACGCCGCAATGTAACCTTCCTTCCTAATCTTTAACTCGCGAGAAAACAGCGAAAATGATTCCTATTCTAGTGAAACCTGCGCTGCGCGTGCACACAATCACGCACATCAAGCGCGAGACAAGCAAACCCGCGTCCAATCCATCCGTGCACTTCCAATCCGATGTAAACATTACAGCATTACAGCAACAAAACAAGGAGGGGCTCAAGGCTTTAGGGGGACAAGATATAAAAACACGCTGATACCTATGTGCGATGCATTCAAGACCGTGAAAACCCACGGAAATCCACGCAATCAACACGAAGACGCAGGCGCGTGCGTTACCTGATTGTTAATTTGTGAGCATCGCAATCGCTGACATTTCTCCTTGTAGTTCTTCACATCTCTCCCATATTCGGTGCGGCATGATCCTCAGCTGTTCCTGTTAATGGAACATTCCGTGGATTTCACCACTGATTTGGGAAAAAGGTACAAAGTGGAGCTCGCACGAAGAATAAAGGCAGAATGTGGCATTACTCTTCGCATCTCGCGCAAAACAAGCACTCTCTGAATGCATCAGACTTTGGAGAAACCAATGCACTCGGTTAAACCCAGTATCATCCGCCGCCTATTTGCGTGCTTTTGTGACATACCCCTATGTGGGGCATTTAGAGGCCGCTTGCTTATGGCAAGCAGTTTGAACATTATTCCTCATAAAATAAAAAAGTTGTTTAAAAATAACTGTATAAATTATAAGATTAGTCATTAGCCACAACTTATGTTTTTACATTACTTTTACTCATCAAAATTTAGCAATAACAACTTTTCAATTTCAAGTTTTCAGTTTCAATACAAGAGTTAACTCGATTTATAAGTCTGTTTTACATATTTAAAGTTGAAATCACTTGTAGGCTACAACCAAGTTGATTACTTGAAAATTGAAGGCAGAAACTGAACTGAGCTGATTTTTTTTACAGTGAAATATAGTGATAGGCCTACTTCTATTAGTAAATATTTGTCCAACTATAGAATATTTTTCAGTGTAGCTAACTATTAATTACTAGTAGCCTACTACTGATCACATTCTGGTATTTCAAGTATGGACAAATACTGAATTAAGTCACTACTTATTCATTAACTTCATTTGTTTGCAGTCACTTTCATGTTCAAACAAGTAAATTCCACATATTGAATCCTGACATAGTTTTTTTTTCTAAGTAGAAACTATTAATTATGTGCTAGAATTTAACAAATAAATACTATAGTAAAAGTGGATTAGATACTATTAGGATTCTTAATATTACTTTGAAAAAAGCAGTATAGTCTTCATACCTCTATGATGAATCTCTTTAATGTCTAGGAGATTTTATGATTGTATGTGTGAATTATACTTTCAGTACACTGTAAAAATGAATATGCTTATATCTGTTCATCAAAAGTGTGGCAACAGATTATTAATTAAATGTAACAAAATAGAATTGAGTAATAATTAATCAAATTCATTCCTTAAAAGTTAACCATTTAAAATGAGTTTACACCCAAAAATTTAACAAAAATAAATGAATAACAGACAGACGTAAAAGATTAATTAAGAACTATTTATATTATATTGCCAACATTGAAGACACCTGATGTTAACAAGCAGAATCACTGAAGGAGAAAACTGTAACTAAAACTTGAATGTATGCTCTTTTTTGTAAGTTTTTCAAATGGTTAACTTTTAAGCACTTAATTTGATTAATTATTACTCAATTCTAATTTGTTACATTTAATTAATAATATTGCTTGTAATCTGTTGCCACAATTCATTTTTACAGTTTATATTGAATGAACAATCAATGCAAGTGGAATGTTTATTGATATTCAATCAAACCATGGATTGAAAAAGTAAGAAACTAAATAGATATGCTATAGCCTGACTTCGTCATACTCATATTCTAATGAGAATATGACTATTTGGACTTCCCGTCCAAAAAATGTTGTGGGCCTTCAGTCCTCGCAACCCAGGCTGCGTTCCAGTCCACTTTTAGACACGCACTTGCGAACTTCCCTAAGCACTTCCCCTCGGGGAATCCCCGCCGCCATTTTGAAGTGCGTTCCACTTCGTGAAGTGAACGAGGGAAGTTTATATGGACAGACACTCGTTCCCTCGATTTAGACCGAGGGAGCGAGTCTACTTCATATGTGCACTTCAGGCATCTATATATCCCACAATGCAGTACGATTGTGACGTAACCACAGATCGTCTAATCACCACACAACAATCACTCTATGATATATTAATTATAATTTATTTATTTATTTTAAAATAACCCAAACACACCTATATACATGTGGATGCTGCATTAAACAAATTCGTAAAGGGGAAAAAGTAAATAATAAATCAACTCATAGCTGATTCAAAGTGATCAAGGGCTTAGGCAGTTCCAGTTCAGCTCATTGCGGTTTCCGCCAGTAGTGGGCACTCGTGCAACGTAAGCAATGACGTACATCCGAGTGAACGAGACGGAGGGAAGTTAGCGAGTGAAGGGCATGGCAATTTTGGACTGGAACGCAGCACCACTGCTCTGCATATTGTGTATGTCTCCCTTGTTTAACACACCTGATTCAGATCCTCAGTTGCGTAGGATAGACTTAACGTCTATCCTAATGAGCTGAGGATCTGAATCAGGTGTGTTAAAGGGCGAGTTGACTGCTTTTTTTCTTTGCATGATTGTGTTTATGGGGTGCAATATAACATGTATCTGTGGTTTTTCTTTTTTTTAAAAGTCTTATTTTTCATAAATTTCACCTTTACTGTCAGCCGCGCTCTCCTCTGTCCCCTGAACGAGCGGTTCACTTCCTGAGTCTATGAAAACACTCCCTCAGAATGACGTCTGGGCTCAGATTGGTTTCGTTTGCAGCCGATGTGTTGTGATCGGCTAAACTGTCGCTCACATCTGTCCAGAAGGTTAATGCCCATTACCTTTACGGGAGACGCGAGCTCCAATGTACAGAAGTAAATATATGTGGAGACTGCATTATCAGTTTGAGGCAGAATCAGACCGAGAAAGCCGCGATGAAGAGAGTCAAACAGAACCTCACCACATACGGCTCTTAATAAAGGTTTCTGAATGATAATTTGCTACATTTTTTTAAACTTTATGCACGTTTGTTTTACATAATAGCATCTGACTGGCAACAATAGCAAATGGCTGGCTACTGAATGTGATACTCAAACAGCGTTGGCATGTTTATGTCTCTTGATCAAATCGAAAATAACGTCATTAAAACATATTTAACATGAAATATAGCTTTACAACATTAGTACTTATACAAAATTCAGGTCCATAATGTTTGTACGCGTTTGTCGTTGACACAAAATAGCATAATCACTAGCCTATAAAGCCAGCGCTGGCATTTGAAAAATAATAAAACACAAGGCTACATCTGGAATTATACATGCAAATACATTTAAAATGATGAAGTCTTAGCCTACTTACAGGTTGTGTCCCAACAACTGCTGCCTCTGGTTTTAAAGTTGGAACTGCTTCATGTTTAGTAACAGTTTCTTGTTGAATTTTGAACTTGTGGAGATTCTGGAAGCTGTCTTCCGTAAATGCGCAGCACAGAGAGCTAGATTACGATCGTCACTTTCAGGAACATAATCAAACATAAATTGTATCCATTGTTGTCAAAGTACAGCGTCCGTGGGAAGTTTGAACACAGAAGACCTGACAGCTGCGTGAACAACAACACACTCGACGAGGAGCTACTGAAATATGACCATGCCTGTTTCTGCATATTCCGGAGGGAGTGGTTGATGCAAATGTGTAGGTTAGTGACGTACCATAACCCAGCTATTGTCCCAATCTAGTCGTTTTTGTAGGCAATTATACTTCCTGATTTTTAAAAGACGATATCTCTGCTTACACTAAACTTTCAGCATTGCAACTTTGCAGATACTGTTCATGCACCAACAGCAACATTACACACTATTTAAAATAAAAAAGTGAAATCGCAGTAAACCCGCCCTTTAAACAAGGGAGACACAGTATGCAGAGCAGTGGGTTGCGAGGACTGGAGTTGAGAACCCCTGTGCTAAGGAATACATGTTCAAATGGCTTGCCACAGTAGTCTCGCTCTACCGTAAACACTGTACAAGTTTGTCCTCAGGAACTCCCAATGTCAAGTCTCGGTTAACAAGATTGCAGGGCTACAGTTAGGTCATTGCATAGACTGTGCCATTATCCTATTCTCCACATTGAATAAAAATTAATAAAAAGCTCAAATCCTCGTCGAGCATCCTCTAAATAGACAGCTGCCTGATATATAGGCCTATATATATTTTTTACTTCATAACGATTATGATCTGTGGTTATTACCTGTGGTATATTTTTTTATTAAAGCTGTTCGCATCACGAGAGAGGTATATTTCATCATCAATTTGATTCCTTGCATCCATTATGGAAAAACTAATCAGGGTCACATTACGTAATTGCCAGTCTATGATTAGAATGTGCTTTGCTTTGTCTCCCTCTACCAGCCAGACAAGGAACAGCAGACACTACCTGAGATGATTGACACACGATACACCATCATGTAATTCTTTAATTGTTTCTTCATAAAACAAGATGTTACAAAGTTTTTTTGATGTGTCTACACCGTCTATATTATATTATATTATAGTGAGGGTCTATTTCATTCACCATCGTATAGGCTACAGATACTGAAGTCAAATTTTTGTCTGTTTATTTATTTTGTGTACATTCTTACTAATAATGTGTTAGTCCATACTTGTCATAACCGTTGCTTAGTGAGATGGCTGCCTTGTTGTCAGCAATAAATGAGCAAAACACTTTATTGTCACGGAAAGCTATTCAATCTATAAATGATTAACTAAACAGTGTTCGTGTGTATAACAGACAAACCAACTTATCGCACATACTTATATTGTTATTACAGGGAAAATGATTGCATGATGCCTGTAAACACTACTTATTTTCCCAGCATAATTACACAATATAAAGACTTGTGCCTTAGGATGGGATGATCACTGGTCCTCACCTACTTTCACGTCAGTTTATGCGAGGTCATAAACCAAAGTCTAAAATGATAAGATTATGGCATATTAGTGTAATGCAACATGTGGCATGAACATGTCACATTTTACAAAATTTGTGAGAGATTTGTGTATTTTAATGTTCTATTCTAGCATACACACATTCTTTTAAGTAAGAAATGAATAGATGATACCTGAACAATAGACTTATATGTCTTTGTTAAATAGCAGTAGTGGTATAGTGATTTGTTTATTTACAGATTATTTCCTCCATGACATACATTTTTATCACCTTTATATATTTATCTAATATTTATCTATTTTGACTTAATACAAGTCACAGGCCACACAAATGTGCCACTGATAAACTGTGAAAAAGAAAAATCGCTAGAACAAAAATAAATAACCTTGATAAACATGAAAGTATGCAGTAATTTAAGACATGTCTCCGTATAGAACCCTTTTCACATAAATTGAGACAAGAACCCCTCAAAAAACTACTGAACCTGTTTTATGCGCTTTGTGTGTGTGTGTGTGTGTTGGTCCAGGTAAACCCTATGTTTTGAGAACAAAATATCCCCACAAAAAGGCAAATATCCAAAATCCTTGGACATTTGTTTGGTCCCTAGGAATACAGCCAATAAATCATGTAAATCATAAATCATGACTAAATTATGTTGTTGTTGTTTAATGTAAAAGTGCAAAAAGTTTTCTGTGATGGGAAGGTTTAGGGGACAGAATATGTAAAAATTAATGCGCTTTATTTAATCAATAAAATTGTGGCAACAGTTTACAAGCAATATTAATAATTAAATTTAACAAATTAGAATTGAGTAATAATTAATCAAATTGAATTACTTAAAAGTTAACCATTTAAAATGAGTAAAGTGTACACCCAAAAATATAACAAAAATATCTGAATTACAGACAGACGTCAAAGATTAATTAAGAATTATTTATATTATATTGCCAACATTGAAGACACCTGATGTTGAAAAGCAGAATCACTGAAGGAGAAAACCGAAATTTTAAAACAATCCTAAAACAAACACCGATCACCATAATGGTGACTTAAATGTATGTTTTTTGTTTGTTTGCATACGTTTTACTCTTTTTAAATGGTTACCTTTTCAGGAATAAATTTGATTAATTATTACTCAATTCTAATTTGTTAAATTTAATTAATAATATTGCTTGTAATCTGTTGCCACAATTTTTTTTGATTAGATAAAGCACATTCATTTTACAGTGCAAAATCCTTTTGTTTATGGAAAGTCCCACAAAACATAAAAACACGAACAGTGTGTTTGTGTGTGCATGTGTGTGTGCGTGCGTGTGTGCGTGTCTTGTATTTGTGTGTTTGATATGCAAAAGTATTTGTATTCAGTGATCCAGAACTATACTAATGTATAAAGCACTGAATCTAAATGATTTGTATATATAGCAGTATAAAGTCAAAATAGAGCATATGTTGCATGCTGCTTAATAGAATTACTATAGGATTCAGGGCTTGAGTGGGTTTGATCCCTCATTCCACAGCATGTCCAGTGTGGTAAACACCAAACAATTAGAGACAAACAAACACAAGCTTTTCTGTCAGTCCCAGGAGAAAGCTCCTCCATTGTTTTTGCTTGGAGGCGGTAAAGATAGAGAGTTATCTTTTGTCTTTCTCTCGTTAATTATGCTAAGGTCCAAGAGAGGAAGTGGGCTAATTCAGAGCCGGCCAGAGAGTCAGGGAGGTTCTTGAACATCTAATGAACTCATTTGCTCCCTGGAATCTCTCACACCACATTTATGTCCAGCTCATGGGGTGATGCCAGAGAGAACCTGGATGTGAGGATCATTCAGTAGTTGGCTGCCCCATAACTTAGAAATGGTGTTGTGCCATGTTCTTCTCCTCTGGTTTCCTTATAGCTTTTATAATCTCTTCCAATCAGGTATAATAAAAACGTTCCAGTTATTTTGCAGCCTTCATTAATCGTTTGAGTTGCTGAATGAATGTGTGAATGGACTGGATTATTCTAGACATAATCTGTTGTGACATTTGTTTGCCTACCCAGACTTGCTGCTCCGCTAAACCATTCCCTGAACACTGTTTTGGGATCTGATTTTGTGGTGCCACTAAGCAGCTTTATCATCTGTCTACAAGATGCGAAGACTGCCTTAAGCACGCAGGCTTTTCTCCACAGCAGTTTAATGATTAATGTTTACAACTGAGGGACAGTAATAGCACGTGATGCACTAGACAAAGGTCTCATATATTATATTGTTCCCTCATTTTGAAGAACGCCACTTGTTGGAATATCACTATAAGGGAGATTAGGCACGGTAAGTCTTCATCAGCCATATCATTTTCACGTACTATATCTATTTATATTCAGTTACTGCCATTTAGAACAACTTTCCTAAAACTTCAATCTTTTAGAGATTTAATTCAAATGTCGATTTAAAACAATTCGATGTCTTGAATCTCATAGTCAAGGAGAAATATTTGAGATTTATTTATTTTTATTTTTTTTGGTATTCTAAATGGAAAATCTGTGAAAGTATGTGACTTATGATATTCAACCATTCCAGGGCTTGAAATGTAAGTTGTTTTTAAGCTAGATTTTTTTTTTTACTATTAATTACTTTGTTATTACAGTTTTGATACTATAAAGTATAAGGTATTGTGCTTTCTTTTTGTTTCATTACATTTGAAAAATAAAAACACTATAGCAAAATATCAAAGTTCTATCTTCTTTAATTTTAGAGGTGGAAATGTTTTGCGTTTAACTGTGATTTTGTGTTTTCGTTTCTTTGATATTACAGTGTTATAGAGCAGACATGGGGAGGATGGCTCCTTTACTTCTCCTTTTCAGTTTTTTAACCTCTGGTGAGTATCTGTAGAATTCAGTCAGTGTCCATTTCATCTTTGAATAAGATGTGGCTTGTTATACTGCACTAGCTCAAAGTCCAAATCTGACAATGATATATTGTAGAGAAGCCAATGTGATTAAGTTTCGTTTCACTGTCATTTACAGAGAAAATTAGAAAATATGGTTATTTAATATAAAAGAGCTTTCTTATGACTACTTTTCAACAAGTATGAATACTGGTTCATATTTGTGTTTTCTGCAGGGTATTGTAATTCTCTCCCTGAGATTCAACATGAATGTGGTAACCCTGAGAGAAGATCTTCCATAGGTCTGTACATCAGCCAGTCTTCAACTCTTCAAATGAATCCCATTTTGCATTATTTGTTCTATATGCCTGAATGTAACATTTCCCCAATAATCTATTATCCTGCCAGGTGCTTTTGCATTTCAAATTATTGCAACTGATACTGGATGGTAGACCCTCTAACATATGACATCAGAGGAACCGAATGCTAGTTATTTTGAGGTCAATAAAGGGAATGGTGAAGTCAAGCTCAAGAATCAGCTGGACTTAGAGGTAAAGTTTTGCAAGAAGGTCTGCCTTCTACACCTGAATTGAGATTAAGCACAACAATTAGGAATCATTTCCACAACAAATTTTATTACAAATACTCTGAATGAAAGACAATCAGTTAGGATAACTTTGTGAATGTTTGTGTTTTCTTTCATGAGTCAAACGACCTCTTATTCATAGAGGCTGTGGTGAATGATGGCGTTTATTCGGATGTAAGTTGGGAATATAAAGGTATTACAATGGTCAGGAAATTTCACTTTCCTGTATCCTAATATGATCTCTGCCCTTTTAGGTGACAAAAAGCATTTATATTCCTGTGGAAGATGCTAATGATAACGCACCTGTATTTAATGGTCTGCCCTACAACATAGAGGTCCTAGAGGTGAGTTTATCATAGGGTGACCACATTTCTCAGAGTGGAATATGGGACAGACACAGAACCCACAGACCCACAAAACCTACTGCACACATAGTATTTACAAGTATTACAAGTGTTTACACTTAATACTATTGTGTTAGCTAGGTGAAAAGAAAAAAAAACTTACATAGACCTAAAATTGCAGATTTTTCAGAACAAGATGGTGCAAAAGCAGCTGTTGCCGATTTTGGATAAAAGCGTCTGCTAAATGACTAAATGTTAATGTATATTTAGTAATTATACTATTTTGTGAAATCGTGGTTGAAGGTGAATAGACTGCATTTACAGACCCAATGGCCACCAAAGCGCTTTTCATTGTCTCACATTCACCCATTACACACTCATTCACACACTGACGGCGATATCTACCCGTTTGTAGACAACCTACATGAAGCCACTGAGCCACTGCCACCCATCCGTGATTGATCCGTGATTCATTCAAAATCCTCCTATTCTTAGAGTCCAACTTGCTTGCAGAAGTGAACAGCTTCTGTATTTTCATAACATTTATCCAAATATTATAAGTGAAAAATGACTAATTTAATTCTGAATGACAGAAGACTGACATCTTATAGACCTCTTTTATGAGCATTTTTATGGTGCAAATGAGTCCACTTTGAAGTGTGAAAGTTTCAGTCAACATAATTGAATTAAATGAGTGAAAAGTAGAATTTCTGCAGAAGAAAGTCAGAGTTTAGGACAACATAAGTGTGAGTAAATGCTGAATCTAATCGATTTAAGAGTTGAGGTTCACAAGCTGTGATGGTGTTAAACTTGTGTGAATGTGAGCTGATGTGAGGCTAATTCTGTCTGTAATCTTCTCTAATTTAACTTTTTGTCTCTGAGCAAAGAGTAATCTTAAGAATGGGTTAGGGTTAGGGTTAGGGTTTAGCCCTAACCCTAACCCAACAATGTGCATCAGTTCATTTTGATGTTTTCCTATTCTCTCCTTCAGAATGTAGCTGACGGCAGTGAGCTGTTCAGAGCCAGCGCCACAGATATTGATTCTGAAAAGCTTCTGAAGATGTTCTACAAAATTGATGAAGTATGTCCCTTTCCATGGCATAAATTGCATTTTCACTCTCACATCTCACATTAATTGTATTTATGACACAGTATGTTTGTCTTAGGTGGTACCAAATGAAGGGGCTGGGCTGTTTTCAATTTCTAGGGACACTGGAATTGTTGTCCTGAAGGGAACTTTAAACTACACTGAGAAAAGCCCTTTCTATCAGATACGAATCAATGCATCTGTGAGTATTTATTTGTGAAGTAATCATTTTTGATGGTCTGTTTGCAAAATAATTAAGGAAAGATATCTGTTTAGGAAAATCAGTGCATGAAATATTTTTTTTACAAGCAAAACAAGCAAAAAGCAATACTGAAAATCTTACATACATTTACTGTGTTAGTGTTTTACATTTTTCAGATTTAGTTTGTTATTGAAAGGATCCCCATTCAGCTCACAACTATGCTGCAGCTATTCTTCCTGAGGTCCTGAAAAATATGTCATTGAAAAAATAAGTTGTCTGGGTTCAGCAGATAAAACTGAGGTTAATAATATGAGTTAAAAGGGGCAATAAAGTCAGCAGCTTTCAGAAGCCTGCTGTAGACCATAACAACACCCAGTGGTTTGTTTTTGCAGGTTTTTAAAAGATTCTTTACTTGATCTATATTTACACTTTGAAGTTTTTACTTTCCATCAATTCATTTCTTATTAATAGGTAAGGTATAGTCACTACTTAGATTAGGCATACTTTTTCTCTCATCTATTATTTTTAATAAAATAATCATTAAGACGGTTGCAATATCTTATTGGCTTAGTTATAAATTTATCCCAGTTTTCAAAAAAGATTTATTTTTCTTACCAGATTTATATTTTCTTACCATTGATTTAAAACATTCCATAACTTCCTATTATCATTGCCTATGTTTTAACATGATTATCAAAATTCTTGTGGCCTTTGTTTGTTTATCAGTTGAGTAAGTCCACATGCATTTGCAGTACACTGTAAAAATAAATCCGTTAAATATTACAGGAAAACCCTGGCAGCTGTGGTTACCAGAGTTTTCCTGTTAAAAATACGGTAGCAACATTTTAGGTTTAACAGACTTTGACCGTATTTAATTTTACAGCAATAAACCGTATTTTATTATCTGATATAATGTTAATTTACTGACCTTTTCAAGTATTAATATCTGTTTTGTTCAATTGTAATACACTGACAGCCAACAATCACAGCTGTAATGAGAGTCAAATGATCAATCAAAGCTCATCATAAGCAGCTCTTCCACAAGAAAGTTCATTGCTATTATATAGAAGCTGCACAGTGTCATTCACACAAACATTAAACACCATCATGGTAACATGTTGAAATTAAAAAATGCTATCAGTATTAATTTAACAACATTAAATGTAACATGAAACCCTAATGTACATAACTGATTAGAAATAACTAAGAACTATAAAGAAACAGTTAAAATACATTAAATGTGAAGTGTTCACAGCGGAATAAGTGGGAATGTCAATTTACATTTTTTCACTGTAAATTATACAATGACTTCTCTTTTTCACTTCCAAAAGCTGTAAATTTAACAGTATTTTACGGTAAAATTACATTGAACGATACCATTATTTATATCACAGTTATTTACCGTATATAGTAAGGAAACTTCTGTTAACCAATTAACAGTTTTCACTGTAGCATTTTTACAGTCTTTTACTGTTAAAATCACAATCATTTTTTACAGTGTAGTTAACAGTTTTTCTTTTCAAGTGGCAGTCTTCAGTAAACCAGTCAATGTTCAAGTCACCATGAAATATATGTCCTCCTGACTTACATTAGTATTTATATCCAACATTTTTACTCATAGTGTCAAGATATTTGCAATTGACACTTGGTGACCTGGTAACGGCAACACAGAAGTATCAACTTTCGATGAGGTGCATTTGCAACCATAATATTTCAATGTTAAAACTCAAACTTACAATGTTAAATCAGTTCTTATTTTTACTGGTAAGTGATTCTGAATGTAAAAAGCAACTCCACCACCAAAACAATTTCTGTCATTTCTGTATATGTTGTAACCTTCAATAAATAGTTCTGTGTCATCAGATGAGTCCAAGTGTGGAGATAGCAAGAATGTGTATTTTATACTCATTTAGCAGTTCAGCAACTTCATAATGTTTTCCCCTGAGACTGTTTATATTAATATTTGGGTAACACTTTACAGTAAGGTTCATTTATTAAACATTAGTTCATGCATTAACTAACATGAACTAACCATTTGTTACTGTATTTGTTATTCTTTGTTAACGCTAATTAATACAAATACTAGCTGTTCATTGTTTGTTCATGTTAGTTCACAGTGCATTAACTAATGTTAACAAGATTTTAATAAAGTATTAGTAAATGTTAAAATTAACATTACCAAAGATTAACAAATGCTGAAGAAGTATTGTTCATTCTTTGTTAATGTTAAATAATGTAGTAACTAATGAACCTTATTGTAAAGTGTTACCAATATTTGCTATGTGTTCATTGGTTTTTTCAGGATGGTGGTGGACTATTGAATGGTGAAAATGTGTCTCAATCCACAGCAGCATTTGCATTCTTAACGGTTAAAGATGTGCCAGATATCAACCCACAGTTTCTGAATTTACCTAACTTTGCTGCTATTGACGAGAATTCGGATGTGGTGAGTGTTTTTTTTTAATACATTTTAATATTTATTTCAGTGTAAGCTAAAACAGTTTTGGTACTGTGTTTGTACTGCTTGGTGTCTAATGTAAAATCTCCATTACAAAGCAAAACATCTGTGATCCACTGGTGTAATATATATATATATATATATATAATTTATGACCTCTCACCTTTGACCCTCTCACCATATGCTGCTCCATCTCAGGGTACGTTAGTCTTTACTGTGAAAGCCAGAGATCCAGACACTGGGGTCAACGACAAGATCCTCTACACGATTGAAAGTGAGTCAGCTGGACATTCTATTTTAATCTTCTTAATGAAACAGCTTTTTCTTGAAAAATTAACTCATTTTTTGTCTCTATTATTTTGCCCTTTTACACAGGTACTAATGCACCAGATCTGTTTGAAATCACAGAGACTGGTAATATATCTGTCAAAATTAAATTGGACCGTGAGGAGTTACTGGATATAGGTGCTACTGTAACACTGCAGATAAATGTGAGTTTACTGAATACTGAATTTGATTGTGTCCTGTTATCAGAGTGATTACTGTATGACGGCTTATACTTTTAACTTTAAAATATACCTATTATATTCTTTGATTTCTGCACTTTTTTATTTTTTGCTCATATATTTCTTCCTGTACTACAGGCACGATGAGACAAACCCTAATGTGGATGGAGTTATTGCGAGCACAGTATCAGAATTACAGATTTCTATTGGCGACATCAATGACAATGGCCCTGAATTTTATGAGTGTGAGGGTGAAACCTGCACACAGAAAAACAGCTTCACAGGCAAGGTCGATGAGCATTCATCTGTAGGACTGGCAGTAAATGACCTGAATATAAGAGTCAAAGATCCAGACCAGGTTTTTTGTAGTTACAATACTTATGGTTTCTTCTGAGGAGATTCTGTAGTTTTTTGTTTGTTTGTTTTAATTGAAATGATGATTATTATGTTGTTGCATTTGTTGATTATTTAATTTTTATGATCCAGGGGTCAAACAGCGAGTTTAATCTGGAACTACCAGACCCGAATCAGGATGCATTCCTGGTCAGTCCCAGCTCTGGGTTGGGAGACAGTTTTGTACAAGTGACAATAAAAGATACATGCTGTGGTTGATTATGAGACGAAGAAAGTAATGTATGTTCAGGTATGTATTTGAAGGCGTGTCTCTGGAGATTTAACACTGTTACTTTGGAAGATGCCAGAATTATCCCAGCTTAGTGAAAAGGACTTTGCCTACTTAAGATCAATTACAGTGATTACAGATATCGAAGAGCATGCTAGGGACTTTACTGTTTTCAAGCTAATTGCATCTACTTGGAAACCAGGAAATGTTTGATTATTTTAAACTGCATGCCAATTATGTCTGTAACTAGCCATAAAACAACAACAATTCATTTTATGCAGTAGTATAATTTGAAGAGAAATGCGCCACATCTTTAACCGTTATGGTTCACAACATCTTAACTGAACTATTTTCATTGGTGAAGTCAAAATGATAATAAAAAATAGCTGTCCATAACTTGTCAAAAATGTTAGTTCCTCTAAATTAACTTCATCCAATGCCAAATGCACGTTTAAGGATGAGACTATCAATTTTCCTAAACACAGTCAAATATATATAATGTTCAGAAAACCTCTTTGTTGTAGAAAAACAATGTACTTCACCAATCAAGAAACCATTATTGAATCAACAAATAATCAAATGCACTTTTCTATGCTTTATTATGTCTTCCCAGATTATTGCTAAAGATGCCAGAGCAGACTTCACCTCTACGGCCTCTATCACCATTAACATCAATGATAAAAATGACAACCTTCCTTTGTTTGAGGAGCAGGTTTATAATGCAGGTGTTAATGAACACTGTAAAGATGGAACTGTTGTGGCTACCATTACTGTAAGAGCACTTTCATTTCACCTTTATCTTGTCGTGTTGAGTAAAATTATATCTTGCACTCACCTATGTTCTGCTTTGACAGGCAACAGATGCCAATGCCTTGGATAATGGCAAAATCACTTACAGATTGATGCCAGACAGCATGTATGTTGAATATTCAGTCTGATATCATTTGGTTTAGCCAAAACCATTCAGTTACTTATTTAGTGCAAGTTTCTTGCTAATGTGACTGTTTAGGGTTAAATGTATTTAAATCACAATGGAGCATAAAAAAGATAAAAATGACTTCAAATGTTTTATTTTTTCCTTCTCAAACTGACTTCAGTCGGTCGATATTTGATGTCTATGAAAACAATGGAACTATCTATGTAAAAAATGGAGAACGTCTTAACTGGGAAGGCACCAATTCCTACTCACCCACCCTGCAGGCCATAGATTTAAACAACCAGACCAATCAGCATTGTTGTGATGATCGACATTATGGATATTAATGATCAGAAACCAGAGATGAACAGAGAAGTTTATGAGGCCTATGTAAAAGAGGACAGCAATTTGGTGCTTCAAATCAAGGTGACTTTATGGATGTAACTATGATTGAAAAAGCAGCGTGAGACATCTCAAATGATGTTAACAAATTGTGTGAATGTTCTGTGACATTTCTTATCCATGTAATAGAAGTCTCCCTATTTTTGAATTTTTGATAGGCTATAGATGGAGATAAACCAAATACACCAAACAGCAAAATCCAGTATCAAATTAAGAACAGCTTATTCAGTAGTAACTTCACCATAGACCTGAACACTGGATTGCTTAAAAACGAGGGTCAAGTTGGACCTTGAAGCTATGGACCCTCTTCTAAAGGGTGTGATTGAATTGACGGTGATCGCTTCAGACATGGGCACACCATCCCTCAACACATCGGCCAATGTGATCATCAACGTTGAGGTGAGAATCCGCCATTTATACAGTTGTACTTCATGCAAATGCCCCCGCAAAACAAGTTAAGCTGAATTGGACCATTTACACTGAAAAAATATTGTTGGTTTAACTTAAAAAATCAAGTAACCTGGTTGCCTTTTTAAGTTTAAGTTGGTTTATTAATTTTAAGTTAATTGAACTGGAAAAAGTGAGTTAATACAATGGAGATTGATTTAATAATCAGAAACTTAAAATAATAAGTTATCTGAACTTCTTCTCTAAGAAGAAGAAGTTAGAAGTAACTTTTAGAAGTTATCTGAATTGATTTGACAAAAGAAAAAATGCTGTGATAACAAATCTTGAAAATATTTTTTAAGTGATGGATGTGACTTTGCAATTATATGTATAGGCCTACCTTTAATGTCTAATATGCAGTTTTTAAAATAGATTTAGAAATATATTTATTTTAATATAATTTAATTATATAATTAATTAACTTATTTGATTTTTCTTTCTATTTTTTCCCAGGATGTCAATGACAATTCTCCACAGTTCCTTGATCCTGCTCCCGAACCCTTTCATGTAAAGGAAAGTGAAGGAGGCAAGTCGATTCTTGTGCTTTTTTTGAATGCATTTCTTTACGATTTTAAGTAATTATTTCATTATCTATAAAATTTCAAATATGAAAACTGACACTTCTTGTTGTCCCTTTTAGGCATATTGGTTGGCTCTCTGCTGGCTCGCGACGCCGACCAATCGGAATTGAAATGACCGTATCATTTTCAGCATCAAAGATGGCAGTTTTGGGAGTTTCATAATATTTTCTGAGCGGTTCAATGATGGTCACAGAGGCGACATCATGGTGGATCCTGCCATCGAGCTGGACTACGAAAGTGACCGCAAGACTTTCACTCTGAAGGTGGAGGCCGCAGACTTGGGTGCAAAAAATGATACAATTGAAGTGCAAGTGATAGTGAACGACATTACACGACACTCCGCCTGTATTCCCATCCGGCATGACCCTGAAAGTAAATGAGAACAGCGATTTGCCAGAGATTCTGGAAACAATCGAAGGCAAAGATGTGGACACCAAACCCAGTCTAGAATACGAGCTTGTTTCTACTGAATGCCAGTGCAATGGCACCAGAGGGCCGTGTCCAGAAGAGTGGTTCAAAGTTGAGCGGAACGGTGATGTGAAAGCGATCAGTAGTCGTGATATTGACTATGAGAAATGTGATAAAGTGTTCCTGACTGCCATGGTGGTGGATGTTCTAACCGAGAAGGGGAAGAACAGTACTGAAGGTGTGTTCGGTTGCTTCTTGTCTTTAAAATGTGCTGTCTTTTGGTAACACTTTACTTGAAGGGGTGTGCCTAAGACTGGAGTAGTTTTATTCATGTTTATGACAACTGTCAAGTGTCTTTCGCTCAATAATGACATTTTTAATGCAAATATGAAAGATGTCTTGTTATGACATCTTGACATAACCCATAACATAACCTGTCGTCAGTGTCTTTGTCAAAACAACTTGACATTAAATTAAGTTAAACTGTCATGTGGTTGGCTTTGACATTGACTGTCATGTGGCCATTATAACTGCGTCATGAATATTTTTCGTGACCTCAACTACAGTGGTAATAATTGAATTTGTCATTAAAAAATGGATTTGGGTCACTTGAACCATGCAGTGTAAACGAGGCCTTAGTAATGTCAAGTTGGCATGAATTGGTTTATGTCAAGGTGTAATAACAAAGACATCTCAAACAATGTCATATTTGCATAAAAAATGTCATAACTGAGGGAATGACACTCAATGACAGTTGTCAGAAACATGCATAAAACTTCCTTCATATTCATAACATAATATATCATGTCACGATTATGAAGTTGTCATGTCAGTCTTATGCACACCCCTTAAACCAAAGTGTTACCTGTCTTTCTTTCCAGCATTGTATTTTTTCATAGTAGCTATGTTTTGTTGTTAAAGGAATAGCTCATCTCCAAAATGATCTAGATTGTATAATTTGCTTTATTCCATTGAGCCTAACAGGTGTTTTCCATAGAAAACATGGGATGATCATTTCCATTTTCCAGTTTTTGCTCCATTTTGCCTTTAAATTAAATTTCTAGACACATATATATTCAAACTTGCCATGTCATGATTGATTATGTGGCACTCCTTTGTTATCAGTGATTTCAAACTTTGAACCCAACAAATTAAGAAAAAAACTGACTCAAACAACATGAGGATGAATTATTTTACACTATTCCTTCAAGTTTCACACTCGCATATCGACCAGTACCTTTAATATTGAGTGCATTAAATATTCCTAAAATTTTGTTTATGTGCTTATAGGGATTGTGACTATTAATATTGTGGATATCAATGACAACGCCCAGAGTTTATTGCCCCACAGGAATTCTATGGTAAAAAAAATTATTCATTTAAAAAAATGTCATTGTTACCTTGTTTTGATGTGATGTTTTTGATTAAAGCATAAATATATACTAAGTAAATGTATATTATGCTTTCAAAAAGTTTTAACATATTTCTTCTCCTCCAGTTGTAGTCATTGAAAAAGTAGAGCAGGGCACATCTGTCGCCAGAGTTTATGTAAGTGTGATTGTTTACTTGACAATTTGTGGTCTCTTTATGTCTTTCAGTCTTTGTACTGTAATAAAAAATTGCATAACAGTGGATAAATGTATAAGTCAGAATGCAATGTCTCTAAGTCTCCATAAAGTATGTTCCCTGTGTTTATTTCCTCTTACCCTATTAAGGCCAAAGACAAAGACACAGATGAAACGAACAGGAAAACCAACTTTAAAGTTACCAAGGTGATCTTTATGGGCAGTGATGGGAATTCCACAGAAAACTTTCTTTCTGCGGACACTCTAGCTCAGGAAGATGCTGAAGGAATCTTCACTACACATATAAGGTGAGAAATTAACATTTCCTGTTTAAAATTTCTCATTGTAAGTCCTTATGTGGTTTTCACCATCAAATCATTTGTCCGTCCACGTTGAAGGAAGTCAAAAGAGAATCAGAAAATATCAATTGTCACATGTGTGACAGTCAAAATGACCATGTCCCTGGTTAGGGAATAACTAATGTATTGCTTGACACGTCACTGAGGACAAGTGATTGTAAACTCACAAAGAAACTAACTCAAGATAAACAAGCAAATGCCTCTTTATAATGTCCAGGTCCCAGAAGTCAATGGATAGTAATAAAAAGGGAAGTTCTTGGTGGAGGTGGAGGCATTTAACCCTGATGGTCTCAGTTCCATCTCTGTGGTTGAGGTAGAGAATTTTCACCCTTACAATTCATTCATTCATTCAGTCTTGTTTGTTTTGGTCAATTCATAATTGCATTGTTTTGCAGCTTCTCACAGTTGACAGCTCCTACAGAGTCAGTCTCAGATTTAATGCACCTGTGCCTGTAGTCAATGACAATTTGGGTAAAATCAGAAAGTAAGGAAATATGAATCACGATTATAGTTTGTTTATTTGTTAAATATTTTATTTTTAATAAAGAAAAAAAGTAAATGTGTGATATATCTCTTTCAGTATTCTGACGAGTGCTACAAAAGCAACGGTGGAATTCTTTAATGTGTTCAGTGAGACATCGTGCTCAACGGTAAGATTCCACCATCCCCTTTTATACATATAAATACAGTAAACTAAATTAAAATTCACTAAACACATGTACGCCAGGAATATCTGGATTTTTTTCTTCATTTCGATGTTGGAATTTGTAAGATCCAGCAGGTGGCGTGTACATCATAGAATAATGAATCCAAGTCAGTTCGTATTGTCTCCTCCAAAGGGTCTTTCCTGTCTTTCCAGTACCACTTTATAAAGCAAATGTGTCCTTGTATTGGCATAATTAAAGTAAAGTTTAGATTTGATTTTGACAAAGGACCAGCATTACTTTTTTTTAATTTACAGATAGACTGAAAAATTGTAATTTTTCAGAAGAATGTCTACCCTGCTAAGTGTTGTTAATTGTTGACTATTTAAATAGTTTTTGTTAACTGAAATAAAAGAAAATATTTCTAAATAATAAATAAATACTATAAAGTTCAAATAAAAATAATGCTAAATAGGAATATAAAAAAATAATAATATATGACATAAGGAAATATCAAATAACTCAAAACTAAAAGTACAAAGAAAGCTTAAAAAGAATATTTAGGTGCGAATTAAAAATATTATACACCCAATCAGAGTATACAAATTATACAGAAATTAACTGTGGTTTCCATACAGTGAAAGGAGAATTTGTTATGTTCTTTTGCAGAGCTGAAGAGACGACTATTTTGGAGGCGTATTTTGTAGTTCAGAAATGGCACGGCTCTTGACTACGATGCAGTGACCTCAATCCTGAATTCAGAGGAGGTCTATAGGGAATTGGATACCAACTAATTGAGCTTGGATTTATTGGCATTGTAAGTAATTTAAAATGATAGGTTAATAACTTCCCTTTTAAAAACACATGATGAATTATGATATTCCAAAAGTTAAGCATGAAGGCCAACATTGTTGTTCAAAACATTTTTTAAACAAAAAAATGTTTATTCTCTTAAACAGTCGACAACCATTACTGAGACCGGAGGAGTCAAGACAGAGGTATTCATCATGATTGGTTTGATGGCTGCACTGGCGATCGTTCTTGTTGTAACAACCACCTCACTCGTGTGCATCAGAAGAAAGTAAGATCCATTATAGTTTAATGATGTTAAAGAAAAGTTCACCATTGTGTTTGCATGATTATCAGTCTCTGATACCATTTGTATATACACTACCGGTCAAAAGTTTAAGATTGGTAAGATTTTTTATGTTTTAAAAGAAGTCTCTTCTGCTCACCAAGGCTGCAATTTTTTGAAAAAAATACACAAAAACACAGTAATATTGTGAAATATTATGACAATTTAAAATGACTTTTTTATGTTAATATAATATTAAAATGTAATTTATTCCTCCTGAATTTTCAGCATCATTACTCCAGTCTTTAGTGTCACATGATCCTTCACAAATCACTCTAATATGATGATTTTATGCTCCAAAAACATGTATGATTATTATCCATGTTGAAAACAGTTTTTTACATTTTTATTTCAGGATTCTTTGATGAATAGAAAGTTCAAAAGAACAGCTTTTATCCGAAATGGAAAGCTTTTAACCGGTAGTATATTTCACCTTTTGAGAAACTTTAAAGGCAGATTGTAAAATGTATGTTGCTAAAATTAGCAGTCATGCCCCTGAAGTTGGACAGGAAGACATTGAAGCTCATGTAGGGTGAATGTACAATGCAGAGAACTTGAATGATCCTGTCTGTCAGACTTTTTCCAACATTATGCATGGAGCCAGGATTATACAATACACTCTCACCTTAGTCTGGGTCACAAACAGTACAAATCTGCTAACTAGTATCAAACGCTTCTAAAATAGCTCTTCTGATTTGCAGTGCACCCACCCACACACACACATGCACATGTACGAACACGCAGGAGATACTTTACAACTTTACTGTATTGGTCTCTTTTACCCTTCAGCTACAAGAGGAAACTGAAGGCAGCCAAAGCCATGAACTCAGCAGCCACAGTGGTCATACAGAATCAGAAGACCGGGCCTGTTGTTCCTGGAACCAACAAATACACCAAAGAAGGGTGAGACAGAAATAACAAGCTACCAAAAATGCTCGCCCAGTGTAATATCATTTTGAACTGGCATTCGGGAGCAGGCTGGTGTGTGAAATTGTCTGATGTTCCACAGAGCAAACCCAGTGCTGAATATGAATATCGACACAGCCACAGACCTCGGCTTTGATGAAGATGGCTCCAGCGCAGACAGAGAGAGGTACCGTGAAAGTGACACTACACACATCAAGCTAGAGATTCACAGTGTAAAAAATGACATTCTGTATATAGGAAAAAAGTCTCACCAGGGATGCATTTATTTGTTACAAAATACAGTAAAAGTAAAAATGTGAAATATTTTTACTTAATATAAAATGTCTTTTAAATGTAATTTAAAAATGAATTTATAATATAAATATGCAATGAATATATTTTTAAATGCAATTTACACCTGTGATGCAAAGCTGAATTTTAGTGTCACATGATCCTTCAGAAATCATTCTAATATGCTGATAGTGACTTTTTTTAAATGATCAGCATTAAAAAAGGTTGTGCTGCTTTGTTTTATTTACAGAATTTATATTTAAATGGAAATCTTTTATAACATTGTAATTGTATTCACTGTCACTTTTGATCAAATTAATACATCCTTGTTCGGATGCATATACCACATTACTTCTATTATGTAGATATGTTGTCTACACAATATACAATGTATTATTTACTTAGATGTTCTAAGTAAAGCATACACTTTAAAAGCATGGCTTAATTTGGTGTTAAATAGTTTGAGAAAAATGTTTTTGAAAGAGAATATTGCAGCGTAAACTTCAACCAAGTAGAAAATTACTTTATCTGGTCACATTGAAGTTACTTATTTTCTTTGTTAATTTTACTTAAATACTTACTAAGTATTCCATATGTGAAATTCACTTTAAAAATATGCGTGCAAAAACTTTTAAAAGAAAAATTTCAGTAAATTATATACTTTTTTAGTATATTAGTTACGTAATATTTCATATTTGTCCAGTCTCTCAAGGAAGTTTGTGATTGCATATATTTATATTGGACAGTAAGAGGTCAAATATGATCTTGCCTGCTATGAAATGATCTGGGCCACGTTTCCAGATAACGATGGATCTTAGGACTTATGAGCATTTTCTACGAGTGACTTTACAAACGTTCGTGTTCATTTCACGTGCGTTTCACAAAACGCACTTAGCAAGATTGCACGCAACTGTGCTTTAAGAAGTGATACTTAAGAGTCGCTGTCAGTATGTCAAGTGCTGAATTGTCTCCTTGTAGAATGGCTCGTAATTGTAGCACAGGATTGTAATTTGAAACGTTTAGCTTAATTGTTTTCATCTGATTTGCATTTTCTACAAGGCCAATAATCAATAAAAGCACAAACCTACGGGTGGAGACACCAGCAAAATAACTAAACCAAAAAAATGAAGAAAATGCATTTTTCAAAAGAGGAGATTCATTTTATTTTAGTGGAAGTGGAGCTATACCAACAAATTATTTTCAGCAGATTTAAGGGCAGTCATACAAGTCAACCAAATCAAAAAATTTCGGAAGATATTTGCTACATAAATGACTGCAACTAGTGGCATTTAAAGATCAGGGGAAGGAGGTCAGGAAGAAGTGTTGAGTTAGCTGTCACACATAAGAGTAAAAAGATAAAGGGTTATATATTTCGAGCTACATCAACAACTCAGCCCAGGACAATATGATGTGAGATATTTTTAAAAACTGACTCTGCTGTAAAAGATGAAAGACACTGACCTACACTGGAAGTGTTTGCATACATATTTATCTTGTCATGGAAGCCCACCTTACTGCATCTCCAAAATCATTTAAGATATGCCAATTGTCTAGAAACAATACTGTGAGTCCTCCATGACAGATGAACATCTGCATGTATTAATATGTGGGCAATAATAGATTATTAGTTTTATAGCAATAGTTTTAGTTAGATGATGTGGTGATATTGGTGATCCCATGTTTCTCAAAATCACACTAAGCTATACCGCATACTAAACGAAGCATTTTTTTGATTTTCTTTCAAGCTACATAACTGGTCCAAAATGTCTCTACTGGTAACGTTCAACCATAATGTCACTTATGACTCAATGCAGAAGATTTGCTTTGTGAGATTCTGATTATGTGTGTATGTTGTGTCTGTTCTGTTTTAGCCTTAATTCCCTGGACTACAACATTGATATGGCCATGACAGAGAAAGACACTATGCCAATGATGGTAAATTTATTATTAAAATGAATATAATATACAGTGGGGTGCAAAAGTCTGAGGCCACTGGTGAAAAACAACATATAAGTGAAGCAATGAATTAAAGGAGTCGTTCACTTTAAAAAAAAAAAAACTTTTGCTGATAATTTACTGACCTCCAAGTCATCCAAGATGTCCATATCTTTCTTTCTTCAGTCGAAAAGAAATTAAGGTTTTTTGATGAAAACATTCCAGGCTTTTTCTCCATATAATGCATTTTACTGGGGACCAAACAGTTCAAGGTCCAAAAGAGAGTTTCAGTGCAAACTGTTCAAAGGGCTTTAAACGATTCCAGACGATGAATAATGGTCTTATCAGCGAAACGATCGCCTCATTTAAAAAAAAAATAACATAGTTAAGTTTTATAAGCTCAAATGCTCGTCTTGCTCTGTTCTGTGATGCGCGTCTTGTGACTCTCCTGTTCGAACTTCCATCAATCTGACCAATCTTTTCCTCGAGTCAATTTGTTCATTTTGTTCATTGAATGAACCAAATGACACGAAAAAAAATGTGTTGATTTTGATAAACGAGTTCGAACAGGAGAGTGAAACCTTTGGTTACCAGTAAAGTCCATTATATAGGAAAAAAACCTAGAATGTTTTTCATCAAAAAGCTTAATTTCTTTTCAAACTGAAGAAAGAAAGACATGGATATCTTGGATGACATGCAGGTGAGTGAATTATCAAGCAAAAAGTTTTAATTTTTAATTTTTTTGCTTTATTACCAGCAGAACTGCATGAACTCCTCAAATAATTCTAGAGAACATGATCATTAGGTTTTAAATAAAATTTGTGAATATCCGGAAGCATCTGCTTCACTGAAAGCAAAAGCATCTGATCACCTGACATCAGGCTTTCATAATGTCACTAATTTGATTAGAAATTATAGAAATAGTGTAGCATTTTAAATATTTTTTATTCTTTTTTACTTTAATATGTTTGCTTTTTTTAAACTCCTAAAAGTTTACAAAACTCTGAAGATATTTAAATCAGATTTGCATTCAGACTTTTGGATTTCACAGTATTTCAAGCATATTTACTTATGGTGCAAGGGTGTAATATGCTGGGGACACAAGTGCATTTGAAGTCTTTATAGGCTGTTTCGGTTTCGAGTGCTCATGTTTTCTGTTGTGCGATAGGTAATTGAGGAAGAAGAAGAAGGAGGATGATAACAGGAGTGATTCTCCATACATTGAGCCTTTGGGCGCTGCATTGGCCCAGAGAGAGAGAAGAGAGATGCAGACAGCCCTGGTCTCACTTTTACAAACCATTCCATAGACACCACTGATCTCTAACCTTCAACCTCTGACCTCCACCTGTCTGCCATTTTATATCTGGTTCTGCCAAAAAGGAGATAAGACTTCATTTTACACTATATTCTATGTTTTGCCAAATTCTACTTAAACAAGACATTTAATGTTAACCCATAAATTTGAATGCTGAATCATCAATGCACTTTAAAATGTTAAGTTCGTGAGGGGAAAAATAGATGTTTGGAAAAGAACCATTCTCAATGCAATAAAAACAAGTGGTAATTACCAAGTGGTAACAAAGCCTAATTTTACCTTTCATTATCTATTCTTTTTCATTGAAGTCTGATACTCTCAAGATGTAATACCTAATCCTTCATACTGTGTGCAAAGTTTTGTTTTACAGAAGAATGAAACTCTAAAATTTTTACATTTTTTAAAATTCTTTTTATATAATTTTCTGTCTGAACAAAAACATAAACTTATAAAGTATAAAACTACTTGTGTTCTCTGCCAAATATTACCTGGCACTGGCCTGCTTAGTTTAGGTATGATCGAAACAAGCAAAAGAAGAAAAAAAAATCATATCTTGCTAAGCTCAGAATTAGTGTCCAGGGTGTATATATCATTTAAGCTGTCTATCTTTGGTGTATTGTTATGTTCAAAAATGATTATTATTTTGCTATTTTACTCAAATAAAATTGATCATGTTATCAAAATGAGAAACAAAATCAAGTGTTTGCTTTTCCCTTGTAGAGATTATTTATTTTCAAAACTATTCACGTCACAGCTCTTTTACAACAGTCACGAAACATCACACAGAATGTAAGGCTTGAAGGTGTGTTTGTTACGATTGTGCTGAACTGCAAAAACAAGACAAATCCATTTATAATTACAGGGTTATACAAAAGCCAATAGAAAAAGAAGAATACGAAACCCATAAAGAACACCAAACATTTCACCGTCAAAAAATCAGAAGTCATTACATATTGCCAGAAACACCAAAAATTTCTAGGGTAATTTTTGTCTAATACTACAGTACTTGGTACTGCTCTCTCTAAATGTATTCTACCACTCCTTAAATATACATGTTTGAAATATATAGAATTTTAAAGGTAAAATTATTTGTGTAAAATATTGTAAAAGGGCACTTTAAAAGTGATCCTCATTGACCACAACATCAGGGTAGCATGGTACTTGACAGAAGCAAGCAAATATACACTCATAAGCAAGAAGGAGCCATTTTAAAGCCAAAGTGCAAGGAGAAATCAAGACGACTGCAATTGTTTTGCAGTGTATCAAACGAAACCAAAAATGGACATGTTGTGGCGCAATGTCATTTTTAAATGTCTTTAGAATAGTAAAGGGGTGTATTATCAAACAAAACCCAATCCTGTGCATGGCCAAAGTGCACAAAGCTGGGAGAGATTGTCTAAAGATGATATCAGCTCATGCCTTTCTTAGTTTTCCTCATCTTGACGTGGTCTTGAACAACAACTTGGTCGCCGGACGTTCCTGAACCACTGGCGAAAGCGATACTGTCGACGCCTGGCCACTCTGCACCGTCTTTTCCTCTTTGTTCTTTGGCCGGGCTGCTTTCACCCTGGTCTGAAATGGGGGGAGGACTGGGAGGCATCGTCGTAGATGTTTCGATGCAGATCCGCTGACAGATCATCTGTCGGAGCAGGCAAGGCCAAAGGTTGATTTTGCTTCTTCATCTGTTTCTCCAGGTGTTTCTGGATAGCCGTACCCAGCACTGCCACCTCCACCACTGCACCATACACCTCCCAAGTCATTCCCTTTTCGTCCCAGCTCACCTCTGGCACGGGTTCTGGAGCTTCCTCTGGGACCACCCCGATCCGTGGTTTCGGCTCTGGGATAACCTCAGGTGCGGTCAGAGTAATCGGGCTCATGGGAGCTGTGGCAACTGAACGTACTTCCACCTGCAAGCCCCACCTGCAACTCTGCATCTTTGGTCGAGGCCACCTCCGTACTACACTTGTTAGCGAGTTTCCAAAGGTGCTTGGAAAGATGGACGCTGCCGAGCCCTCGGGAGGAGTCATGGGGCTGGTGGCCACTGATGTGGAACATCACTTCCAGACTGACCTGGGTTTGCACATGCTGTGCGCGTCCAGGTGACCGAGCCACGTCAAAGCGCCTCTTGCCGTACGACATTCCTAGAGTCAGTCGATTTGATTTTCTCCGGTTTTACTTCTTCGTCTTTAGGCTGTGTGGGCTGATCTTCCAGACTGCAGACGGCCCTTGCGTCTGTTTCCTGAGCGGTGCTCTGAACCTTTTCTCCCAGAGTTTGTCTCATTGCTAATATCCCCAGGATCTTCAGGCAATCTTGGTTCTTCATTGGTGGTACTCTGCTCAGTTGATGCATTGGTTATCACGCTGGTCTTCTGAACTTGACTGACATCAATCATGTTCACCACCACGATGGAACCATCGAGACTCTCTTCCTCAGTTACTCCTCCACCCTCAATGGGAGAGACAGTACTTCGGGTTCAGTGAGTTCAGTGTGCTCCCCAAACTCCTCATCCTCCTCATCCTCAAATATACAGTCATGATTGGTCACCAGAATGGTGATCTCCTGGTTAATCTCCTGGTCAAGGTTTTGTCGGCCAAGCGCACAAGCATATCTTATCTGCTGGTTCCTCTGCTCGGTTGACCTCACACTCAGGAGGTGGCTTATTGCTCTCTGTTGATTGAGTGGAAGGTAAATCTTGTGGAATTGCTGACTTGATCTGATCTGATGACACCTCTGGGTCGGGTTGTTCCTGAATGCTGCCGCAGATATCCTCTTGGATTGAGGTCCCTGGGATTTCAGATGCTTTTGACAGGTTTTCGATCAATTCCGGTGTCATTCATAAGAGGCGAATAGTCAATACTTCTGTCATCCGATGTTTAAACTTGAGCTGGTCCCTGAGCCAACTTTCCAAACTTCACTTTCTGTCAGAACCAGGACCCTCCATGGGTTAAGAGATGAGTTTGCTGTTGATCCGAGGAGAAGGGGCAGGAAAATGTCTGAGCTTCACAGTGTCACACCACTGATGTTTTTTTGCTGGAAAACAATTACATAAATGCATTAGTGCATTAATGTTGGTGCAGTTATAAAAAATGGCACTTGACATGCATTAATGATAGCATACTCATTTTACTTGAAAACATTGCATTAGATAAAATTTGTATCAAATCATATTGATAAGCAATGATCTAAGACTCTGACAAATATAATTTCTGTTCTTAAAAATTATTATTACATAAAATTGCATACAAATTTCAGCTTTATAATACCTAAGAAAATAAGAATAGTGTCAGTTGTCAATAAGTTGATTCTTTTTACTCCTAAAAAAGAGTGATCCAAATAATGTCATAGCTGTCTTATTCGATTCATCCACACACTTGCTGAGTACACTCTAAAACCAAAACTACGACGACACACAATGCGACAGTTATTGAAAAGCACCCCAACAACACATACCTCAACTGCACGACAGATCAAAAGCGGTATCCATATTTTTAAAGATTTCTCAGCCAAAGCATGTCTTCACACTCCAAGCTCCTCTTGTAGGTGCTCGGGAATAAAAGGCAGACTGTAGATGGTTTGTCTTTCCAGAAGAATCTCAGTGGATGGTAGTCCTTGGATTTCACTTTGGCTGCGAGTTACTGAAAGCTTCTGATTTTTAGTTTCCCTGGAAACCAGACTCAACCTGGCTGTGAGTGGTAATGAAATGACAAAGTATCCCTAGCTTTATGATTAGAAGCAAATGATGGTGATTAAAATCCGTTTTTCTTTTTTTTTTTAAGAGGGTAGATTAAAAGTCACAAATAGCTCTTATGTAATAAAAGAATCAACTGAAACAAATTTACTTTGGCAGGCAAGACACTAAAAAGGGAGCACCGGTCATGTTTTGTGATCTCTGGAACAAAAATATTTTTTATACACTTAAGTTTTTCTTGTGAAATATATAGAATGAAGTGATATTTTCATCATGTCACAGTTAACACTGTTAGTGTAAAGTGCTGGACAAACAATGTAGGTCACTATGCTGATGCAAAGATGTATTAGATTATCTTCAAATTAATATTATTTCTGAAATTCTATTGAACAGCATGCACAGTTCATGACTGAATGCTTACTATAAAATGGCTTATCCCAGGTTTTTTGGATTTATGTATGTGGTCGCATACATTGCACCTCACCATGCTGTGGATTGTGTTCTGGAGAGCTCTTTTCTATGCCGATGTTCTCACCATGGAAGTCGAGGGCTTTTGCCAACAGCACGCTCCCGCAGAATATTTGTTGCCTAGCAACCAGCCATGTACATGAGGTGGGGGGGCTGGGGTTTGCTTTGACTGTGCTCATGGTAATGGGTGGGTGGGGGGGTTCACAAAACACATGCCATATTTTGATAACAAGAGGATGCAGGCAAATGATGATGAGGAGGAGGTGGATAAGGATGTAAAGATGGTGGGGAGTGTGGAGGTGGAGATTATGCCACAAGTTGTGGAGATCAACAGTAAATTAAGTCGTGGTGAGAAACCTTTCCTCAGGATGAAACTGTTTGACATTTGCTCTACCACAGATATGAACACTGAATGGGTACATCTTGTCTGCTTACATCTTCAGGGAATTTCCATTAATAAACAGTTTCAAGAAATGTGTTTCCATAGCTTGTATAGACACCCTACACCATCTGGCATTGATAAGTGATTCTTCTTGATTTTTCATGCCATTAATGCAAAATAAGCTTTCTGTGTTATATTTGGGATCCGGGATCAACGCGCTGTGTGAAAGGGTCTCTTGGATACACGCAATGTGCAATGTGTCTGAGTCTGAGAGTATCAGCCAATTCACGGCTACATGTGCTAGTCGGGATTCGGAGGACTATCTTCTTTGGCCTGCCCCGTCCTTGAGCAGGTAGTCCTCGTCTATTTCTCACACCATCCGGGCGTTGATGCACGCGCGTCGCCTGGAGAATGCCCTTGCATGATAGGTTTCTTGATTTGCTGCTGCCATTTGATGCGACCAAAGAGACCCAGTTCGATATGTTGCCTCAACTGTCGCTGGGACCAGAGCCACTGTTTGCCGAGTCCCAGAGGGTACTTGTTTCCAGCCGACGCCGCGAGGAGGAAGTGGTTGGCTTTTGACGGGCCAGGATTCCAGCATTCAGCCCAATCTTTCTGAAATCTCTTGACTCACATATTCTTCCATCTTTGTGGAAGAAATCTTATAATTATACCTGTTCCTAAGAAACCTTGCCCAGTTGGAAAATGTGATTTTAGACCTGTGGCTTTGACTTCAAATATAAGGAAATGCTTTGATAGACTTGTTGCAACTGTCTTAAAGGATCAGGTTAAATCATTCATTGGTCCATTTCAGTTTGCATATAAGGTTGGATGGGGCACTGATGTTACTATTAACTGCATCACTCATTTGGTGAATAGTCATTTAGAAGATTCCCAGGCATATGTTTGTTTAGTTTTAGCTAAACATTTAATTTACTTCAACCCAATATACTGATGAAGAAATTGATAGAGCTCAGAAGTGAACCCATTCTGCATTAATTGGTTTTATTCATTTTAACTAATCGTCAACATGTCAAAGTTAATCATTTCTATACTGAGATGAAAACTACCAATATAGGGGCTCTGCAGGGTTGTGTTCAGCAGTGTCCTTTGGGTATCAGAACGCACTCCACAAGAGGTGTGGCCTCGTCGTCGGCTTGGTCTAGTCCTAGCGGGATTAGGCTACCTTGCAAGATATCTGTATAAGATTAGGCCTGTGCATTTAAGACCTGCAGTCTATAAACGCAGCCACGTTCATCATCTACAGTTAAAATACATCCATAATGAAGATGTTTCTTTTCAACTAAATGAGTTTTTAAAAAGCATCTAAAGGATATCCATTGCAATGCTTTGTTGCAGTTTCACTGAACTGATAAATACTGATTTTAAGCAGTGCAACACGTTTGAAACAGGATGCGTGCCGTAGGTGAGTAGGCTATAGCAGCCAACACGCTGCACGCTATTTAAGGGGATATTGTTCATAATCAAAAACATCATCTCTAGTCTTGACATCCACAGGAATACTGAAATAGCAGGAAATGCCCTGAGGCACTTCTCAATGAAAGTTCTTTCACTGTGGTCTATCAGTGTTTTGTTGCCATAGCAACAGTTCACCACCTCCTCCTCTGATCCCCCTCCTCCCCAGTGACGTGGGGGCTGTGAAAAATAATAGGTTTTACTAAGAAAGTGAACGTGTTCTTGCATCCTCACTTCGTATTACACTAGAATAGAAATGCACGTAAGATGGATATAAAGAGACACTGCAGCAGTTGAACGGAATGTATCATGTATTTTGAAAGCATATGCATATTTGAACAGGAAATATGAGGATCAACAACTAAACTCAAATTAAATATTTAGGCATAGTCTGCATTGGAACTGCAGGTGAAATAAAGCCAGTACATTTGCAAAGTTGCTAATTATTATTATTATATTTTTTACAATTTAATTCACAAAGTTTGAATCAATAGAATGAATGTCCAATTGGTTGAGCAGTGCAGCATTTATTTAGGACCCCATTTTTGTCCAAACTCCTTAATGGTGTCTGATGCTTTTCCTGCAGCGGTGCCTATAGCAGACTGTGTTTGTCTTAGACGCCTCCTCAGCAGCTGTTTGTACACACACACACGCACGTGCACAGAGAGAGAGATTCATTAGAAACGAATTTACATATTTTATGGTCCAACATACAAATAAATTGATAAGATAAGCAAATCAATACAATATAATTTTAGATGAAGACATTATGGCTTGACAAAATTATGCACAGAATATTCTGTGTGCAGTACAATACGATTGTAGATGATTTGCATACACTGACTGTAAACAAGCTGTAATATCAAGCACAAACACACTTAAGTGCATTTTGATCTGTACAGATGTATATAGACTCAGTGAGCTGGCAGCTTTCTCTTACCTATACTGGTGGTTTCTTTGGCGGACTCTGCCACCTGGTGCACGACATCCTGCGATGCCTGAACTGAAATAACATATCAAATACGCTGGATGTTTTCATGCGCAATGGGGAAAAGGTCTCTCAAAAAGCAACATCTAAAAATTACATTAAAGGGTACATATCATGCTTTTAAATCATTCATTTTACATATAAATCATACATTTGTGGTCTATATAAAGCATAACTGCAATGCTTGGATCTGAATTACTTATTATTATAGAATTACCTTTTCTGAGGTGCTTCTGTGATCAAGTCGTTTAATGCGGCCCCTTTAAATTAAAAAGGCGTACCGTCTTACCCCGCCCGCTTTCCAGGTCGCTGAGTTCATGGTCAGCTCAACTCAGGTTCAACTCTTCCGCGTTCGGGCCATTATTGTAGTTTGATAAAGAGATACGATTACTATAGCTTCAAAGAACATTTATTTCACACGTTAACAAAATGTCTACAGACGGAAGACTTGTCCACCAAGCCTTACATATTCAAGCCAGAGCGAGCGAGTTGAAAAAAGTGACGACAACGAACCGTCTTCATATGGAGGCAGGTATGTAAGTTAACTATGTTGTGTTATTAGTGAAAGTCGACTATTTCTCTTTGTTAAAACAAGCACACTGACAAGATAAATAAAGACTGCGGTCTGATCTTACCACTAAAAATCTGTATTGATAATAAAATGATAACTTACGTTTAGAAAGCATCAGGAAACACAGCAGCTAAATGATAGAAGGAATTTACCCCTCATTCAGACGAAGTCGATCGGCAAACCCTTCTGTATACTGGCAGAGGTTGTTGAAGTGGGGATCCTTGAAGTGCTTCAGGTCACTACATCCAACAACCGAACATTTTGACTAGCCCTCTCGTAACTTCTGCATCATTGAGCTTGGACTACAGAATTGGAGCGAGATATAATAATGGCGGATTGCTCAAAGTGTTGGACCGATTGTCAATGTCCTTATTTGTCAGTTCCGCTGCAAATACGTGACGTACTTGCTCGAAAAAAACGTCATAGACAACAGAAAAATCTTGAACAGGTTGAAAAATATGACCAAAACAGAATATAAAGATATAAACGAAGCACCTGAAGAGAATAATTTCATCTTTTCTGTACACTCCAAATCTACAACAAAATGCATTTAAGGGCTAAAAAGTGGATTCGCATGATATGTCCCATTTAACGCATGGTGAAATGGACAACAATAAATAAAATAATGATAATGATAAAATTAAATAAAAAAATTTTGGTTTCACTTTATTGTGATGGTCCCTTTAACACTTTCTGTTGACATTAAGTAACGCTGCAACCCTCATTGAGTGTTACTAGATCATCTAGTAGCTTAAATGGGGTTGTGGCGGAGGGGGCGTGGTTTTGCGAAGCCTGCAGCGGGAGAGAGGAGACGGGACAGAGCGGAGCGTAAGTAGGTCAAGTGCAGAGGATGATCACCTGTGTCTGATTTCAGTAATTGGCGTGGAGAGACCGGATATAAGCCGGCATGTGGAAGAGAGGAGGGAGAGAGAGACGAGCTGGGACCTCGTGCGTGAGCAGAGACGGAGAGAAGCCTCCAAGGATATTGTTATCATTTGTTTTGAGTTATTGTAATTGCTGTGTGTGTGAACACGGTGAACGCGCTCTGTGCGCAACCTTTTGGTTAGTGGAAAGAGAAATAAACCGAGTACGTCCCAGCTCAAGCTGACCCCTGTCTTCTTCCTTCCTGATCTGATCTGGAGTATATCACACTGGTGCCGAAACCCGGGGAAGGAAGAAGATCGCCGCCGCCATGCAGAACCTGCCAGCAACACCATTTGCGGATATCATCCAGTCGCTCGCCGGTCTTCATCAAGAACAACATCAACAGATGCTGGCGATCAAAGAGGAGCAGGACCAACGTTTCGAGGCGCTCCTCCGATCCCAGCATGAAGACCGCGAGATTTTCCGGAGCTGGGTGGACCGGGAGAGTCGGGCCGTCCCCTCGCCTAGAGACCATTCAGCTCCTCTGCCGCTCAGCCAGATGGGGGCCCAGGATGACCCAGAGGCATTCCTGGACTTATTCGAGAAGTCGGCAGAGGACCGGGGATGGCCCACGGTGGACTGGCCAATGCGGCTGATTCCCCTACTGTCGGGGGAAGCACAGATAGCCGCACACCAACTGCCAGTCCAGAATCTCCTGGTCTACCAAGATCTCAAGCGTGCCATCCTGCAGCGGGTCGGTCGGACCCCGGAACAACACCGCCAGCGGTTCAGGACCCTCACCCTCGAAGAGGCCGGCCGACCCTTCGTGATGGCACAACAGCTCCGGGACTCCTGCCGCAAATGGTTGATGGCCGAGGACCGCGACGTCGAGGGAGTGATCGATCGTGTGGTACTGGAACAGTTCGTCGCCAGGCTGCCGAAAGCGACCGCCCAGTGGGTCCAGTGCCACCGCCCGACGTCGCTGGACCAGGCCATCCAGCTGGCAGAGGATCAGATGGTGGCGTGCCCGGGGGTCGGCGAACCCCTACTATCTGCCTCTCTCTCTCTCTCTTCTCCTTCTCCCTTCAAACCTGTCCCTCTACCCAGGTCACGTGGCGGATTCGCTCCGAAGCCGGCGCCGCGATGGAGGTCGGGGTACCAGGCAGAGCCAGCCGCCGCGCCCAGGGCTCCTTTCCGGGGGAACCCCGGCCACCGGATTCATCTCTCCACCCCACCCCACACCGCTCTCTCCACGCCAATCGCTTGACCTGCTTCCTGCCGCCAGGGCAGCGGTGAAGTCTGGGCCGGCCTGTTGGCGCTGTGGGGACCCGGGTCACTTCATTGACCGGTGTCCGGTGATGGAGGTGGGGACGTTGATCCGGGTCCCTGACGCGCCACAGGCTGCCCTCGATCAAGCTGGCCTTTACCAAATACCAGTGAGTATCAAGGGGGGTATATATCAGGCTTTAGTGGATTCAGGATGTAACCAATCCTCCATTCACCCAAGCCTGATACAACTGTGGGCATTGGATAAAAGCCGCAAGGTTAAGGTGCGGTGTGTACACGGGGAAGTGGTGGAATATCCTATCTTGCCCGTGGATATTCAATTTAGGGGAGAGAAACATAGATTAGAGGTGGCCGTTAACCAGCACCTCCGGCATCCGATAATTTTGGGGACGAATTGGCCGCTATTTAATAAATTATTGGGATATTTATGTGCGGATGCCTCTTGGGGGAAAAAGCGTAAGGGTAGGGTGGCGATGGTACAGGTGGGGGAGGCTGAACCGGAACCACTGGAGACTGTTGCAGGGGAACGGAGTGTTCAGGAGCGGGCCATCCTTTCTGAGCATGATGATTTTCCCTTGGAACAGTCCCAGGATGAAACGCTGAAAAATGCCTTTGATCAGGTTCGTACCATCGACGGACAGCCTCTTCATCCGGACCAACCGCTCTCTTATCCTTATTTCGCAATTTTAAAAGATAGGTTGTATCGGGTGACCCAAGATGCCCAAACAAAGCAGGATACAACCCAGTTATTGATACCTAAAAGCCGTCGGGAAATGCTTTTCCAGGCGGCTCATTGTAATCCTATGGCCGGGCATCTAGGACAAACAGCTACACAAAACCGTCTCATGGCCCGGTTCTTCTGGCCGGGCATTCACGAGAATGTGCGCAGATGGTGCGCGGCATGTCGTGAATGCCAGTTGGTAAATCCACCGGCCACCCCAAAAGCACCATTGTGCCCCCTACCATTAATGCAGGCCCCCTTCGAAAGAATTGGTATGGACCTCATCGGGCCATTAGAACGGTCAGCGCGAGGACACCGCTTTGCATTGGTCCTGGTGGATTATGCAACGCGGTATCCTGAAGCAGTGCCGCTCCGTACGATTTCCGCAAAAAGCGTGGCGGGCGCACTGTTTCAACTAATCTCCCGGGTGGGAATTCCGAAAGAAATTCTCACCGATCAAGGCACGGCGTTTATGTCACGTACAATTCGCGAGCTTTACGAGTTATTGGGCATTAAATCGATTCGTACCAGCGTCTATCACCCACAAACAGACGGATTGGTCGAACGATTTAATCGCACATTAAAATCCATGATTCGAAAGTTCGTACAGGAAGACGCCAAAAATTGGGATAGGTGGCTAGAACCCCTCTTGTTCGCTGTACGGGAGGTCCCGCAAGCCTCCACGGGGTTTTCCCCTTCGAGCTTCTCTATGGACGGCAGCCCCGCGGGGTGCTGGATGTCCTTAGGGAAACTTGGGAGGACGGACCTTCTACTAGTAAAAACGAAATTCAATATGTCATGGACCTGAGAACAAAACTCCACACTTTGGGGCGGCTATCAAGGGAGAATTTGTTACAGGCTCAGGACAAACAAAGTCGGTTGTACAACAGGGGGGCTGAGACTGCGGCAATTTACACCGGGAGATAAAGTGCTTGTATTGCTCCCTACCTCTAGTTCAAAATTACTCGCGAAGTGGCAAGGACCCTTTACGGTCACACGGCGAGTTGGGGATCTCAACTATGAGGTAGCTCGGTCTGATAGGGGTGGAGCACATCAAATATATCACCTCAACCTGCTTAAAAAATGGTCGGAGGTGGAATCAGTGATGCTGGCGACGGTGGTGAGCGGGGAGGAGGATCTTGGACCAGAGGTGAGTTCAAAGTCTCAATCTCTCGCCCTGGCCCCTGGGGGAGATCACCTCTCACCGTCGCAGATCACTGATATCAAAGGGCTACAAGCAGATTTTGCTGATGTGTTTTCACCCCTGCCAGGACGAACGAATCTCATTCAGCACCATGTTGAGACGGAGCCGGGCGTGGTCATTCGCAGCCGGCCATATAGGTTACCGGAACATAAAAAAAAGGTAGTGCAAAATGAATTAGAGGCAATGCTAGACATGGGAGTAATAGAAGAATCTAACAGTGACTGGGCGAGCCCGATAGTTTTAGTGCCTAAAACAGACGGCTCCGTTCGGTTCTGTGTAGATTACAGAAGGGTGAATGCTGTGTCAAAATTTGACGCATATCCAATGCCTAGGGTTGACGAACTGCTTGATCGATTAGGCTCTGCTCGCTTTTATTCGACACTGGACCTAACAAAAGGTTATTGGCAGATCCCCTTGTCTCCCATGACTAAAGAAAAGACAGCTTTCACAACGCCGTTCGGATTACACCAATTTGTTACGCTTCCGTTCGGGTTGTTTGGGGCCCCGGCCACCTTTCAGCGGTTGATGGACCGCATACTCCGGCCGCACGCTGCATATGCTGCGGCGTATCTAGATGATATCATCATTTATAGTGGGGATTGGCAGCGGCATATGCAGCACCTGCGGGCGGTCCTGAAGACGCTGAGAGGGGCGGGGCTCACGGCCAACCCGAAGAAATGTGCAATTGGGCGGGTGGAAGTAAGATATCTGGGCTTTCACTTGGGACATGGGCAGGTGCGTCCACAAATTGACAAGACAGCTGCAGTTGCGACTTGCCCAAGTCCCAAGACCAAAAAGGAGGTTAGACAGTTCCTGGGGCTGGCGGGCTATTACAGAAGGTTTGTACCTAATTTTTCGGACACCGCCAGCCCGCTGACTGATCTAACTAAAAAGGAAGCACCAGATAGAGTGCAGTGGACGGAGCGGTGCCAGCAGGCTTTCACCCGCATAAAGGCTGCCCTGTGCGGCGGTCCGCTCCTACATGCTCCTGACTTTTCTCTCCCCTTTATTCTGCAGACAGACGCGTCGGACAGGGGGTTGGGCGCTGTACTGTCCCAGGAGGTGGAGGGGGAGGAACGGCCGGTGCTGTACATCAGTCGCAAGCTCTCTAAGAGAGAGACGATGTACAGCACCATAGAAAAGGAGTGTCTGGCGATCAGATGGGCTGTCCTCACCCTCCGATACTACCTCCTGGGACGGGAGTTCACCCTCTGTTCGGACCACGCTCCCCTGCAGTGGCTCCACCGCATGAAGGATACCAACGCGCGGATCACCCGTTGGTATCTGGCTTTACAACCTTTTAAATTTCAGGTGATCCACAGGCCGGGTGTACAGATGGCTGTAGCTGATTTCCTCTCCAGAAGGAGGGGGGGAGGCTGCAGGCCGGATGGCTCCCCGGCCTGAGTCGGGCGGTGGAGGGATGTGGCGGAGGGGGCGTGGTTTTGCGAAGCCTGCAGCGGGAGAGAGGAGACGGGACAGAGCGGAGCGTAAGTAGGTCAAGTGCAGAGGATGATCACCTGTGTCTGATTTCAGTAATTGGCGTGGAGAGACCGGATATAAGCCGGCATGTGGAAGAGAGGAGGGAGAGAGAGACGAGCTGGGACCTCGTGCGTGAGCAGAGACGGAGAGAAGCCTCCAAGGATATTGTTATCATTTGTTTTGAGTTATTGTAATTGCTGTGTGTGTGAACACGGTGAACGCGCTCTGTGCGCAACCTTTTGGTTAGTGGAAAGAGAAATAAACCGAGTACGTCCCAGCTCAAGCTGACCCCTGTCTTCTTCCTTCCTGATCTGATCTGGAGTATATCACAAGGGTTAAATAGGTTGACAGTGACAATTTACTCAAGTCGTATTATTTTACTCAATTGCTCAATTAAATTTGACGGAAATATGTCATTTAATTGAAATATGCACAAAAAAAAACAGACAATTTTTGGATTCTGCAATCCTGTATCTGTTTTATGAAATCCTGTTAAAACAAATGTAAAAACATGTTTAAATCAAATCAAATTATTAAAATTATAGATAAAATAAATAAATAATGAAATAATACATGAAAACATAAATCATAAATTAGTCAGCTGTTCTTTCTTAAAACTAAAACTGAACGTTACCAAACAATGACAGAGAGGATGAGCAGTGTGTATTCATTAGTACCTGCACTGTCAGTGACGCCTTTAGTGGCTGACTGTGTTGTGTTCTTCAGCCCCTCCAGAGACTTCTTAAAGGAAGCCATGATACTGAGCACATACACTCACAAGTCCTACCGGCTCGGCATACGAGGGATGCTGCCAGCAGGCCCTTAAATACCCTCTGCTTCCGGAGGGCACCACATACTCTTGTAATAACACGTGCTAATCCATCAATGGAGCCCGGCTTATGCAGGTATGCCAGTTATTCAGCTATTGGACTGTATGATTCTGCTGGGCTCAGCATGTCTGTATAGAGCACTACGTTCTGAGGCACAGCCAGACTTCCTGTTGATAAGAGACGGTGGGGAGGATGGGGGGACAGGGCTCTCTGGATGTATATATTATTCTTGAAGCCAAAAGATGGACACACTTAAAAGAGTAGTTCACTTTCGAAAAAAACTTTTGCTGATAATTTACTTACACCCCATGTCATCCAAGATGTCCATGTCTTTCTCTCTTCAGTCGAAAAGAAATTAAAGTTTTTGATAAAAACATTCCAGGCATTTTCTCCATTTCGTGAACCAAACGGTTCAGAGGTTCAAAAGACACTTTCAGTACAAACTGCAAACTGTTCAAAGGGATTTAAACGATTCCAGACGATGAATAAGGGTCTTATCAAGCGAAACGATCGCTCATTTAATAAATAAATAACAAAGTTTAAGTTTTATAAGCTCAAATGGTCGCCTTGCTCTTGTTCTGTGAGACGCACATTTGTGCACTCTCCTGTTCGAACTCGTTCATCAAAATGAACAAATCTGTTTCCGAGTCGTCTGGTTCATTCAATGAATGAAACGAACGAATTAACTCGGAAAATATTCAAATAAGGGTAACACTTTATTTTAGTGTCATTGTTTTATTATTATTATTATTATTATTAGTTTATTTCGGTCCTCATTCATAGTTTTCCAACAACACAAGGTGAAAATAATAAAAATATATTTACATATACATACAATATGCATGTAAACAATATTTACATGCATATTGTACAATATATACATGCAATTGTTGCATATGTTACATGTAGTTACTATAGTAATGACTATATATTATGCATAATTACATCAAATCACCAAATCAAACCCTAATCCTAACCCTCTAGTAAGTACATGAAGTTACTTAATAATACTCAGTACTTGTATACTTACAGTGTAACAACAATAGTACCTAAAAATAAAGTGTAACCCAAATAAGTGAGCAATATTAATTAACAACATGTACTTCTCAGGGCCAATTACATGATACTGTTAACTAAAAACGGAAAACTTGTTTATTTATATGACAATGGCGTTTGGGAGCTGAAAATGCACATTTTGAAAAGTTTTTCAAGGTGTACGTTTTTGAAACCGAGTACCGAATATCGTCTCCGCATAAACTTCACAAAGTCGAATTTCACGAAACAGTAGCGTCGTTCCTTTCAAGGGGTTCAGTATGTAGGCACGTAGTGTTTCTTTACAAAGCGACAGTCGCCATCTACTGGCCAAGCAGCAGAATGCAACGTTTTTAATAGTTTTTGTGAGCGGATCATTTTAAAAAAGCAAATCACAAAGAAAAACATTTCTATTTTTAGTGCAAGATTATCTGTGTAAACGTAGCCTTAAAGAGTGTACATAGACTTACTTTCGGGGAAGAAAGAGAAAGATTTCTTTTGTTTGTTTTCTTTATATACAGAGGATTCTCTGTTCTTGAATGACACAGAAACCTTAATATTGACATTTCCAGCATTGTAAAGCACATATTGACCTGACATCCATAAACATCTCAAAGACACTTTACACTAACTTTAAAATCTCCAGTACACAAACGCATACATACACACACAGATACAAATTGCCCAACTCTAACAAATAATCCACTGGAATGATATCACAAGCAACTATAAAGTCACAACGTATAAAACTCTTACTTCAGAAACATTAAATAAATAACTTGCTTCAATATTAAATACAAAGTAAAAGTAGAATCCCACAAACAGGCATTGCACACAGCTATATATAATATCATATTTACCCGAAGATATTTGAACCCCCAATATGCTATTGGAAGATCTGAAACATCTACTCCGCGTTGATAGAAATGCAGGTACACCAGTACAAAGAGTCACAATGGGAGGGCAGGTCTCGTTTCATTGGGAGGGAGTCAAGGAAACGACAGAGCGCCTCTCGGCAGTCAGCGTAGAGCTACATCCAACACGTTACCGTCAGAACATGACATTTACAATAGATCATAATAAAAGTATATATCTGATAGGAAGAACATTTCTCGGCAGGATTAACTGGAATATGATATTTATGTTTTTGGATTTTTTTTTCTCTCTTTTTTGCAACAGGGTTTATTGGTTTTAGGATTTGTACTTGTTATTGATAGAAACTTTTTGTGCTGCTGGCTGGACTTGGACTTGGAATGTGTAGTTTATGCCTCTGGCTCATAATCTTGGTTGTCCTGTGAGTAGAAACAGAAAAATGACATTTCTTAAAAATGAGAAGATTTGGACAACTTGATTTCAACAAGGAAATGAGCTCGCATATTGTTCATAACATTTATTGGTCGCATAACATTTCTTACAAAAATACTAATGCATTGTTTTAATGAACCTTACCAGCTTGGCTAATTGCTACTAGCTTCATTTTTCCTGAAGTTTAATTATAGTTCTTTTTACTGTAGTTAAACAACTTTCTTTAATATCTAACATGTAGATTCTGATTAGCCCAAAGACTATTAGTATTTTTTTATTCCTACTATGGAGCCCATCAACTGTTTGGTTACTAACATTCTTCAATATATAGTCTAATCGTCAACAGAAGAAAGAAATTCACATAGGTTTTAATAAGACTGTTAAATAAATAGGGCTGTCAAATCGTTAATCGCGATTAATCACTTCCAAAATAAAAGTTTGTGTTTACAAAATATATGTGGGTGCACTGTTAATAATTATTTTGTATATATAAATACACACATGCATGTACATTTAAGAAAAAAATATTATTTATAGATAAAATACTTATATTTATATATAATATAAATTATATATATATATATATATATATATATATATATATATATATATATATATATATATATATATATATATATATATATATATGTATCTGTATATATATACGTATATACATGAAAATATTTCTTAAATATATACAAGCATGTGTGTGTATTTATATATATAAAATAATTATACACAGTGCACCCACATAATATTATGTAAACACAAACTTTTAATTTGGATGTGATTAATCGTTGGCATCCTAATAAATACTATTATTTTTTTACATATTGGGGCTCTCTAGGATCCTACACAAAGTAAAATTCAACAGAATATGATGGTTAACTACATCTCATCATGTATGTCTTTTCCAATGGCATTTGATTGTTTAAGGGACTAAGTTCACCCCAAAATTTTAATTCTGCCATCATTTTCTCACCCTCATGTTGTTCCAAACCTGTATGAATTTCTTTCTTCTGTTGAAGACAATATTTCGAATAATGCTTAGCAAACCAAACAGTTGATGGGGCTCCATAGTAGGAATAACAAATACGTATGGAAGTCAATGGCAGCCATCAACTATCTGGTTACTGACATTCTTCAGAATATATCTTTTGTGTTCAACTGAAGAAAAAAAAATCATACAGGTTTGGAACAACACGAGGGTGAGTAAATGACAGAATTTTATCCCTTTAAGGTCTGTTGCATTGCCTTACTTCCCCCAGCAGGTGGCAGCTCCAGCTTTCAGATCACAAGCATCTGGTTTATTTAAATGAATATACTGTAAGTACACATCATGTCTGAAGATCTGACATCTGAATATACCCTACATCTTAAATGTCATTATAATTTTCTGATGGTCCTACTCAGGATCTACTAGAAGAGCCCATATCCTCAACAGGACAGGGGGAGCCCCATCTGCTACCCACAATGCAACAGGGCTTTTGATGTCACTGCCACTCCCATGCAGGCACATCCAGCATGGCAGTGACAGAAGGAGGGGAGGGGTGATAGTAGAAAGGGAGGAAGCAGAAAGATGCCGAAGACACGTTTGAGAAAAATGTCTTCACAGAATTGTAATGCATATTACAATTCTGTAGAAGGATGGAATGAGTGTGTTTGTGTGTGTATATAAATATAAAGTTTTATTAGTGTTATTTATTTTATTAATGTTAAATAAAAGGGTGATTATTAATACTGTTTTTACATGGGTCCCTTAACAAAAGAAAAAGTGTACGTGAAATTATTCATTATTTTATTGATTTATTTAAAATAATTAATGTGAGAAGAATTAGACTGTGGACTTAATACGAGACAAGACTAACTTCTTAAAATGTATTTTTCATTTAATCATTAATATAATTAATGCTATTATATATAATTCGATATAAATACATTTTCTGGAAATAATATACATTTTATGGTAACTTTTTGAATTTTATTAAATTAAATTTAACATATACCTATGAAACTATACAAGCATAAAGAAAACAATGTGAGATTTGACTTGTGATTTGTGAGTATGGCAAATGTGTGCTAGTGTGAGGGCTGGTGTTCTTACCTGCTGAGTCTTGTCGTATGTCTGTCCTCTCAGGGTCCATGAGACCTTCTCCCATTGGCTCTTCAGTGGCTTCCTGACCAAACTCAGGCTGTGAATACACATGTGAAACCAATTAAATGTCATGACATGAGAAATCCAATTTGCCCGAATCTTTGTGACATGGTCTTTGTAGGCTACCATTAAAACACTGTGCAAGTTTAAACTGTCCTCTTCTTTAGAAACAAAGCATTTATGTAAACAATCTCCAAAAACTGCTTGATTGGATGTTGTGGGATTTATGACATCACTTAGGCAAATACACCCAGGCATTCAGGCTGACATTTGCCTCCACTGGTTACAAGTATAAAGCACAGTACAGTCAAAAGCATAAAGAACCCATTATAATCACTGACGCTGTCTACACTGTTCACAGTTCAGTTTCTGACACTACTCCATGCACCTCTTAAAACAGATCATTTCAGATCATTTTTGAAATTATATATATATATATATATATATATATATATATATATATATATATATATATATATATGTATCGAAAGATGATTTATTTTACAAAGAGGTTAAATATAAGCATTTGTCTCAGGTGCTGTTTACTGTATGTACAATATATATCAGTGGTGTATCACCACTAGTCCTTTAATAAGCATGCAACATCTTCATCTGTACCCAATAAATGTTTAATCAAACTCTATTTTATGTCTTGCCAGAAGAGAGAGACCCTCATTACCTACATACAGTACGTAGTTAAGATTTTCTTTACAGTTCTGGGTCAATGGAAGGTTTATTTTTAAACTGAGCTATCACAGTCAATTAGGTCATATTTCAGCAATCTACAACCCGAATATCACAACACAGCCCGTCAAACACTTCATGTCAATCAAGAAACAATGCTATTCAAGAGCACAGATGGCACTAGGGACTGGGGGACATGACCCTGAACTGAACAAAATCGACTGTCTAAATGCCACATATAGGCAATGAAGAGACCAAAAAAAACAACAACAAAAAAAACAATGTAAGTATCCTATGCCTGTTGACTTTCCCAGATGTGGCAGATTTGATTTGTTAAGGGAAATGCGGGCCCTATTTTAACTATCTGAAACGCAAGTATAAAGCGCGAACTGCAAGTAACTTTGTGGGCGGGTCTTTGGGCGCTATTGCTATTTTACCGGCGGGATAAATGACTCTTGCGCACGACACAAGTTTAAAAGGGGTTGGTCTGAAGTAGCTTCAATATTCATAGGTGTGGTCTGGGCACAACGTGAAATAAACCAATCAGAGTGTCATATCACATTCCCTTTAAGAGCATGATGAATGAGGTGCACTTGTTCCATGGCGCAATTAAATTTTAATGGCGCATTTACCGGCACGCTTTCACAATGTTCATAGCGAGGAGATCGATGTTTCTCGTCAGGGCCGTAAAAGAAAGAGAAGACATTGGGGATGGGACAAATCCACCCAAATTAGCTTCGGTTAAACATGCATATAATAATTTGGCTAAATATATAAGCTTTATGCCTATTTTTCCCATCGTCATGGACACAACAATGATTTCCCTCGTGTTTACATATTTTTCCTTATAATAATTTATCATTTGCAAAAAGTAAAATGCATCTGTGTTGCTGAGAGAATCATCTACAGTGTGTGCGTGTTGTTCACACTCTGTATTATGGCCAAGCATGCGTGCTTAAAATAGCATCTAAATGTACGCGCAACACGCCACTGACTAGGTTTTCTGGTCAGTGCCGTAACTGTTTTCTGGAACTGCAAAATAGCACTAGGGAATGTTTGCAGCAAAACACGCCTTCTTTTTTGCGCTGAACCGCCCAGGGAGTGCAAGATCATTCCCTAGTTTACTATGAAGGGAAAAGTCTGCTTTGCACGGGTGCAAAATAGGAATGATACATACGTTCGGTGGAAAAAGTCAATTGTGCCTGGTACAAAATAGGGCCCAGCTAGTCTGACAATAAGGCTTTTGCACTTAGAAAACACAGCAAAATGTGGAGACCATAACTATGCATTTAGGTGAGTGGATAGAGGCAAATAATGAATGAACACAAAAAGACTGATTGGATAAATCAAACAATTTATCGTCGTCAGGAAATAATGTTTTATTTAATCATTTAATATTTTTCATGCTTGTTCACTGAACCATAAACAATTATTCCACATGCAGCTGTGCAACAGTTTCACAGGCGAGAGACAAAAAAGGTCACAGGTACAATAACTTCAAAAAGTAAATGGAGGGTAAAAACTTGGCTATTTTTAAATCAAATATTTAGACATTAAATGTAATGGTATTAAATGTGGGGTCATAAAAAGTGCCATATAATCAAATTAAAATAACATTTAAATATTTCAAATGTATTTATCAATTAGATTTGAATCAGTAGTAAGACATGCAGAAACTAAAACACACAAGTGACACTGTTTCCTGAGAACGACCCACAATCAGACTGGACAGCTATTTGTGTGTGGCACACTGTGAGTGTGTCTGTGTACAAGATCATTCTAGTCTACCACACACACACACACACACACACACACACACACACACACACACACACACACACACACACACACACACACACACACACACACACACACACACACACACACACACACACACACACAATGGCATAGTCCAGTACAGTAACACAGTTAGCACTGACCACCCACACACATTCGCAAGTTTCAAAACCGCTAAACTGCACACTAAAAACCGGCCATCAAACACTTTTCTTATGATAATAACTGTACTCCAAATGAATTGGGATGATGGCATAAATTAAGCACTAGAACACTTAAAATCAATGACAGCGACATTGTGTTTGTTTCTTTGCCTCCAGCAGGCTGCATGCACACACACACACACACACACACACACACACACACACACACACACACACACACACACACACACACACACACACACACACACACGCACACTGAAATTGTAAACACTGAAACCACATATGCTGCAAGCTTCTTATGCAGCTTTTGTCTCTAAGTGATTTAAGAGATTACTGAGTCACCAAAAAGGACAAGACTAATTTTTAAGCCGGGTGGGGAAAATCCGAGGAAGACCACACATTTGTCGCTACAACTGCTACTTTTCAAAATCCAGCGAGCTCTGATATCAACAGTTTGTTTAAATAGAAACAGATCTGCCTAAGTTTAAAGATTGTCGGACTTCTCCCATTGTGCATTATTAAGTAATATGCAAACTGCCAAGTGACCTTGGGCAAGAGTCGAGAAAGAGAGAGGGAGGGGAGAGCAGAGGGGGCTCAGCAGGACAGAAAGACAAAGTAAGACACAATATTCCCTGTGGGATAAGCGCCGATACTATTATATGTCATGTGGTATGATGTGAAGGTGAGATGTGTAGGGTGTACAGCCCTCTGATATACAGAGTTATTTTTTTTCAATTGGCATTTATTGCTCATGGAATAACACACAACTATGACTATGTCTGATGGACACAAAGAAGATGTGCATGTGCATCTATTAGCGTTTATAAATTTACTAGCCTATGAATTCAAATAAAATTGAGCAGAAATGGAGTAGTTTCCTGCAAAACCGGAGGGTGCAGTTTAAGAACCTCATTTCTAGGACTCTAGTTTTTTGCATGTACTTTCCCGGACCAAAAAAAAAAAAACGGGCCAAGCCAAAGCAATTAGTGGTCTTTTAATGGTCTTAACTATTTTAATCACAAATCACTGGTCAGGAAATAAGCAACAATTGCACAAATCCTGTAGATAATGTAACTTAGCATGGATGTGCATATGGCTTTCCCAAACTTGCATAGTCAGTGTTGTTCCACGTAATGTTGATGGCTTCAAATAGTTCATAGGTGGTTGAAAAATGCCTCCCAGTTGGTTTGAGTTTAATGTGAGACAAAATATTCACCATAGGGATCAAATCTAGACTCTGACAAGGCCAAAACATAAGCCTGACGGACTTGCTCTCTCTGATTGACTTTGCAGTTTGAGCAGGAGCATTGTCTTGTTGGCCCACAGTAGGGTGTGGTGAAGCTAGAGGGAATAAGGACCAAAGGGGAACTGAAGGGAGTGTGGAGTCCAACTGAGCCAGAGGGTCAAAGGGACAAGGTGAAACCAGAGGAGTGCAGTCCAGAGGTGAGGGAAGGTGGATGAGTGACCAAGGTGTATCTGGGGAGGACGAGGGAGCCTGGCGGGAGCTGGTGCCCTGATGGGCCACGGTGGAACTGAAGGAGGTAGGAGTCAAGGGGACATGAATGGACTGTTGGGGTGAGGTGGAGTTCTGGTCACAGAGGTTGAAGATGGAGACTGGGGATCCACCAACCAAACTGGAGCTGCAGGCAGGCAGACCCATGGCAACTCCACCTCGCAGAAGGAGATAAGATGAGGGGCTGACAGGCAAAGGGGGAAGATCAGAGAAGTGGCAGATAAAGGGAGGTGGGACAGGGAGGCTGGGTGGGAACTCTGGGCACGAGAACAGTCTCAGACGGGACCAGCAGTGAAGGCTCTGTGCTGGACGGGACCAGCGGTGAAGGCTCATGTGCTGGACGGGACCAGCAGTGAAGGCTATGTGCTGGACGGGACCAGCAGGTGAAGGCTATGTGCTGGACGGGACCAGCAGTGAAGGCTATATGCTGGACGGGACCAGCGGTGAAGGCTATGTGCTGGACGGGACCAGCGGTGAAGGCTCTGTGCTGGACGGGACCAGCGGTGAAGGCTATGTGCTGGACGGGACCAGCGGTGAAGGCTATATGCTGGACGGGACCAGCGGTGAAGGCTATGTGCTGGACGGGACCAGTGGTGAAGGCTCTGTGCTGGACGGGACCAGTGGTGAAGGCTCTGTGCTGGACGGGACCAGTGGTGAAGGCTATGTGCTGGACGGGACCGGCGGTGAAGGCTATATGCTGGACGGGACCAGCGGTGAAGGCTATGTGCTGGACGGGACCAGTGGTGAAGGCTCTGTGCTGGACGGGACCAGTGGTGAAGGCTCTGTGCTGGACGGGACCAGTGGTGAAGGCTATGTGCTGGACGGGACCGGCGGTGAAGGCTCTGGGCTTTTGACAGAGACCGGAGGTGGTGTGGTGAAGAAGGTAGCTGGAGATGGTGGCTTGAGTGTTGATGGACACCCTAGGGTAAAAGGTATCCACTCAACCACACACATGATCCCAGGCACATTTGCTAATTGCTAAGTGGTGGGATTGCCACCACTGGTACAGATGGTCATCCAGACCACCCAAAATACTTTTCAGAACTTCATCTGTCCAGCTTAACCCAACAGAAAGCTCCAGGAAGCCGCGACATTTTCCTCGATGGGGCTGCCGTCCTGGAAACAGGTCAGAAGACCGTTGGTGGAATTGAGGTGATGAGTATGCCTTGTCCCGTTGTTTGGTCGGTTCTTCTGTCACAGGTGGTGTATTCAGAGGAAGACGAAAAGTCGAATTTCCAAATTCAATAAACTTTACTTACAATAATTCCAAGGAAGACAGGCACACAGGGTCTGATGAACTGAAAACAGGTGACACAGATGATGATAATTAACTAAACAGGTAAGACAACTGAAGACAAATGAGGAGCGGCAAAGCTGAACAAGGAAGACATGTGACAGATAACCAAAACAGCACAGATGAACATGACTGTGACACAAGCTATTCTGCAATATTCTCCTCTAATCCAAAAGCATTAAATGACTTTTCACAGTGAAGTATTAATTACACTCTGGAGCATCACCACGCAACTCAGGTTTCATTGTTCAACTTTCCATTTTCTGCCAAAAACATAATTCTGTGTGATGATCTTCTGAAACAGCATTGTTTTTTTAAGTAGTGCATTTGCTTAAGTTTAGCTACTTTCCTGATCAATAATTTGTGGTTAAAACAATTAAACATGTAGGGTCCTATTTTAACGATCTAATCACATGATCTAAAGTGCAGGGCGCAAGTGCACTAATTGCATGTCGAAATCCACTTTTGCTTGTCTAATGACGGTAAAAATGGATGAGCGCCCAAAGCATGATCTAAAGGAGTTGGTCTAAAGGAGTGGTCTATTACTCGTTTAAGAGAATAGTCCATTTTCTTAATGAGTAATGTGTGTGTTTTGGGCATAACGCGCAATAAACCAATAAGTCTCATCTCCCATTCCCTTTAAAAGCCAGTTGTGCTTGCGCCATGGCGGATTTGTAATTTACATGACGGAATTTGCAAGCGGAAAAACTGAACGCATCTTGATTGAGAAATGGATTTGCTCATGCACAAGGTTGAGGCACACAAGATGGCCATCTCTGGGACAAAGTGGACCCGCCTGTAGGCACTTATTACTAACGCGGCCTTTAAATAACAAAACAAATATTGACTTTAGACCAGGTCTCAGTTGGTCAATCGCGCAGGATATTTCAGTTGCCTCAAAAATGGCAACGCACCGAACAATGCACCTGTGCACACCTCATTTTCAGACCAGCACCCCATGGGCGAACAAATGGGCACAAGTCCATCAGCTATTTAAACAACCTAGCGCAGGATGTGAAAATGATAACTGTGTCAGGCTGAAACTAGCAAACAACACAAAACAGTAGAATGGAGAATATCAAATTGCAAAATAAATAAACATTCATCTCAGTCCTTTTACTTTTAATACTTAAGTTCATTAAAAATCAAGTACTTTTGTAATTTAACTTAAGTAAAATGGAAAAGATGTACTTGAAACTTTTACTGGAGTAATTTTTTTACTGTATCTGTACTTTTACTTTTTAAAAACTTCGTCCACCACTAATTGCAGGAATATAGGATTGCAGAAATGTGACAAATCATCAATGTCAAGTCAAGTAAAAAAAATAAGTATTATGGCAGCCAAACTGACTACATTTCATCAACAAAATATATTTAGAGTTTGATCGGGTAGAAATAGCTCCTTAAGGTAACCACTGAACATTTTTACAGTGATATTTTTGAAATTATGAAAATAAAATGATAGAAAAGAATAATCAATAATGATATGTAAAATAACATACGTTTAAGTCACTGGGGAACTCATCCTTCTTCACCAGGCCGGTGGCAGCAGCGATGTTTCCGGCTCCACGCATCACAGCTCCTCCCAGCTGAGAGCCCTGCTCCTTCGTCTTCTCAGCCACTAACCAGAGATAAGACAACCCATTTCCAACACAAACACATCACTCACGGATTCAATATTTCTTTGGTGACAAGAAAAAAAAATTGGTCAATGATTTAACAAAGCAACTGTGAAATTTATATGAAAATAAATGGATTTTATTCAATAAAATAAAATTCTATACAATTTATATACGGCAACACTTTACAATAAGGTTTATTTTATTATAACTTAGTTAACATCAACTAATAATGAACAATACTTCTACAGCATTTGTTGATATTAATTTAAACTTAACTAATATATTATTAAAATCAAAGGTTGTATTTGTTAACATTAGTTAATGCACTGTGAACTGAACGTTAACAAAGATTAATAAATACCGAAACAAATGTATTGCTCATGGCTAGTTTGTGTTAATTAATACATTAATGAATGTTAACTAATGGACCTTATTGTTAAGTGTTACTAATATGACTTAAAGAACCTGCTTATATTGGATTACAACAACAAAAGTCACTTTAAATAATCAGACCAGGTAGATAGATCTTTGAAATAATTATTCACTGTGCATTTAAAACAACAATGTTTTTTAAAGATAAATAATTGAATATACTGCTGTCTTTGAAAAAGAAACACTCATGCATTTAATGCATTATATTATTATAGATGTATAATGGAAGAACAAAATTTCCTTTTTTATTCTAGCTTCATACAAGTTTTTTGCATTTTTGTCAAACACTACATCTGGATTGGATCCAGAACGATGTTCAAAACAAAGATTCAAGCAATATTTAATTATTTTAAATGTGTGTCAGGTATTGTGGTTTAGAGACTTTGTGCTCACAGTTAATCATATGGAAAAACACTGTGACTTTCTAGTTGTCCATCTGTCCTAGACAATAACCTTCTGAAATATCACCTAGGCACAGAGCTATTTGTCTCGGTTCCACTTACTGGCTGTGAGCCATGCCCTTTGAACACATTAAATGAGACGTATCCATTATTTACAAGACAAGACTAAAGAACTAAAGTTTGCAGAATAACCTTACCTGTTGCAACGCTGTCTTTGGTCTTGCTGCCTGCAAGCACACAAAAATATTGTAAAATGACTTATACCCAGCCCATTACAATATAGAAACACACATTAAATAAGCCCTCTGAAGGAACTGTGATAAGTAGGTCCATGATACAGACAGGCAATAAGTAGAAAGACAATGTGAAATACAAGCCCAGAACCCAGAGCAGCTTCATTTAAAGGTTCACTGAAAAATCATTAGAGCTAATAGAACCTGTATCTCAGACCTGGCTGTCACCTTAACCAGCCAGGACGAGTAATACACCTCAGGAGCACTTGGTAGGAAGGAAGTTAAAACATACCGTAATGGCAAATAGCACTCTGTGTCGTGGTTTGAGTATGTTTCTTACAAGTGAGACTGAGAGAAGAAAGAATTACTCTTCAGCTAATAGATGTTTAACTAGAGTCATTCAACCATGACTCATTAAAGCTGATATGTTTCATCTACAGCAATTGAGTCATTATAACACAAAGCTGCCTCTTAAAAGGGGAAAGACTTGCTCATGAATGCACAGTGTAGCAGAAGAAGCAGATCTTTTTAGATAAAAAGGGCAGATTACAAGTGATTTATTAGGTTTAATCTATCACTGACAGAAATACAAGTAAAACAACTGTAAAGTACAGTCAAAGTACATAATTTTACTAAACTTTTCTTTTTTGGAATGCTGAATATATGCAGTATATCATTCAAAAGTTGTAGTCAGTATATAATGAGTCAGTTGGATAGCTGGAGAAATTGTGCTAAAGGTGGCAATGAGTCTCATTATTCCTGACTTACAGTGCCATCTTGGACACAACATGCCACCAACTGTGCTGACCAGCTTGGAGAGTGTGGGAGTCTGTGGTTATCCCTAAGTGGTTTGCACACTCTACCTGACAGCCCGACATATTGTGTCGAAATTGAAGATCACCTGTCAGAGACTCAGTACTCCAGACATGAGTTCCACAGGGTACAGTATTGGGGCCACTTTTATTTATCATCTATCTTTTTCCATTAGGCAATATTTTTTGACATCAGTGGCATTTACTTTCACTCATATGCAGATGACAGCACAGCTTTATGTATCCACTAAGCCCACTGCACACTTCCCCTAAACACCCTTAACACCTGTATTCACGATATATCAGGCATGAATGAATACCAATTATCTCAACTTAATAGTAACTCAACATATCACAACGAATCAACTTTAAAAGGGTTATGTTAATGACATTCAAAGATCTGCTGCACAACCTTGTTCATCTATATGTACATAGTTACTACAACTTGCATACCTACACAGCTCTCTTCATCATCAGCAGGATTACTGGCAACTAAGCACCTCCCCTCTTCCTCATTAGTATTTAGCCTGTTGGATGCTTTTCTACTTTATAATGGTATATTTATTCTACTTTTGTTTGAAAAAATTATTTAATAAATATGTATTTAATAAATAAATGTACCTATATATATATATATATATATCTATCTCTATATATATATATATATATATATATATATATGTACATATATATACATATATACACTGTATATATATACACACACACTGTATATATACATACATACATATAGTAAACATTTTTACACTTTTACAAGATATTTATTTTTCAAATAAATGCTGTTCTATTTGAACTTTCTATTGTATTAGTTTCCATAAAAATATGAAACAAAATCTGTTTTCAACATTAATAATAATAAAGAATGTTTCTTTAACCTTTTTGAAGGATCATGTGACACTGAAAACTGGAATAATGATGCTGAGACGATAGTTTTGCCATTACAGAATGAAATTAAATATTTTAATATTTTAAAATAATAATATAAAATTTAATTTCTTTATAATAATAATAAAGATATTTCATAAGGTTTTTTTATATAAAATAAAAGTAGCTTTGATGACCATTATATGTTTTATATTATATGTTTTGTTTGCTGTTTAGGGGAAAATAAAATGCAATAAAAAGTGTAAAAAAATCTAATATTATATATTTCTATATATATTTTCTATATTGCATTCCTATTTGAACAAACATAGCAGAACATTCTTTAAAAACACAAATATTGTTTTGTAAAGTATTGAGCAAAAATAAACTGTAAATATACTACTATAGTACACATCAGAGAATACACAGCTCGATATGGGATGAGAACCTCAGGGAAATAAATGAAACACAGACAGGTAATTGAATACCAGTAGTAGTGGGACAAAACAGCCAGTGTGAGATTAACAGAGGCCACTTCCTCTTCAATCTCTCCTCATATGAGTTGGTGGCACATGTGCATGAAGGAGTGCGAGTGTGCAACTTGTCCAAGGTGGAACAAGACCCTATCAGATAACCGTCACCCCTCCTCCATGCGTTAACACACACTCCACAAGGCCATTCAAGCATGGCATCCCAGGTCACTGTGCAAGCTTGTGTTCACGCAAAGGAAACGACAGCAAGAAACCGTTACAGGACGTTCTGCTATGTGCTCGCAAATCAACCACAAATGGGCTTGAGATATCTGGCCTAATGTCTCTCCCTGGGACACTGGTGGTACAGATGTGAGTTTTTTTCATGTGAAGGGATTCAATTATTCAGTTCATTCTGACATCAAAAACAGGAGTATGAATGAGAGCTGTCGCTGGGGATGAACGTGTGCACTTAAACACAAATGCCCTCTGAGAACTCCAATTACAGCAACGTCTCATCTTACTGATCAAAGATCACGGAATTAAGAAAGCAGGCTGGAATGATTTCAGACAAGCTTATATATTTTCCTTTCTTTCAACTCTATATAAGAATTTTGACTGTCACTCCTGTTTGTTTATAGTGAAAGCTCATTAGTCAAGGCGCTGTGCATATAGAGTGCTATGAGCTCATGGAATTGTGTGACATGTGGCCCGTCACAGCTTTTTCCAACCCTATAGGAGTATCTGGGAGCTGCTGGATCAGCTCCAAGATAGTCAATCATCTCACGCGGTGTTATTTCACTCTCAAATGCAGCGTGTACATTAAAGATCACCTTGTAAGATCAGGTTGCATTTAAATGGATTTTCTCAGTTTACAGTTCAGTGTTATACTGAGAATCAATATCAGTCCAGTATTTTGAGAGCTTTTCATTTTCCAGATGTAAAATCCATTGTTGATTAAACAGGCCATGTGCAGTATAGAGAGTGATGACAACCTCAGAAATGATACGCAAACAAGACTGTCATGGCATTTGTTGTTCAGGGAAATATCCTGCAGTAGGACAAGTATGTATTGTCCTGTGGAAAATATTGGAAAGATGAGTGATCTAGTCACACCACAAATGATGTGCACTGAAAACTGAACCAAAGTGAGAAAAAAGATAGATTATCCTGACAATACTTTATAATAATGCTTGTCTATATCACAACTTCATTTACAACTGTATATTTTGAAATAAATATCTCTTCTAAATATATTTTTAAAGAAAATCCCTAATGAATTATACTATATCTATATATATGTTTCCTGCAGGACCTTTGTCGACCCTGCTGAAAACCCTCAGTAATTGCTTCTAAAACGCTGAAAAATTACTTATTTTTTCAAAAGCAAGATTTAGGTTAAAAATAAATATCAAGAAATGAGGGAAAGTGTATATTTAAAAATATGATGAATACTCTTGCAATGGACCACTTTTCTAAAATATAAAGGCAGCTATATATTTGAATGCATAACATTAGTTCAACCTATATTGGTATTGATTCAGAAACATAAGTGTTATGTAAAAAAAAATATATATATATATATATATATATATATATATATATATATATATTTATATATATATATATATATATATAAGAGTTCCATTTGAAATTTTCTTCTAAATGATCATTTTTTATCAAGCTTGTATATTTAAGTTCAGTAATTTCACTTAAATGGCAGATAAAGATTACTATTAATTGTCATTTAAGTGAAATTACTGAACTTAAATTCAAGCTTAATAAATAATGCATTTAAAGAAAGTTCAAATGGCATTTGAGAGGCTTTTGCATCTGAACTCTTCATATATATATATATATATATATATATATATATATATATATATATATATATATATATATATATATATGTATATATATATATACATATATATATATATATATATATGTATATATGCATATATATATATATATATATATATATATATATATATATATATATACATATATATATATTTAAACAATTTGGCTTTATATTGCCAATGTATTATTCTTAAAATATTCAGAATACTTAAAATATTACAATTAAATTCATATTTAATATTAACATATTCACATTTATTTGTAGTGCTTTTCACAATAAATGTACAAAATGTTCTGAGCTTTAATCATTATATGTAGTAGAGCTATATTAATCATCATGCATTAGAAAATTGTTCTTTTTAAATAATTTTAAGAACTCAAACGTCCTTAGTGTGAAAGAGCTAAACAGAGACATGAAAATGCTTAAAATGCCCACAAAGTACAAGAAATGTGACTCTATATGTCTGTTTAAGAAAAAAAAGTTATATTAATTTTAATAAGATGTGGTACACGTTAAGAGGCCTGGAAAACCCCACCAATATTCCAGCCAATCACAAAATTACACAATAGTGGCTGAACCTATAGTGATGCTCTGAGTAGAGGCAGTGAAACAGATAGCAACCCCCTCCTGGCCCTCAGGCTCTGAGCTTCATGGTCCCTCCCACTCCCACCAAGCTCACGCTTGATTCATGATATGAATGCATAAAAAAAGAGCATTATGTGCTTTATGACTTACCCACAAACATCACGCCTTCTTGGTCTTCTCTGCAGCCACCGCAACACCTTCCTTAGTTTTTCTGCGGCCACTGCCATACCTTCTTTAGCTTTAGAAAGCCCCTTCATAAAAACATCCATCTTGGCCCCTCTGCATCCAAGAAAGCAAGTTATGTGGCAGCGCACAATGAAAAACAGGGTTTGTGTTGCACTGTATATGACAAATGTGGGTTAATTTGGAATTGAGAGCAAGTGTGTGTGTGTTAATAGCAGCCTGTCAGTCGAACAAAAAGGAGTCTAATTTCCCTGAAGATAAAACGCCCAAACATGCTCACACAATGAGATGAGAACATTCACACCATCAGTTGACGTTATTTTTCAGCTTTAACAGCAGGAGGTGTCATCGAGATGTTCACAAACACATTCATTTTTTTTCCTCAAAGATCCTAAAGCGCGTTTTTATGCTGGACATACATATGGGTTCCTGAAAGACATTTTAATGCTTGTGTAAAATATAAATAGCACATGCATTTATGCTTTACAGTCAATTTGAGTCGTTTTACAGACCGAATGCACTGCTGTGATGGAGAAAAAATGTGTGCCGACAGATTATTGACAGTGTTTCAGACGGGAACATTTCATTTTAAACGCGAAAAGAAGATGGATCTTGTACTCCTCATTTGCAATATGGTGTCACCTCTCCAATGTCCTCACACAGAAGAAGTGCTGGACACGACACGGGGAAAACAAACAAATTGCCCGTTTAATCATCAGGTAGCATACAATATTCAACAAGCAATGTTTTAATTTTCATACAAGCGCGCGAATACTCGTTTCCATCGATGTGCACGGGACTTTGTGTCCTCACGAGCGCACCTTTAGTATTTTCACACGATCTCGGTTCATTTTAACACGAACAACAGCGTTTCAGGCTCGTAGACGTGAAAATTTAAATGTGAACGTACCTTTTAAAGCACCTTCTTCGTCCTTATGCTTCAATTGCGTAGTAGATTGAAATATCGTGGAAGGAAATTTTACTCTACGATCTTGAGGTGGGCCTTCCTTTGGATGCGCTCAGCCAATGAGGACGAGAGGATGAGACGATCGACGTAGCTCATGGTATTGATCATGGGGGGTGTCAGTCCCCGGCTGTAATGGCCTGTGACACAGTGAGACTAATGCTGCATCCTCCTCATCATATAAAAAGGTGACTGAGATCGTCAAGTGATGAGGCACGCGCGCACAAATTAAACATCTGCTTCATACTGTACTGTCAGGTGTTATTGCATCATTTGCACTTACTCACAGAGGACGTGTCATAGACTTCCCTTCATATCGTGTTTCAGATAGCACTATCAGGAGAGAAGAATCTATCTATCATTATCTATCTATCTATCTATCTATCTATCTATCTATCTATCTATCTATCTATCTATCTATCTATCTATCTATCTATCTATCTATCTATCTATCTATCTATCTATCTATCTATCTATCTATATCTATCTATCTATATATGAGAAACTACTATATGCATTGACCAAACAGAAGTGGAGGGGGAAGACAAGTCCATCCCTATGTTTTTGTGATCGCGTGCCGTCTTCTTTTCTGTGGATTAATATCGAGCTGGCTGTTAAACTCAAGCCGGATGTCAAACCGTTAATTGTATAGTAAATTTAAGTCAGAATGCTTTCGATCCTGAAGGGAGGGAGTGACCATTAGGCTTGCTCTCGTGCATATCTTGTTGGGATTTTCTGCGAGCGATGAGTGTCGTGTCCACTGTCCATCTGCTTGAAGTGGGCGCAGCGTGACACCTGCCTCTGAAAGGCAATCAAATGGCGCGACTGGCCAATTGATTTTGTCCAAAAGTCTTGTAAAGATCAATACCAGCTGGTGATTTAAAAGTTCCCGAACGATCTGTCTAGAATACGTATTTTCGCCTAATTATCCTATGTATAATCGAGTAAAATGAGATTTCACACATTAAAACATTACAGGGATCGTCGATTTCTTTGAAGTGACGTAGCTCTTACACCTATGACATCAGCAGTTAACAAACACACACGTTTTTATGCCTACTGTGCCATCTGCTGTTTTATCCTAGTATAGCATTGGTTGAAGTTATTCAGTAGTATTCGCTAATTCGTAGAGATTGGTGACGAGCACTTGCTGTAGACGGAAAGGTAGTGTTTCAGCACCACGGACAGCAGCCTCTAAAACGCAATAGTAAAACAACGGGGAGCAAAATCTCACCATATTTGGCTTTTCATACTTCATAATTAGTTCATTAACAGCACTATGTCTTCCATGACAAAGCTGACAAAGTCTTCCAAATAAGGACGACAAAGTGATTTCACTTTTTGTTTGTTTGTTTTTCCCCACACAGCATATTTTATAGTACAAGGTTAACCTCACGCTTAAAAATAAAGGTTCTTTATTTGCGTCTATATATGGTTACATGTTGAATATTAACATCCATGGAGCCTTTACATTCCACAAATGGTTCTTTGATTATTAAAATGCTGTTTTCATCACGGGGTCCAAAAATGTCCCCACAAAGACAAGGAAGTCTCTCTCTCACACACACACACAAAGACACACACTGTCTGGTTTACTTATCTTTGTGAGGACTCACCACAGACGTAATGGTTTTTATACTGTACAAACTGTATATTTTATCCCCTTACATTAACCCTACCCCTCCCCATCACACACACACTAACCGTAAACCTACCCATCACACACTGTAAAAAAATATTTTCAAGATTTGTTATCACAACATAGACTATTTTCTTTTGTCAAATCAACTTTATAATAATTTATTTAGTTGAGATAACTTATTATTTTGAGTTTCTGATGGTTAAATTAATCTCCTTCATGGTATTAACTCACTTTTTCCAGTTCAATCAACTTAAAATTAAGGCAACCCAGGTTACTTACTTTAACTTAAACCAACAATATTTTTTTACAGTGTAGTAATCACAACATTTTTTCTTTTGTCAAATCAACTTAAATAATTTATTTAGCTCAGATAACATATACTTTTAAGTTTCTGATGGTTAAATTAATCTCCTTCATTGTATTAACTCACTTTTTCCAGTTCAATGAACTTAAAATTTTAAGGCAACCAGGTTACTTACATTAAATTAAACCATCAATATTTTTTTACAGTGCAGGAAACATTCTGCATTTTTACATTAAAAAATAAATAAAAAATAATTCTGTATGATTTATAAGCGTGTTTACCCATGGGGACCTCAATTTAGGTCCCACAGTGAGTCTGTGTGCATTCAGGTTTAAGTCCCCACCGGGATAGAAAAACATGCACACACGCACGCATGTACACACACACTCTGGTACAAGTACCATCTTTGTGAGGACTCTCCATAGATGTAATGGTTTTTATATTGTACAAACTGTACATTTTATCCCTTACACTACCCCTAAACCAACCCATTGAAACGTTCAGCTTTTTTAATATAAAAAAACCCCACTATTTCTTTATGATTTATAAGCGTGTTTACCCATGGGTACCTCAATATAGGTCCCCACAGTGACACAAGTCCCCATGAGTCTGTGTGCATTCAGGTTTAAGTCCCCACCGGGATAGGAAACACACTGTACAAACTGTATATTTTATCCCATAACCCTAAACACAAATCTTACAAAAAACATTCTGCATTTTTACATGTTCAAAAACATAATTTAGTCTGATTTATAAGCTGGTTTCCTCGTGGGGACCACAAATATAAATGTATTCATAAATATATTGCATAATATAATGTTACGTCCCTGGACAAATATCATTTATTGTTGTTAATTTTGTGGAAATGTGTGTGAGATTGTGTTTTCCAGCCTGCTGGGAAGTGTAGTATTTGCCTGTTTCCCTCTGTTCCTCCATGTCCTCTTGTAGGAGTCTTGCCACCTGTTCCTCGTCAGAGTATGTGGAGAGGAACTTGCATTTAAACAAAGGGAACTGGTTGTCACAGAGAGCATGGCCTGTCTGCTTTCCTAGACTTTGTTGACCATTGTGTGCGCTGAGCCTTAAAGCTTCTTTAAGAAAGCCTGTTGTATCTGCTGTGACAGAGAGAAGGGTGCTGCTATAGCCCCATTATTGTTTTCTGCCGACGCATGGAGATGGGTGCCACTTTTGTTTTTTCTAACACTTGCTTTTCTCCTCAGGGAAGAGATCAGTTGTTTCTTTAATTCTTCGTTTGATATGTTAATTAGATTACATTACTGCCAGGTAGCTTACCCCTTTGTTGTTCTTTTGGCTTTAGCTCTTGAAGCTTTAAGTCTAGCTGTGAAAGAGACTTAACTTTGTAAATAAAACCTTGAAGAGTTTCCCTGTGTGTATGGTGAGTGCTGGGATTGCAGATAGAACCAACTCGCTCTTATTTTTGTCTTATTTCAAGGAGATATGTTTTCTTTCCTATTAATAATATGTTTCTTCCCTCAGCCACCCCTAGACAAAAAAGGACGTAACAATATATTGCACACTCTTTGAAAAAAGGGTTCTATGTAGCACAGGGTTCTTTACTCAACTGCAAAGGACCTTTTATGCAAAACATGATGATAATGACAAGAAAGAACCCTTTTGGCACAAAGGTTCTTTATAGGCTATTATTCATTCATATATTACATTATTCTGCAACATTTTGCAGTTGTAATTAAATTATTGTTTATTAAACTCTTGTTGTAACTTAATATCCCATTTTAATCATGCTGATTTTTGAAGGATAAAAGCTTAAATGGCACTCTTCATGTGATATTGATTAATTAAATTTTTAAACCCCCCATATCTTGAATTTTGTGATTATTCATGCATTGCATTTTAGGGGTTCCAAATACGCAGCTCTTTAGAACCTTTTAAGGTTCTATAAAGAACCTTTTCTTCTAAGAGTGATATGCATATTGTTATTCACATCATAGTTTGTTTTCTCATAACTTCTATTTACTAACCCTCACCCATCACAGAAAACTTTCTGCACTTTTAGACTTTCAAAGAGCCCTGTAACGTCAGGGTTTACTTGAGTGCAGATCTGATGTCCTTTGCAAATATCCATTTTTAGAAGAAAAATGAAGGGAAATGGTAATGCATTGTTTCTTTGAGTAAAATGTTGACTGAAGCAGAATTAATCCCACAGAGACATCATGTTTGACAATAACCATTTCAGCTCTGTGGTTCCTGCAATGAACTTCTTGTTCAGAATTTGGAAGATAAGCCCCGAAGCCCCTTGATAGAAGCGCAATATCTGGGAACAGGAAATGACAACAGTCACCTACTATCAGTCAGTGTTATTTGAAAAGCTGTATATTGAAGTCTCTCTCCACAAATGCATTTCAAATGAACTTTGGCCATTGAAATTGTAAAACTCTCCCCATTCGATCTTTCCTTTCTTTATCTGTTTTATTTTTTTCATTGTTTTTGCTGGGCGCTTGCTTAAATACTGGTCTCTCAATACTTCCAGACTGAGCTTACATTCTTACAATCCTCCTCACAGGCTTCCACTGAGTAAACAGAATTAACACTGTGCTCCAAACCAGTCCAACTTGATTTCTTTAAGGTCCTTTCTATTTTCCAGAGATCCAAAAGAAATCAGGAGACGTTTGGCTTTGTATGATCCTGTTCGAAGTCCAGCCTTCACAACATGAAACTTTTCGAGTCAAAGGCCAAAAGCAAGAGAAATCAATAAAACTGTCTAAGTGTGGTGAAATACTTCACTGAAAAACCCTTCTTGCGGTTCTGGTCTGCATTAAAGTTAACCTTATAAAGCCTGACCTACTGTCTCATATTTGTTATATTTCCCCAAATTGTCAACATGATCAAAACTTTGATAAAAAAAACACAAAAAAACGTTTGTGACTCTCCTGTTCGAACTCGTTGAACAAATGAACAAATCTTTGTTCGAGTCATTTGGTTCATTCAACGAACGAAGCGAACAAATTGACTCGGGAAAAGATTTGTTCATTTGATGAACGAGTTCAAACAGGAGAGTCACGAGCGTGCATCGCATTACAGAACAAGTCGACCATTTGAGCTTATACAACTTAAACTTTATTATTTATTTATTAAATGAGCGATCGTTTCGCTTGATAAGACCCTTATTCATCGTCTGGAATCGTTTAAAGCCATTTTCATTGAGTATTGAACAGTATTGTTGATTGTCTTTTGGACCTGGACCGCGTGGTTCCCACAGAAGTGCAGATGGAGAAAAATGCTGGAATGTTTCACACAAAAACCTTAATTTCGTTTCGACTGAAGAAAGAAAGACATGGACACCTTGGACATGGGGTGAGTAAATTCTAAAAGTTTTTTGAAAGTTTTTAGGCCAAAACTAGCAGTTCAGCATCGTCACCGCCGGATGACGACAAAGACCATGTTTTCGCACAGCACAATTTAATTCTTCTCAGCTGTTGCAAAGCCGAATCTATTCACATAAATACGTAACATAAAACAGAAAAAATGTGCAAAGATTCTCAAAAATGTAATTCCAGTGAGGTCCGTATTCAAATAGGCTATTTATTCCCACAAGGATAATTAATATCTGACAACATTGGGGACATCAATATGTGCTTTCACTTATCTCGCCAGTTATGTAAACCCATTATAGTTGGCTGCCTACCAGCACAATCGGCTGCTATTAATGTTTAAGTGTTAATCTACAATTATGTTACATAAAATACTTATAAAAAACATTTAAAACTGATAAGGCAGGAAGAGGGAGGCAGATCCAAATGATGAGTGGTCTTATTGCGCAAAACCTCTCTCTCTCTCCTAGCATCCTATTATCTTTTTCACTATAAATATAGGTAAATATACAGAGCAGCTGCCGTGGATGGCAGCTGAAAAAGCTATAAACTTCCATCAGTCAGAAGCTCGTGACTATTAATGTGCAAATGTTATGCGTTCGTGCTCGATCGAGTGCTCTGCATCGGTAAAGCACTTCACATGAACTTGGGACACATCAAGAGACGAGCTTCCCAAGGGTTTCGGCAGACCGCGGTTGCCAAAGTGAAGCTACTTGAGACATCTGCTCGCTGTGATTGGAACCTCAACTCTGTGTTCAGAAACAAGGCTGCATAATGAATGCAAACTCAGGACTACTGGAGAGATAGTGTTAGCTCTTTCTGAATGCGATTACCATTCTAATAACAAACTGACTTCCCCTCGGGGAAAATTACCGTAACAAAAATGACTTTGCACTGGTTTATGAAATTAGCTACTGGTAGCTCTTCTCAATCCTAGAAGTGCCACCAGGGGGCAGTTTAACTACGTGATGCGAGATCAAGTATTAATGCAGAATCTATGGTTTTATCTGGAGGAAGAATCTTCTTGGGTATGCTTTGTTTTTACGATTGCATTTTAAATCAACTCCTCAACCGATATCCGAAGAGAAATGGTGGAAGAAAAGAGTTAAAGAGACAATAATAGACACATTTGGGTGCACAAACGAACACAGGGAGAATTTGCCAGTCCAGTAATGAAAAAAAAACTAACAAATATTTACAAATTTTCATCTATAGATTATACCCCCTCTCTGCACGGTCACAGACGAGTTTGTAGACTAGCAAAAGTGCACTGGGGTGAAGTAAGGGAACAATCTGTTCTACTGTGATAAGTCAAAAGGGAATTTGTGAACAAGGGCATAATTTGCACTACAAAGAAAATGTTTTTCCCAGAATGCATGCAAGTGTAAGTCACTTTGTAGTAATAGGTCTTCAAATTGTTGCTCAGATTTTTCTTTTCCCCTTGGAGTGATCAAAAGCGTATTGGGCTTATTTCGGTGACATGCCCTGAAACCAGTCAAAGTCAGTTTTGAAACAAGTGAGGAGTTTAAGCATCACGTCTAGATGTTCTGAAACAACTTGATGTCATTTGTCGTGCTGAAAAGAAGATCTTCTGTAAGTTCATGTACGTTCTCAGGAAAAAAACAACAACAAGGAAGCAAAACCACAGACCTATCGTTTATTCCGGGCCCTCCTTCGAAAATGAGGGGCGAATGCGCTCATGCACTTGCTTAGACGAGTTGAGATACAATTCATGATAGGAGTATGTTAAGCAACCTATTTCTCAACTCATTCCCCACACAGCCAGCAGGACACTGAAATCAGAATGGCTTCTGGAGACCGCTTTGGCTTTGAAGTACGACAAATAAGTGTTATCAGGCAACCGCGAGCAGAGAATTGCTCACCATATTATGTTCTTCGACTGGGGCCGCTGAAGCTAATGAGTTTCCTCGTCTATCTTCTTAGGTTTGTTACTGCTTTTGTGTCCAGGCTTTGAGGATCTAGTGTGCAAAGCATTGTAATGTTGTTCCCATTGTCACCGCCTCAATCCCCATTTCTTCTGGAATTTAGGGAATCTCTGACGCAAAAATTTTCACATGGGAAAGACAGTCCTTAGAAAGTACAGAATTATGAATAGGCTACTATGCAGACAATTAAAAAAGTGTTATACAATTTTACCATCAGAAATGGGGCACAATTGGTAGCATACATACTTGCGACGTATACAAGAATATGTACAAGTTCCTCTGAATGCCTCCACCTTCCCAAGCTCCACCTGTATAGATCTGCTATGGGTAGTTCATATACATGCTATTTGTGCTGAAGCAGTATGTCTTACATACAGCAGCGTAACGGCGTATGTATTGGCAGTAGCAAGTTCATGTACTCTGCAGATTCAACAGCGTCAGTAGCAGATTGATTCCGTCAAGACCTAAATAAATTATTATGCTAAAAATCTTCCGATAGTTGTCATGTGGTTCAGATTTGCACAATGATTTAGTTGGAACCATTTTTTACACCATTGCTCTTTAAACAAAATGTTCAGTTCAGCATTATTCTCGGGATGTCTGGTGTGAATCGCTCTCTTGAGATCATGCCAAAGTATCTCAATAGGACAGGACTCTGAGAAGGCTCTTCCAGAGGATGTATTTTCTGTACAAGCCATTCTGTTGTTGGGGGGTTCACATACTTCTTATAACTGTAATTTAGGACGTCTATGGGTCTTAAATAGACCCCTCCCTTTTTTTTTATTTAAGAGCTGTCCAAAAGTCACTTAGTAGTAATAGGTCTTTAAAAGGTCAATTTTGAAACAAATGGGAAACAAACTGGTTATTAATAATGAAATATTTGATATGTCAAGGTTGCTTTCAAAATACTGAAAAATATATTTAAGTATATTTAAAAAAATATATATTTAAAATATATTCAGAATATATTTAGTCAGAATACATGGATACTATGGTGGTTAGTGGAGAAAGATGTTTTGGCTGTCACATTTCAGTATATACAAGCAGGTCATGGGTAGACACATCTAAATAAGTTTGTAATAATAATAATCAGCCTGTTCTCATCCCAAGACGTCATATAACTGACGCTTTTGACCATACGTCAACATCCAACGTTTTAGGGTACCCTTTAACGTCAGTAAGATGATGCTATCTAATCCTAACCCTACCCCAGACCTAAACCTACCCGCGTCATCTAACTGATGCTAAAGGTCTTTACCTTTATTGGTATTTATTGGTACCTAATTGGTGGAGAGGAGACAGAGTGATGAAGCCAATCAGTATTTACTGTATGTAGGGATGATTAGGAGCCTATGGATAGAGGCTAGTGGGTAAATTTGGCCAGGATGCACCCCTACTCCTTTTCGAAGGACATTGTGGGATTTTTTATGACCAGAATCAAGACCTCAATTTAACGTCTCATCCTAAGGACGAAGCTTTTTGACAGTATAGTGTCCCAAGAAAAACACTTTTCTCACTCAAACATCTTTTCTTCCTTATTTGCTGTCACGCTGAAAACACCTTCCACACCGTCTTCTCTATGAGGATATTGTGCCTTTCACCAACCATGACCATCAAGTATGGAATTCTGCACTTCACAATCCAGGGGACGCCAGCTATTTTCAAAGCTCCTTTGCTAAAGCAGTGGACTTAGAACCACTTAATGTGATCAGATACACAAAAAGAGCTTGAAGTGGAGGGATTTAGAAGAGGGATCACAGAATGTTGAAGTACTCAAGATGAGATCTACTGGCAGCTCGCACCTTCAGGCACAATGGTAACATTGATTCAGCTTTCACAAATGAGAAATGAAGTGTGCATTTCTCTTTAGGAGAGCACGGGTATCTCTTTTAAAGTGTTTACGTCTGTGCTTGTTTATATGAGACCACATGAATTCTTTATTAAGTTATAAATAAATATTTAAATATTCTGGTTACTAATCCAAGCAAATTTGTGACGATCATCCAAATTGTCAGATGTTTTTTGCTTTCACTGAAACACAAAATTCTCTGTGGATCATTCTAAAATTATGCTGTGAAGTTTTACACCAAATCCCTGCAGCTCAAGTTTTGCTGTTATTAAAGCAAATGGGGGACAAACTAAATACTAAAGACATCCTTAAATGCATGTACAGCACATTGTAAATCACATTTCTACTCAAAAAGTAAATTTTAAAAATATAATTGGTTAAATTCTGTTAAATTTTAAAATTTTAGACTGTGCATGTGCACAATTGCTTGTGTTGGCATCTATGTTCAATGTTTGAACATGTTTCCCTTCTTAGCATCCAGTGGGCTCATTTGACGAGTCTGTGGTTGATGTTAGAGGGTATCACACTTCCAGCTGTAATGAAGCTTTATTGCGCATCAGCAAAAGCAGAGCTCGGCCAATATTCAGCAAGGCGCTATGCTTGGGGCTGTAGTCTTGTTTAGACTTCAGCCTTGTCCATTCCTATTTATTCAACTATTAATGCCATGAAAAGGGATCTCAAATAAACAATTCTCACCACTTCGCAGTGGAGGGGCTCATTGCATCTCTTTGCTGCACAGATCAGCCCTTTTTGCACATCCTTGACTGTCCTGCGGCCAGACCCTCCAAAGAAAATTAGCTTGCTTCCCTCTTTTTAGCTCATGTATCACTGACACTTTAAAGGCTCTTGAGACTACTTCTACCTTTGGTGCTACTAGAGTGCTTTTTTGCTATACTATTGTGACATTACATACATTTTAGTTTTATTGGAAAAGTATATGCATGATCTGGACACAAGCTTACGACCTAGTGAAGACAAACACACTGATACACACACCACTCCATACATTATGTAATCAAGGCTCAAGGTGGCTGTCCTTATCAAACATATCAAGTTAACCACTGATGTCACTGATCAAAAAGCCAATTTAAGTTCTATTATTGTGTCAGAGGAGAAAACAATTGCAAAATGACTTTGTGAGGTGTTCCCACTTGGTAAACATACCTGGGATCCATTAGAGCGAGAGGAGATTATCAAGACTGAATGCAACAATTTGCGGAGATTATTCTAGCCAACCTTGGTATGCATTTGAAAGGCAATGGGGATTGTGGCAATGAGCCATTATGCTCACCTTCACTTTGATTATGGCTCAAACATGCTGGCCCAGCGTTGCCAATGTGCCCGTGTCTAAAAAAAAAAACATTTACCTTATCGATATCCCTGGTTTTCTGATAAAGTCCAGCTGTAGCACAACACTAATGGCCCCTTAGTCATTGCTCTTGGCTCTTAATCACGCCATCTTCACTCCATTAAAGAGATGCAATATCATGCCCCATCCTAATCAATAATACAGGGAAAGATTTGACAAAGTTCCCTTATTCCTTCTGCCAGAGCTAGCCTCTGGAGGACCAGGTGACCTCTGTTGAAATATTCACCAATTTTTCATTGTTCTTCCAAAAGCACACAGCACATTGGTTAATGAGCTTCCCTCTGTGATTCAAATATTAATGTTGTTTAGTTACAAGGTGTTAATTATGACTTTAGGTAACAAAAAAGGCTATTACTTAACATGTTTACAGTTTACACAATTTAATGACAGGTCTGTTTAAATCAGCCGATATGAACAATAATAAATGATTTATTATTTCTTGAGATAGTCTAACTTCGTTTAAAGTTCAACTGTTAGCACTTCCAGAAACAGACAAAGCTATTCTTTGTATCTTAAATGTATCTTTAATTAGACTACAGATTGGCACGTGAACAATGTGCCAGTAGACTGATTTAACTCTCCTGGTAGCTGTTTCTGGTTTGTTTCAAATTAGGCATAAACAAAAAATGACTTGTGGTTCTATGAATAAATCAGTTGTGAACTCTCTTTACTGAGTGAATCAGATTGAAACCGTTGAATCACTTGCAAGTGCAGTTTTAAGGGGGTGAATCTTTTTGTCTGATTCATTAAAAAGAATTGATTCAGAGTTACAGGTTTGGAAAATCATACATCGCAGCTCACGCATCGTTCAAGGTACACTGTGACGTGTTTTCAAAATAAAAGTCCCGCTTCCAACACATCGGCCAGTCAGAAAAACGTATTGGCCGATGCCGATATTTTAACAATGCCAAATATCGGCCGATATGTCGGCCATGGCGATATACTTTAAACCAGAGGCGGCTGGTCTATTATGGGCGCTGAGGCGCCGCCCCTCCTACGAAGTAGAAAAATAAATAAAAATAAAACGTTTTTTTTAATTTGACAAAATTATGACTTTCCTCTGTACAGGTGTACATGTTTTACACACTAGAAGGACGGGGAGGGGGTGGGGATATTTTTGTAAGCCAGCTTAATCGTGTAGTTTTATCCTCGGGGCGCTGAGAAAGAGCGCCCTTGCTACCTAATGAAGCTCTGATATGCTATTAAAACGTCACTGAATTTGCTCAGTTCAACCAATCAGTGACGCTGCAGTGTTAATTCTCCGATGGGCACTTTGCCTCAGCGGAAGATGGTCAGTGTTTCGAGGCCGCAAAGGCCGGTCTGATGAAAACCATAGATGGATAAAACAGATCGTAGCCTATATTTGCACCAAGTATTGCTAAAATACGCCCGTCACGCAACAGCTGTAGTGGCTGTGGATCGTAGAGTGTGTGGTTCCGGAAAGAGCCTTGATGCAGTCGGATGCGAGTTCGAAATTGGGCTTTTGCTGAACATATGAGATGTAAAATGTATAACCTATCATGAAGGTCTCTAGCATTATATTTTGCCAATTGAACTAAAATCGAAACCATGATATTGTTTTTTGCCTTCATAAAACATTCTGTTTTTGCTGGGTATTTAGAGAAACGTGTGCACTTTGCTCACATGGTCATCTGGTGTTTTCTCCTAAATAAAAGCTCAAGGATTTATTTCTTGCAAGTAGGGGTGTAACGATACACAAAACCGACGGTTCGGTTTTCCCACGGTTTTGACAGCTCGGTTCGGTTCGATCGGTTCGGTTTAGAAAGCTAAAATGGCTTTTTTTTTAAACAGTGGTTTAATGAAAAAAAAAGGTCTTTGTCTTTAAATTAATTCAGTTAAAATTAAACATTTCACAAGGATTAAAAAAAAACTGCTAATGCTGTGAACTATATTGAAGGCTGCACATTACTATAACATTAAAGGTTGTAGCCTAGACTTTTAACCTAAATTCAGATGCCATTTATTTTTTAGATATAATAATCAGCACACAACACATTGTATGAAAACATGTAAACTGAACATAAGGCAGTTTTTACATTAACTTGTGTTTTTACTCTAATAATTTACACAGTTGTCATTTTCATGAAAGATATTTTAAACATACATTAAATAATCAAGATATCATTAACAGGTTAAGTAAAATATAATATACAGGCTAACATAGTGCATTTATTTAGTGCAAAGGTTCATTTATAGGAAGTTGTGGACACTGAATCACTTGCCTGCTGAGGTAAATATAATGCTAGTGACAAGCTAAAGCTATGCTGTTTTATTGACGTATTTCCGCGGCTAAAACACTGATTGAGCGATTACACGAGTTATGATGCCTTTCAGTAAGTATACTGTATCTTTCAACATACCTTCAGGTGTCTTTTCTGTAACTGAGGAAGAGATGATCGCGTTTACTCGCGCGCCGCGCTGCCGCTTGAAATGAGGAGCCTAGTAAGCGATCTGTCACTGTCACATCAAAGAGCGCCAAAACGCCATTTATTGTTTGAATTCCGTGATTAAATAGACAGAATTGGAAAGATTACACCTTGCTTATTATCGAAAGTAACAAAACACAGAGCTTGTTATTTGGTGTTAATGGTGGTTAGGCTACAAAACTGCATTCATTGTGTACTGTTTACATAAGACATGAGGTCCATTGAGCCGGGCTGGGCGGGGCCGGGGTAGCAGGGGGCGGGGCGGGGCGTGTTCGGTTCGCAATGACAGTATCGCGATTCGAATCGTGAGTTCAGTATCACGGTTTTTCGGTTCGGTTCGAAAATCGTTACACCCCTACTTGCAAGTGTAGAAATAAGGACTAAAGTATTTTAATTTTCCTATGTTATAGTGTAATGTAGACTAAAATATACTTTTGAAATATTCATTTTCATTTATATAGTATACACCTACATTTATTGGCTATATGGATTTTACGTCATAGGAATAATTATATAAATCATTGTTACATTATTATAATAATTGTTTGGCATCCTAAAACACCATTGGTAATGTAATGTAGAGTGAGACTCTCATAATTAAAAAGATGTTTGAGCCCTCTTTATTGTCCTGGTACAAATCAATGCTTTATCTTTGTTTAACGAGCAGTTCATGGGTTCATCCTAATTTCAAAGATCACAAGACTCAATTAAGATCACGAGAGTTCAATTATAATTGTATTTTTAGACCATTGGTATTTAGTGGCAAGGAGCAAAGGCCTAAAATGCACCAGAATGCAGGAAATCACATCTACGAAATTCAAAATTTCAAATTAGAAATTTCAAAATCCTACATTACATTACCAATGGTGTTTTAGGATGCCAAACAATTATTATAATAATGTAACAATGATTTATATAATTATTCCTATGACGTAAAATCCATATAGCCTATAAATGTAGGTGTATACTATATAAATGAAAATGAATATTTCAAAAGTATATTTTAGTCTACATTACACTATAATATAGGAAAATTAAAATACTTTAGTCCTTATTTCTACACTTGCAAGAAATAAATCCTTGAGCTTTTATTTAGGAGAAAACACCAGATGACCATGTGAGCAGGAAATCACATCTCCGAAATTCAAAATTTCAAATTCGAAAATTCAAAATTTTAAAATTTATAAAAACTTTTATAAATTTGTAGCAATAAACTTGCCTTTACGCATCTGTGGCAGGGAAAAAAGTTCAGGCTCAGAATTGTTTTCTACTATCACCCCTACACACACACACACACACAGACCGCCTGCTCTTGAGTGACTTGCCAAACACTGCAAACTTGGTTTAATAATAATCCTGTCCTAAACTTGGCTTTGCATAAAGATGAGGAGGCCTCCAGTGCCATGTTTCTTCATTTTTATCAGATCTCTGGCAGTCCCTGAGAAGTTGGACTGCAGGAGAGTCACACACAGACTATCCTGGTGTCTTCAGCTCAGGCAGAGATCCAGGGATGCGTTCTTGAACACCCCAGCTCTCTGCCTCCAAATCTGGCAGCACTGCTGCTGAAGGTTGAAGCTTCTCTGATGTCTGCTGTATGTCAACTAAAACCACACAGCAGTGCTGGAGCAAGAGAAGCAGGGAGCTTGTTTGTGGAGATGCTTTATTTGGGGAATATTTATAAGGTGCTGCTACAAGAAACGTGCATTAGCATTTTCCTTTCAGTTTGAGTTGCATTCAGAGTAATATGGTGCCTTGAGACTTTTACGAATGCACTGAATAACGAGCAATTCATTAAACTCTTACTATCCTGCATTTCCCTCGCAGACGATCATAAAATCAATGCGCTCATCTAATGAGCAAAGAGCCACTGCTGTGAAAAGAAACAAAGCTTCAGACGACTGGAAAAGTCAGTAATTTTAGAGCGTTTCTCTTTTAAACTAATAATTATGTTATTAGGGTGCATTTTGTGTTATATAATGCACTAAACCTGTTTTATCTTTTAGGATTAAAGTCAGAATATGGTCTCATTGGGGCACAAATGTAACATTTAGCTGTAAACGTAAACATTCACTGTTTTTTTAAACCAAATACTTGATTATGCATGTTGCCTTAATCTTAAGAAGTCAATATCTAAAAACGGAAAACACATTACATATTTTATCACAGTGCTTTACACTGTAGCTCTGTTTTCCACTAAAATCAAGTCAGAGATCTGCCTTAGAAGCTTTGTTTGTCAGCCTGAGGCACATTTAAAGTTGGATGACTTTCTCCAGCTAAATGGTTATTGTAAAGTAAAGCTAATTGGTATTAGTCACCACTGTCAAGCAATAAATGAAATTACACATTCTAAAAGCATCTTACAAGGCCCCATTTACATAGCTGATGTAAGGCTGCACAAAGGGGCTCCAGAGTCTGCGTAAAATGTGGATGAAAGCGGGGCTATAACATGCAGCTTTGACCTACCGAAATGAAATGCAATGCAGTAAACTTTGTCGTTGTCATGACAATCAGTGCTGCTTTGTTTCCTGTCAGATCACTTGGCTGTGTGCCAGAATCAGTTGCCAGAACGAATAGTCTAATAGCTTTGTTTGTTTAGAGAAAATGTCTTGTAGTAAGGGAAACAATAATTGTAATACTTAAAAATCCCCCCAAAAATTGAAGTGTTTGTTCCATCAAAATATCACAACCACATAAAACCAGTCTGTCAGATGTAACATTTTGTTAAAGTATTGATAATTGTATTATTTCATAGTAATTCCATTATTTTTAATATATTAAGGTTTAAAGGTGAATTTCCACGTCTGTATCACTGGCGTGACCAAACCGAAGTGCAAATACAATGATGGTTTTCAAACACATATCCCAACCCCCCTCACCTCTAATGTGATGATGCAATTCCACAGTTATTAAAGGGGTCATGAACTGGCTTTTTAATTTTTTTTTATATTGTTGTCTGAAGTCAACTTATGCAAGTAATAGGCCATTTTCTACCCTAGTTTTGAGCCCAGCTCAAAAAGGCTTGGTTTTTATGGGCGTCTCGCATTGAAGACTTGGAAGTAAACGCCCACTGCTGTGAGTGGAGAACAGTTTTGCATATAATAATGAGTTTCACTCTCGACCCAGTTTGTCATCACGAGGTAGGCCTATGTTATTTAGTTATGAGTGTAATGCGTGAATCGGTTGGCCTGGTGGGAGCCTGGTGTCAATAAAAGCTTTTATTGGACTAACAAGGACGTTTTCAGTTCTGAAACTTACAGGTTATTCTTATAATATGATGACCTCTTAGGCCATGTGTCCACCAAAGCATTTTTAGCCAGCTGAAAGTCTGCTGAAGACACCGTGCTATGGGCGCTTGAGAGAGTTTTGGCAGCGCAGCATTTTTTCCGTTGAGACGTTTCGTTGCTATGATACGGAATATCCGCAGCAGTTTGAATGTGTGACAGTTGGTCAGTGTGGTTTAGTCCCACCCCTCCTCCACTGTGATTGGACGGCTGGGTAAAAAGTGACAGTGATGAGTGCTGCGTTTTATCCAAAGTTGAACATTTTTAAACTCCCAGCGACCAGTAAAAACGCTGGGCGTTCGGCACTTCAGTGTTAAAAAAGCACAGCGCCTCGGTACGCTCATGGTGTTTTAAAACACGGCGCTCCCATTGAAAACAATTGAAAACATACGCCCAGGCGCGTGGAAAAACGCTTTGGTGGACACACGGCCTTAGATGTCAAAAGCTCAAGGACAGTTTGATTTCTCAGTTCATCACCCCTTTAAAATAATAAATATTATGGTAGCAAATGTTTGTATATTTTATTTTATTTGATCATTTTATGTAAATGTTTAACCCTATATGGTTGCACTTTATTTTGATGGTCCATTTTGACATTGTACTACCACTAACTATGAGTTACTTTGCGGTTAGTGTTTGGGTTAGTAGAAAAAGTTGACGTGTAGTTGTAAAGTTACATGTAGTTAATAAAATGTCTGTTGGAGAAGGATCAAAATAAAATTATTAGTAGGGATGTGCACGAATATTCGAATTTTCAAATATTCGATATGTAATTATTATTCGAAAAATTAAATACTATTCGAATTTTGAATACGTTGCTTTGCTGGCCGTAAATGCAGTGATATATTCTAAGAACTAACTCGCAGTTATAATTAAATGCACTGGATGGCGCTGTGGAGTGTGTTAACAAGTTGTCTGTATTTGATCACATAATGTTGTCGTCTGCCTCGCGAAGTTTGGAATTAACGTTACTTGAAAAGGCTCTTACTAAACGGAATTACTTTTGATCAAATTAATTAATTAATCTGAGTTATGATATCATCACCATGAGAAATCACATGAAATCCAAACAGTCGAGTGAGGAAAGACAGCTGTTCATCACTGCATCACAACTGCAGGTAAGCGCAGCTGGACCCCACGTGATCAAAGATGTTAACTTACCTAATAGCAAAATGATTTTGAGACACACTTATTTTAAGTTTCGTTAAGGGAGACCGGTTTAAGAACAGAAAATGCAAAGTGCTTTTAGAAACACCGTTCTCTTTGTGTCTCTGAAACGTCTGTCAGCGCAGCGTCTTTTCTCACTTCGAGCATAAAGTGCTGGCGGCGCCCCTGCATGTAACGTTAGATATTATTGTTTTTCTCAACATAAACGTGAAACAATATAAAGACGATAATCAATCATTTGCTGACTCGTGTGTGTATATGTGTACGTTCTGTACGATATCTGACGCAATCTGCTTTATTAGGGTTTTTTTTTCGCTCGCGCTGCTTGAGCATGCTTTTAATAATGCTTTTTTATATATATATTTTGTTTACACATAGGCCTACTGTTTAATGTTTTCAACTAAAAGAAAACTTTAATTACTATTGTAAGCTTGTTGTGTATTGCCTAATTGTAAGCTTGTCCAGAAATGGTGACAAAAACGTAAAAAAAAAATACGTCTTTTCCGTTAAACATAATTTAAATAAACGAATATTCGAATATTCGATTTTTATGAGCCCGAATATTCGAATGCAATATTTTTGAAAAATGCCCATCCCTAATTATTAGCAGACATAAAGCAGACAGTGTAATAATCTACTGACATGTACTGTTGTTGCAAAGTTACTTGTAGTTAGTAGAATATCCATTGGAGGAGCTCTGAAGTGTTTGCAGATATAAAGCAGACAGTCTTATGACTGGTACTTGACATGTAGTTGTAAAGTTATTTGTAGTTAGTAAAATGTCTAAAGTGGGCCATCAAAATAAAGTGTTACCCACCATACTTTTCTCAACATGGCATTAAGAAATAGCTAACAGATGACAATGGCTGGGGGAGTTATGGCAATCTCTCTTTTTCCTCTTTGGAAAGTCATCCAGAAGTTATTGTGGATTATTTATTTTGCTATTGGGGCAAATGGGAATTATAATTGGTGTACGTTCACTGTACTTTACCCAACTATAATCACATTTGAGACGCTTTCAGATAACCCCGGAAATGTGAAAAGGGTCCATGGCTTACTTAGAGTTGTCTTTGCATATTAAGCTGGGAGAGGAAAGAGTATTTTTATAATAAAATACCACATTTCAGCTTTAAACATCAATAATATTACATTTCTGATGCTCATACAGTCATGAAATAGACTATTTCTGTCTGTTCCAGGTCCCTTTTAAAATTTAAGGGAGACTGTGCCTTCTTCAGTTGCGGTCCCATGCCTCTGGAAGAGTTTGCTTCTGCATCTGCACATGAAATCCTTTCCAAATATTAATGATTTAATAGTTTATATCTCATCTTAAAGTAATGTGAATTGCACTTCATAACCCCTTTTATCCAACTGATTGGATAATGAAAAGTGATGCACTGCATACTGGAATTAAGCAAGGCCAAATGCTTAAATAGCTATTTGGTAATTGGTTAACATTAGCAAATAGCCTATGTGATTATAGCTGAAAATGAAAGGTCATTTCTTCAGAGTCTACAAGTAGAGTTTTTGTGAATGGAAGAGCACCTGTTTTCAATTCTCAGCGTAATGATGCAACTTTTTGAGGTTGCATTCAAAGCCACTTAGCTGTGAAATCTCATTGTGAATGGGAATTGCACGCCTGCAAGTAGCTGCTAGTTTCAGCATCATGATAACAATCTGTTAAGTGGCCTTGTCTCTCTGTGCCTGAGCTCAACATCCTCTTAGTGATGAAGGGTTAGAGGGAATTGACACTCTTCTGTTGAACACTGTCATGGGAGTTTATAGATCACGCTGTGCGCTTCACCAAGAGACTTCACAAACTCTGTCCCTGTGATGTTTTGAAGCAACGTCGTATCGCTGTGGTCTTTGTATGGACCTGTCATGATAAAAGAACCTACATTTCAGTTGGAAACTTGTTGAGTCTTTGTAGTGCACCCTAAACATGACACGGCAAATGAGGAGTTCTCAAAGGAACACAGCGTCTGATTTGCTTCCTTGTTTTGGTTGTTTCTTTTGGTTGATTTGTTGTTATGGTTGTCTGTTTTGAAATAACGAGTGAGCGCAAACAAGCATGCGGGTTTGAAGATGATCTCTGTTGACCCGCTGTAAATTTCAGCCGTCTGGAAAAAGGGCGTCTGCGTCATCTCTCTCAACCTTTTCTTTTTCTGTCGAGGCATGATTGACAGGTGGAATATGCGCATCATTATGATCTGCATCGCAGTGATGGGCTCCCAGTGGAGGTGCGATGTCACCTCGCCTGACTTCTCCTCTGACCTTTGCTTCATTCTCTGATCAGACTCTGGCTGGGTCTTTCAAGAATGACGGCTCCATGTAAAGAATAAGCAAAAAAGGAACTAGCTTTCCCTCAAAAGGATGCCTCAAGTTTCAGAGACATATTTTGTGATTCAAATCCTGTCGGAATCAAACAACTCTTTTTTTTCCCCTACAAACCTCTGTAAAGCAAATTACCCACAAGGATCTAAGGGAAAAAAAAGTATTTTTGTTGTTTTCTAAATTCACTTGATATGAGAAACAAAATAAGATATTAAGTCTTGTTTTCTGACAAATCAATGAAGTGAGTTTATGCTTAAAACATGAAAAAAGTATTGCCAATGGGGGTCAGAAAAATGAACTTGCTTTACTTTTGAACTAAGTTTATTTTTCTGATTCCATATTGATATATTTCTTATAGTAATATCTTAAAGGAGTAGTTCACTTAAAAAAAAAAAAATGTATGCTGATAATTTACTCACCCCCATGTCATCCAAAATGTCCTGTCTTTCTTTCTTCAGTCGAAAAGAAATTAAGGTTTTTGATGAAAACATTCCAGGATTTTTCTCCATATAATAGATTTCATGGGGAACCAAACGGTTCAAGGTCCAAATGAGAGTTTCAGTGCGGCTTCAAAGGGCTTTAAGACGATAAATAAGGGTCTCATCTAGGACCCTACAATTCATGAGTCGAATAAAGATTTGTTATTGAACACGAAGATTCACGAACACGCAGCACAGAACAGAGCAAGGCGAACATTTGTGCTTATAAAACTTCAACTTTTTAATTTATTTTTTACATGAGCGAATCGTTTCGCTTGATAAGACCATTATTCATCGTCTGGAATCATTTAAAGCCCTTTGAAGTTGCACTGAAACTGTCTTTTGGACCTTGAACCGTTTGGTTCCCATTGAAGTCAATTATATGGAGAAAATCCTGGAATGTTTTCATCAAAAACCTTAATTTCGTTTTGACTGAAGAAAGAAAGACATGGAAATCTGAGATGACATGGGGTGATTAAATTTTCAGCAAACGTTTTTTTTTTAAGTGAACTACTCTAAGTAATTTTGCTTCTCAAGTAACTTATTTGTACTGGAAAACAAGATAAATTACTCCTATACTGTAAATTCATCGTTCAAGTTAACAGCATATCTTTACAACCTTCTGTGAAAGCAGAACAGTTTGCATGAGAGAGAGAGAGAGAGAGAGAGAGAAGAGTTTATTGCTCTTTTCAAATCCATAGACAGTATCTCTATAGGCAAGATGAGAGAGATCGTAATTCTTTTGACATTTATTTACATATTTTTTCATGGCTGGAGTTCATATTAAAGCAGCAGGACTGAATATAGAGCATTTTGATGATTAGTGCATCAGCAAAAGACACAAATCAAGTGTTTTACTTCAAGGCTAGATTTGAGGAAAAGAAAATCAGTGTGTTCTTGTTAAATTGCTTTAAAGTGCATATTTCAAAATGTTGTGTCTTTTTGAATGGAACAATGGAAACTTGAGGGCTATAGAGACTAATGACAAAGCTACTATGACAAGCCTGCAACCTTTAGCCTGAGGAGGCTTCACCAACACAGAATAATCCGCTTTTGTGAGAAAACACCTTATCATAAGTAATTGACAGTATGTGCTAATCTTCAACATGTTTTACATTACTTACGTTAAAAACAATACTTTTGTTGGAACGATATGTAGATTTTACTATGATAAAGGTTATTTCTCGTGACCAAATCACCATGAACATACTTCACCCATGATCTCACTTGCGGATAACTGGTTCTCTCTGCCCGACTCTGGCTGGATTGGGGGGTTGCAAGATGTGTGGCGCGTTATACACGAGTGTTGCCAACAGGGACGGTGTAGAGTGCCCTCTGGTGGACAAACTGTAAAACTCCAACATTCATGACATGATTGAAGCGTGTTTCGTCCATTCCTATTTTATTTTGAAATATTCATTTATCGGCCATTATAACTGCCGATACCGATAGTTTGGAAAATGCCTAATATCGGCCTGCCGATAAATCTGGTTAACTCTAATTTTGAAGGAATAGGGTATAGGGGGTGATTTCAGATTCAGCCCTACTAATTGCCGAATGGTCGAAATGAGACGTCCCAAACGAGTTATATGCGAATTAGGATGAGATGTGTCATTAACAGGGTGGATGTTATAGGATAAAGGCCATTACTAGACTAGGAAAGGACAGCACGCTAGCAGAATTTTAATAGATATATAAATAAATATAATCTAAAAAAATATGAGATAAATATAAATCTATTTAAAAAAATAAACAAATATTTTCACGTCCATATAAATTTACAGAACGGAGTGGACCTGCCAACGCTATACCACGACCAATTCGTACAGATTTATCCGAGTGAGTAAAATGTGACTGATTCATATGAATTTGTGCAATCTCACTCATACGATTTGTCTAAACCTCAGTGACGGTTAGGTTTTAGGGGCGGGGTCAGGGGTATGTCATTCGTACAAATTCATACGTATTGGGCCACTTGTAAAATATGTACGATTAGCAAAAATCACAAAATTAGGTACTAATCATTATGAATTTGTGTTAATTGAGGTGATCTTTGGATGGAAAACCTAAAAGTTTTGTATTATTTTTCTTTCTTTTCTTGTAAAATATGCCGTATTGTTTCATGGCGGCATAAAATCCACATAATTATAGGAAAGACTCAAGAGTTGTAACGTGCCTTTTGGTTTTACCACAGACAATGTCAAAGTTGCATGTAACAGAATCATGATTCATACTATTTTTCTAAACTTATTAGACCTTTGGGCAAAAGAAGGTTACATAAACTTGAGAGATAAAACAATAAGCGCCTTGGAGTTTCTACAAACAGCAATCTAACACCAATATCCAAACTGATATTTCTACAACTCTTGTGTTAAAGAAACCTGGCATCACTGCCTGCCACCTAACATCTCCTCATCCATCATGGCCCTAGGCAGATCCAAAGAGCCAGTGTTCGTCTCCTGCTGAACAACAGCTTTCACAATACTAACCACAACTGTGTGTGAGAATGTGGAGAGATAGAGCAGCAAGTGTTTCTGTGGATGTCTAAAGCACCTGCACTGCTTTATGTAGAAGAGCATGGAGAAAAAACATTTGCTCTCAATGAATAAGTGATGAAAGGAAAAGTGGCATGCAGCATTCATTTTAAAAAGGAATTTCACACTTTTTTCTCTCTCTCTCTCACTGTGAAACAAGTTTTTACTCAATTTATTCCTGGGCAGGACGTTACGGCTCCAAATAAAGCAAGACTTTGAGGGAAACGGTGTGGAACACTGTGCTGCAGTGGCCCATATTTGCTCATATTTGTCTAATCTCTCTTTGGCAATGTGCTTCAAATCATACATGGTGTTTTAAAATAATGTTCTATAATGCCATTTAAAAAATGCTAATTAGATTTTCATGACACATGCAGATGATGTTAATCCGACATGGCAAATATGCACTTTGTTTTAATGGATGGAGTCTAAAGGAACAGTTCGCCATTCACTGACTCATGTCTTTCCAATCCTGCATGTGTGACTTACTTTACTTTGAAGAATGCAATTCGTTTTTCTTCTCTCGTGCAAGGGGTAGGGTTTCAATGGGGACTGAAGCTTTCAAGCTTCAAATAGAAATACAAAACACCATCAAATATCATTATAAAGGTTCACAGGAATTTATTCCAAAATCTTTAAAAGTCTTAAAGTTGTTATTGACTGTAAATCTTCAGTCCATTCAGGATCTTATTGGAGCAAATGAGAGTTCCTGAGAGATTTAGGGATGAATAATTTGTGAATGAATCTTTTTTTTTTTTTTGAGTCCAATCTTTTTATAAAATCAGTTTATTCTGTTTATATGGCACTGACTGAAATGTAACAACTTCAAAATAGAAGTTGTTGACTTCAAAAAGTGTGAAATGCAGTGCATGACTCATCAGGATTTACTTCCATTGTGCTTTTTTTGTCCCTGAAACTTGAAATCTCTTGTTCCTATTTTAATTGAATGGAAATTATAGCCTGGCTAACGTCGGTATGGGGAAACCCAGGCTATGAAAATGAGTGATTTAAGTCATTTTATTATTAAGAAAGATGGATAGATTTGGAACTGGATTTGAATATTGATTTGGAACTACATGCTCATGATATATAAGAATAATGACAAATATTAAGCATACCTTTGATGTAATTTTAATATATATTTAAAATATCTGATATTTTTTAAAGGACAACTTTGTGTCTGCATGCAAATAAACCATTGAGAAAAGTCTTCTGAAATATTAATTACAAGACGCGTGAAGCCTGGGTGTTTATCATTTGAGATCTATTCAATGTTAATGTTTAGTTCTTCTGATAACATCACAATAGCATAATGGGCGTACCATGCAACCGAAGGTTAGCAACCCTTCACAGGTTATAATACGACTAACCAAATACATACAGTTTATCAGTCTATTTAATTTCCCCCCAGTGATAATTTCCGATGAATCATTTAAGAGCGTGTGAAAACTGAAGCTTGAAGGGCTTTGGTTTGTAAGGGAGATGGGTAAGCATGCAGCATCTCCCCCTGGCAAAAGCTATATTAAATAAAAATATATAATGCATTTCCACTGTTTTCTTAAAATTAATAACTTGCTACAGAAAAACTATAAGCAACAGATCACTTAAGAGCTGGTTATCATAAATATAGTCTTGGACTGGAAGATTCCAGTGACTTTGTTAGCACAGATATAACATGCATCAAATTTTCAAATCAAATCTTTGTTCACTGTAACATTGTCTGATCAATGAAAGAAAAGCAGCAAGGAAGTGATCTCGTCATATAGGATCACCCAAGCTGAAACGTCAATGAAAACCTGCAAGGAGAAAGTGAGACAAGGAACAAAAAGTGTAAATGCTTTCTGTGCAGAGTAGTAACAGCTTTCTGAAGTGTGAATGCCAGAAGCAGAGAAATGTTGAAAATGTCAAAGGAATAGTTTCACAAATTAAACCTCCTCGCCCTCATGCCATTCCATACCTAATTTTCTTCTTTCTGTGCAACACAAAAAGTGGACAGCCATTGACATTTTTTTTTAAATTGAAGTCAATGGCTATTGTACAATCTGGTTATCAACATTCTTCAAAAGATCTTCTTAACAGAAGAAAAAAAAACTCATACAGGTTTGGAATAACTTGAGGGTGAGTAAATTATGACAGAATTTTCATTCTCAGTTGAACTATCCCTTTTAGTCGCTGATGCTGTTGTTAACCTTCAAATGGTCTTCGTTTTCTGTTTACACTTCTGGGCTTCGGGGTCTATACGGACAACAATCTGATTGAGTAATTGTACAAAAATATACATGTTTAAGCATACAAATAATATATATATATATATATATATATATGAAGAGTTAGATGCAAAAGCCTCTAAATGCCATTTGAAATTTTCTTCTAAAATGACCATTTTTATCAAGCTTGTATATTTAAGTTCAGTAATTTCACTTAAATGGCAATGAAGATTACCTATTAATTGTCATTTAAGTGAAATTACTGAACTTAAATATACAAGCTTGATAAAAATGGTCATTTTAGAAGAAAATTTCAAATGGCATTTAGAGGCTTTTGCATCTAAACTCTTCATATATTCATTAATTTTGTGTTTGTGGAGATATAAAGTACTTTTTGTATCCATTTACCACACAATTCCTCAACTACACCATTAGCTTGCATATGAAATATAATTTATGATATATTGCATTTATGCTCTAGTACTAGGCCTTAATTTCTGTGTAAAAATTTTCAGATTTGTGCCAGATTTTTTTTTCACATTTTCCATTCATTTCAATGTGGGGTCATATTGACCCCGAAGACCAGAAGTGTAAACAGAACAACCGAATCAAGCCCGTTTTTTGAATGAAAATTCACAAAATCATATTCCACTGAGATGAGGGAACCTTATTTTATTAAGTAAAATTGAATTGGGGTCATACTGTATAGACCCCATGACCCGATTGAGGGCTACATCAATGAGTCTGAACTTAAGAGCCGCATTCACTCTTATTTCGTGAATTAAACCTGTATTCACTGAGAAAGATTTGCTAGTGTTCACAATGTATTTTTTAACACCAAACCTAAAGAAGAAAAATACTTCTATAACAAATATTTTGCCTCAGAACTTCCCGAACATCCAACACAATGCTGTGCGCTGCACATCTTGTGACATCATGTCTGTTTTTGGTTTGTATTTGGTTCGTGTTGTGTTCATTGTGTTGAGTTTATTTGAAACTAACCCTAACCTGAAAATTTGGATCTCGGTCGCAAAGTTCGGATGGCAGCATTCTGGGGCGTGATGACGCCTTTAAATTCTTCATCTGTTCCTTACATAAAGGTTCTGGCATGTCTTGTTAGTCACTGATTCTCAGCTAATCCACGTCTACCTTTAAAGAATACAACGCAAAGAAGACATATGTTGGCTCCTTCAGTGTTATCAGCATCTATTGCAGTTCTCAGGAGCAAATTACCCTCCACCATCCCCAGCTCCTCCTGTCGCCAGTCAGGATTTGGCATTCTGATTACCCCTGAATAGAATAAAAGTTTCTAATAATTTTGTGCATTAAAATGAATTAATGATATGCAATACATTCAAGTTGGATCGTTCTGTTTACCCTGATTGGGGTTATTGCTGCTGTCCCTGCTCTAATTCATGCTAGGCTGCATGGATGCACAGGGAGTTTTTGGCCAGAACAGAACCATACCGCCAATCCTAACTGTATGCTAATCGTACGATCGTATTCTGACGACAGTGGTCCTGTGGACCACCGTTATGACACTTTGATGGAGATTTTTGCATCCCTTCTGAAGCTTGAAAGCCTCAGTCCGCATTCACTGTAATTGCATGGAAAATACATGTACAGATGCTTTTGGTGCAGAGTAGAAACAGATGGGTTTTTTTTAAGTGTGAATTTTGTGAGTGCGAGAAGCAGAGGGACGCTATAAATGTTAAGTGCATGGAAAGCAAACTAAAGCTTCTGAGAAATCTGACTCACTAATTTTGAAGTCACGGCCGGTCGGTCTGCTTTGAGAGCTCCTAATCACACAGGACGTCACAGTGTATCTGCAGAGAGTTGGCAGGAGGAGGCGGCGGCACAGCAATGAATGTGTTATTTACAGCAGAGAGGCTGCATGTACTCAGTGGAAGAAACAGCAACCTGGCCACAGCTCCACATCTGCTGTCTCCTCAGAATTGAAGGATTGCATAGAGGATCCTCCTAGATTTAAAACAATGTAGCCTAATGCTTAATGATACCAGAAATGGACAGGTTACTTGAAGGTACAGCGGGACAAAGAAGTACCTTACAAGAAATAAAGAGGCAGATCCCACATTTATGCATTTGTAATAGCCATGTCAGATTTGTTTTCTTTTTGTGCCTGTCCTTAAGCTCAAACGCCCATCTTTGCTCTTCAATACATCATGAAGCATTGAAGTAATTTGTATTCTTAAGTGATTCGATTAACATGCACTGCTCAGAAGCATTCAAATGTCAAGCTGATGATTTATGCATTCCAAATGCTTCTATGCTTCAAGGTCTGGTGCAACGTTCTTTGCATAAGAACAAGAATGACAAAAAACAGGTATCATGTAATAGAATGTCCCTTATAAGATTGAGTGTAAGACGAATGCATTCTGGCTACTGATTCTAGTGGTTTTCAAATTATATACGGACCATCAAATACAGTCACAATCTCCTTGCAACAGTTCCCTTTATAGAATACAAAAATAATAAAAATTATTATAAAATACACATAGAAATGTTGTATTTGTGTCTAAGCAACATTATAGTAAATAAACCAAAGGGAAATTAAGGCTACCAATAATTTAAAAAAACTTTATTTAGAAGCAAATTGTGTTCATTTTAAAGTATTTATATTATTATTACTATTATTTATTATTTTGGCAACCCTTTATTTTACCGTGTCTTTGTTATGCATCTTACAATTAGTTACTGTATTAATAACTATTAATAAATTATGTTTGTTTACTTACATGCAACTAACCCTAAACCAACCCATATTTTAACCCTATAAGTACATGTAGTTAATTAATATTACTCCGTACTTAAATAAGCAATTACACTGTAACAAGGACACCTATTTCTAAGTTTTATTATTTTGGTTTTTGTAATAGTTATTGTGTTCTGTAAAGCACAGAACCTGCCAGGGGGCACAAAGACAACGGGAGCTGTTGTGTGTGAGAGAGGTGTGTGTCAGAAATTCGCATCTGAAATTTTCACACATTAAAAAATAAATACGACCTCACGTTGTCAATCATGCTTGCACACTGAATGGTGTCTTGACAATTTCAGAATCACAAATATGAAAAAATGTGAACGCAAATTTCGGACTCTGTGTGCAAGGGCCTTAAGATATTTACAGTTACTGCACTTTTCTTATATTTGTAATGTTTAACATTTTAAAACCTTTATTTGTTGAGATCAAGGTTTTATCTGTAATGGCCGCAGGGAAACAGGAACTAGTAGAAACAAAACAGAATATCAAAATCAAAGTCAATAACCATAATTACTGCTATAGTAATACTGTTGACCCTTCCCATCCCTTTTACCCCACTCTTAAAGGAATAGTTCCCTTAAAAAAATGTCATCCAAGATGTCCATGTCTTTCTTTCTTCAGTCGAAAAGAAATTTTTGATGAAAACATTCCAGGATTTTCTCCATATAATGCACTTTACTGGGAACCAAACGGTTCAAGGTCCAAAAGACAGTTTCAGTGCAAACTGTTCAAAGGGCTTTAAACGATTCCAGACGATGAATAAGGGTCTTATCAAGCGAAATGATCGCTCACTTAAAAATAAATAAAGTTTAAGTTTTATAAGCTCAAATGGTCGCCTTGCTCTGTTCTGTGATGTGCGTTCGTGACTCTCCTGTTCGAACTCGTTTATCAAAATCAACAAATCTTTTTTTTTCGTGTCATTTGGTTCATTCAACGAACGAAATGAATGAATTGACATTTTGATGACCGAGTTCGAACAGGAGAGTCACAAACGTGCATTACGAAACAGAGCAAAGTGAGCATTTGAGCTTCTAAAACTTAAACTTTGTTTATTTTTTTTAAATGAGTGATTTAAAAAATTTTTTGCGGTTTGCACTGAAACTGTCTTTTGGACCTTGAACCGTTTGGTTACCAGTAAAGTGTATTCATGCAATGTTTTCATCAAAAAACTTAATTTCTTTTCGACTGAAGACAGAAAAGACAAGGACATCTTGGATGACATCTTGGGGTGAGTAAATTATCAGCAAAAGTTTTTTTTTTTTTTTTTTTTTTTTAAGTGAACTACTCCTTTAAACCTACCCATAACACAAACCTTACCTGTATCCCACCTCAAAGTTCTGCAATTAAACATGTAAGATCAGAAAAAATGAAAGACACCTAATATAAAGTGTAACCACATATCCTACTTTTAAACTTTTTTCCACATCTCATATTCACTCATAAAGTTCTCAAATGTAGCCAATTTTGGCTCTAACCAGTCAATGCACTCATTTTCTCTGATATCGTCAGATATTTGTTCTTGCACAAGCCAAGGAGCAGTCTTGAATTCTTCAAGTGACAATATCTCTGCACTTCTTTTTATGGATTCCACATCACAACCCTCAGCAAGCAATGCCTTTACTTCATTCATCCTACGTGTGCACACACAAAGCTTTCCCCTACGCATAGAACTAAGGGATCCAATGCTTTGTTCAACTCCGTCCTTTTCATTTTTGGACATTTCATCAGCCATGTTTGACACAAACAAGCACAATGAAGTTTCCAGCTTTCCATAGAATCAGCAGGCCACAATGTACAGATAAGCATCAGCTTCTTGTACCATGCTTTGATCAAAGCCAAAATTCTCAACCACAGCTTTTAGAAATAAGTTCACCCTTGTTTACTCACACATTGGATGAATTTCAGAATCCTTTCATACGTGACACTCATGGCTCTGATCATTCCAGATGTAGGCCTTGATTGGGCCTACCGCATGCCTGCATGTCCTTATAGTGGCTTCCTTTCCTTCTTAAGCCACTTCCATGAGGGAAAGTATATTTGACGGTGACATCTGTTTTAACAAGACTTGAGCTTTATTGTAACAAAAAGGTGAAAACTTGAAGACAAAACTCTGTACTCCAAAACAAACAGTGTTGTGTAATGTAGGTCAAAAAACTGTCTCCCGTGCCACATCACTTCCTATTTAAGATGGCAACCTTCAGGAAGTCCCCAAAAAGGGGTTCAATTCCTTCCCCTTACCACAGGGGGAGTGCAGACAGTAGTAACATACAACCCTGACATAACATTACGTAACATTATTAATAGCCTTGTAGACCAATGCCACTTTTGCGTCATTGAAGGGTAACACCACCTTTTGGGGAAACAACGGATTCCCCTGAGAACAGAACTCGCTCTAGATCTGCTAAGTTTCTTGATAGCAAAACTGGCAAAAACTTAAAGAAGCTACTGAAAGGGGTCTCCTTTGAAATGGTTGAAAACTGGATTAATGACCCCACACAGTGGCCAAATATGGACTATTCAGACATCTAATGTTACCATTATCTCGTGGAATCACCAAGTAAGTAGCCTTTTTTTATTATTTTTTTTGTCATCAACACATCTACAAATATATATATATAGTACGAAACTAGACGATGAGGCCATGTCACTTGGATCATATTTAACTTGATTTAAGCTATTGACATAGTTTTGTTGTCGACTGAGCTATAACTAGTTAGAAAGACTAAGCTGCTAGCAGCTAACATTACGTTATCTAGCTCTCACTAGGCACGCTACATTGGCTGTTAACTGATTTTACTGTTGAAATAGTGGCAGGCTAGAATTAAAGTGGTCTAGAAAGTGCTTTAGGCCAATATGACTTTTCGACGACCACCGTTCTGGGCTACAGTACATGTAACAACACGAACGGCAGTAGATCAAGCCTTCTAGGCTAGATATGATAGCGTAATGTCACAACATCCAATTTGATAGCCCCATACATTGGTCCTATACATATTTTGCCGTACACTGTAAACCTTTTTACAACTTTCAAAGTCCTAGCACTTTCTAGACACAAGCAGAAACCAGCCAAGTCCACTTTAGTCCTAGCCTGCCACTATTTCAACAGTATAGTATAGCTAGTCGACAACAAAACTATGTCAATAGCTTAAATCAAGTTAAATATGAGGCATTCATGGTCTAGTTTGTTATACTGTGAGTGTTAATGAAACAAAAAGGCTACGTACTTACTTGGTGATTCCACGAGATAGTGGTAACGTTAGATGTCTGAATAGTCCATATTTGGCCACTGCGTGTCATTAATCCATTTTTCTACGATTTCAAAGCGACACCTCTGTAACCCCGAATCCGGTAGCTTCTTTAAATACCGCTCACGGTCCTCGGCCGGCAAAGAGAGTGTGCATGTTTGTGCCAGTTTTGCTATCAAGAAACTTAGCAGATCAAGAGCGAGTTCTGTTCTCAGGGGAATCCGTTTGTTTTCCCCAAAAGGGGACGCTACCCTTCGATGACGCAAAAGTGGCGTCTGGTCTATGGCTCCTACAAAGGTAAAGGATTTGCTCAAGACGATAAGCTCCTGGAACATAAACGTCCACAACCCAATTAATATTCACGTGTTATGCCTTGATTTCTTGTCGTATTACAGAGTAGCAAAATATGGCGCAACGACTCCCATTGTAATCAGTGAAGTGGTCTACACTGTGATCTGCGACGCGCCATGCCAGATTGAATAGTTGATTGAATTTTGCAGTGTGCACAAGATAATTAGCCATATTTCCCTCTTCCAGCTTTTAACCTCTTTCAACTTTTTTACCTCTTTCTCTAACATTACTCCTGGAGCTCCGGCATGCTTCCAACAGATGGCAATATTGTGTCCTTGGAATCTCCTCTTGCCCGACTCACCTCGGCGTGAGAGAGCGGCTCTGTAAACTCCAAACAAATGAAGGCTGAGTTAATCTCCTTCGAGCGGGGTGGTAATGATTACGGCTAATTGTGAGTGAGTGGGCAGCACTATTAGAGCAGGACCCACAGCTCTGGCATGCCTGTAATCTGCACAGGCAGGGGAGAGATATGGGGGGCTTATCTCTCTTCCCCCCTGCCCGTGGAGTGAGGAAGTGTGCGGCTTGCAGCTGAGACTGATACTCTTATGTGGGCCGCACAGGTCCATCTGCCTTCCATCACTCACATCATCCTCTTGCTCTTTTCCTAGAATCAGATCTGATCGATCTTGGTCTTTTTTTGGCGTACAAAAGTCGAAGCCTTGTTTACATGCTGAGAGAGGAAAAACTGGGATGTTATTGTTGCATCAGCTCTCTCTGGCTCACACTCCCCCTCTTAAGAGGCCAATTACACATCAGAGAAACACTCACAGATAATCTCTATCTCTTTCTTCTCCAACTTCCAATATCATCCTTCTTTCGGATCAGATCATTCTCTCTTTATTTAAAGGGGAAGGGGTTAATTTCTCTGTCTCTTGGGTCACCAGATGGAATTGCAAAAATAATGACTTCCTGTTCTGCCATGTTTTAGATCCTCACTCCCCTGGCCTCGAGGCACGCTAGTGACTGACGTTATAGAGGCCGCGGTCTTTAGCTTCCTTGTAAGTGTTTCCGTCTCCCATGGCGGAAACCACAGTTCGAATCTTGCTCAGATTCGGGTCTGAATAACTCTGGTTTAACGTGTTGTAGCTGGCTGTGTATTAAGGTTTACAATAATTTTTAAAGATTTAGCCCAGTTAATTAAAGGCTTTTTACTTCACCACGTGTGTCTTAGAGTATTTCATCTTCATAATTTGATGTCTACCTCGACTTCATCCAATGAGCACCGGTGGCTATACTTAAACACCCGTTCTGTTGTTTTGTGACAAAATAAAATCTTTAGGTAAATCAACCTACAACTGATTTGTACTATAGGTTGCAGTGAAATAGATGTCAACTAAATCTATTAAAGTTCTGCCGTAAATTCCATTGACTTCATTTAACCCTTCTTTTCAGTTTTGTTTTGATCATTTTGCCTGTGTTAATGCTAACTGCATAAAATTTGGCAAAGGTGTGTATTTGTATTGGAATTTTACTATTTCATCGTCATTTTTGCATTAGGTACACAAAATACTCCCTCTCAGAGCCTTTTGTACAAAATTGTCCCCAATGAAACCCATTAAAACTGCCATTTTTAATCCCAAGTTCAGTTAACTATAAAATTATGCAATCTGACAAGGCTTCAAAATGTACATTTTTACTATTTTTTAACAGATGGTGCCTTTTTTAGGTTTGGTCTTTAAAACAAATATTGCTGTTTTCTGCTTCGGCATATTATAGAGCCAACTGGATAAATTACGGATACGATATTTGTGTGGGTGTGTTGGTACAACGCATTCTCATCCCAAGGCGACACTTTTGCAAAAGCATAACTATCCAACGCACATGGCACCCTTTAGCGCCAAATGAGATGCTTTGGTTATGGTTAAGTTTAGGTATGGGGTAGGGTTAGGGTTAGGAGGCGCCTTCTGCCCAATTTATTTTTACGTCCCATTTGGCGCTAAAGGGTGCCATGTGCGTTGGATATTTACGCTTTTGCAAAAGCATTGTATATGGCGCTTTGGGGATGAGAACGGGCTGGTTGGTATGGATGTCAGAGTGTGGTTAGTATGTGTGTTATAAAAAATTCAGCCTATTCTCAGCCCCAAGGCGTCACCTAACTGACATACTGTCACCTAACAAAAAATATTGAAGCATGGTCAAAAGGTGACGCCTTGGGGTGAGAGATGTGTTGAAAAAAGTATGTGTGCGCATGTGTGTGTTTGTAATATTGAGTGAGAAAAACTGCAAATAACAAATCCAGTCACTGTGTGCTCCAGTGGAGTTTTACTGGCACCCAATGGGGAAATAGGATATGTTACTAAGCCCAAACAAACTCGTACTGAAAGCTCATTTTTTGAGATATCATCCTCAAATTTGGAACACAACCTATTTAATTTATGGCTTTGATTTTCTTGCTGTTTTAGAGTTCAACCTGAATTTGTATACATAATTTTCATAATCTTATAACTTTTTTGGATTTACTTATTATATATATACATATATAATTTTTTTATTATATATATTTTTTTTACTTCAGAAATAATCTGTGAAGGGTCTTCTTTAAAATGATACACATTTTTTTGACACAGACATTTTTGTATGTACCTATGTGTAACTTTTTTTTTAACTGATGCACAATGGTTAAGTCATGACGACCTTTAAAAAGTGTACATCATACTTTGCAGTGTAATTTTACCTTAGAATGTCAAGCACACATTCAGTTTCAATAGTACTCAAGTGCAAGTTCACCAAAATATACTCAAGTATAGTATGAAGCACAATTACTCAAGTGGCTTATACAGCTGCCTACAGCCATGATCCAACATCGACTAGAATGGATTGTCTTCCTAGAAGGGTGGATGAAACTCAAGGGATGTATTAATGCTTACATTTTTTTTTAAATTATACAGATCACCTTTAAATAAGAAAGAACAGATCAGCAACTCTCAGGCTTCACCTTAGCCAAGGTCATGACTTCATTAAGTCTGCAGTGCAGATCTGGATCATTAGATGGAATATACTTTTTTTCTGCATATTATCATTGCTGTCATGCATTATCACTCGAGGTGAACTGTGTGATATGTGTTGTCAACACTCAAACCCGCTTTCATTCCCCACACTGAAGAGGGCAAAATGCTTCTGTGAATGAACAGACACATGTACAGTACACACATCCCACATATAGAGCAGCCAGAAGCAAGCTCATTGTTTATGTTAGAGGAAAGGAAATCACACTTGTCAGACATTATCAAGAGTTCAATTCTAGGAGGTACAGGTGAGTAATGCACTATGGTGGATGTCAATGCAGACATTCATAATCAGCAGTGATTCATCACAGATCTTGGACTTCTAGACTAGCAGCATAAAGTCTGATTCACAGCTTATTCTTGCCAAGAACCACCTACTTTAACAGGAAGAGACTGATCTGACCAACATGGTGTTTTTGTGCCATTGTGAGGTGTGTTTATCTAAAGTAGTTGACGCTACAATAACAGCCCAGCGAAAAACTCATTGAAATAATTGCACAGCAGTGTCTGTCAGCAATCAGTTGTACAGACAACACCGAGGCAATTAGAAGAAATGTAGGGTATAATCATATCCAGAAAGTTATGTTATAATAATTTTGAAAAGTTTGGTCGGTTAGATTTTATAACATAAATGAAAACCGCCTCTTATAGGGATGTAACGGTTAATCCATTATCATTTAATTGTCGACAAGAATTTACTCGATTAAAGAGTAACTAAACACTAAACCAACTTTTTTAGTTAATGATCTGTAAGAATGGATCTTTATTAATACCAGTCATTGATTCGAATAATTTTTTTGACGTTTGTGTATAAAGTGTTTTATTTCTACAATATATGGCATAAAAACGTCTTAGTGCTGCCCTCTTCAGGTTGAACAATGGCTTCTGCAGTTGAATTTTCCAATTGGATGCAGTTCTTCGTCACGTATGCAACGCTTTAGCTCACCACGCTCTTGGTACGAGCTACGTCCTTGGTAGTATAAAAACCAGCTTGTTTCAAAACCACTGTCAGCGAGTCAGGAGTTGGAATTGCGAGTATTGAAAACGATCAGGATAGAGTGTTTTAGCATCATTTTCGTCCCCTCTATTATGAAGCTTTCTGCTGTGGCTGGGTATCAATTTAAGATGCATTTCAGGGTTTGCAACAACATTAGGTAACCTTCACTTAGGAAGTACCCGAGTGAAAATGCAGAGAACACACTCTCATCGACTGGGGGTTGAGATCGACAGTAAAGTCCTTTCTTTTTATTGCTGCCAAAAAAGTCCTTTCTTTTTTATACTTTAATTTTTTGAAGTGTTTTCACTTCAGCAATAATCTGCTGAGTGTTTTCTTTAAAACAAGACCAAACTTGGGTATATATTCCAATCTTGAATTACAACCATTTAAGTGTGAATAGTGCATTTTAACCCCCATTCTCAAAAAGGGCTGTGACAGGTAAGGGGTTAAAGATTCCAGCAGATATACAAACAAAGCACAATATAACTTCTATAAAGTTACAAAATTAATTAGTAAAAATGAAAAAATAAAAATGTATTTGGCCGTCTTTGAAGCCCCCCTTTCGTGAATAGCCTATGTTAGGCCTATAATTAACTACTGAAAATAGTTGTAACTCAACAAAAAGTGCATTGAAATGTGCAAAAAAAAAATGTGGATGAACCCACGACAAATGAATAACTGTCCTTAGACATAAGCCTATACTTGGCCTACTCATTCAGAAAAAGTGGCAGGTTCTTCTTTATGAAAAGTAGCTTCTCTGCTTTCTCACATGAAAGTCGGTTCCTCTCTCAGCATTTTTTAATAACAATAAAAAGCCTGGAATTCATCTACTGTGTAGCCACCAGACAGAATGAATCCCCCTGAAAGAAAAAGGAAAGCAGAGCATTTCAAAAATTGAATCAATTCTATTCGGCCATACTGATTTCTTTCTGCTGTGGATATATCGCAGTTGTACTGAGGTTCATTGATTGTTAACCTCGGAAGAGATGTTTGTGATTGGTGTCAGGGTGTCACGCAGCAGAATTCACCTAATCTCACCCTGTTCTGCGCTGCCTGATCTGCTTTTATAATGTGCATCTGTGCAGCTACTTGAAGGCACCATGACAGTGGATGTCTAGAATCTTCCAAGTCAATACTGAAAATGACAGAGTAAAATTCACCTACCGTCAGTTAGTTGTGGAGCAATGGGCTATGAATCATGTGTCTGTCCAATTTCCCTCCATGTTCACTGTCCTGTACATTAAAAGAAAAAAAGACTGTAAAATAACATTAATAAAATTAATGAAAAAAAATCCTGATTTAATAATGCTCATAGTGGCAGCTTATGGATTTTATGAACTCCAAACCCTAAGTATTAACTTTGCAACACTGTTGCTTCATGTGCTTTGGACATGAATAACACATTATAGACATTGTGATATACATTTTTTAAGCAACTAGACTTACATATTTCACCTGGCAGGCAAAAAAAAAAAAAAAAAAAAAAAAAGGGAGGGAGGGAGGGAGGGAGAGAAGAAATGTGTATAAAGAATCCCTTGGACTTACATTTAAGTAACATTTAGACTCTGAAATAAAGTTGAGAAGTCAAAATACATAAATAATGAAAAAAGCATTTTTAAATATATTAATACAACTAATCTATTTAGTTCAGCATTAAATTGTTCAAAATAAGTATATAATATATATATATATATATATATATATATATATATATATATATATTATATATATATATATATATATATATATATATATATATATATATATATATATATTTATTTATATATATATATATATATATATATATATATATATATATATATATATATATATATATATATATATATATATATATATATATATATATATATATATATATATATATATATTTTTGTAGCGTATTTGGATAGCGTTATGAACCCATTGACACTTTTGTGGCATACACGAGAGAAAACACTCGTTCACAGATTCGTATCGCTCAACACCCCCTCCCCTCGCAAGTGGCCAAAGCAAAGCTCCCCCAAGAGACACAGACCCATACACAGACTGTTTCATTAACTTACTCATATAAAGACATTCATAAGATATATTTCATATATTTGTTATGTTTTTATGTTTGCCTGCTTGCTCATGTCATATTGGGGTATCTATGATTAAATTAACTGTAAGTGCTTTTAATTATGCATTAGAATGTAACTTGCCAGTCCTGACCTTTTTACCTGTCCTTCTTGGTACTGTTTTAATCCGCTCGGTCTAACTGAGTTGGTCATACACGAGAAATTACAGTAAAATCTATGTGGACCAGCTTTCTTGTGTAGAAAGGACAATTTTAACGCCGCCATGACCTATGCAGATGAGCCGTCTTGACAGGCCAAAGAAAGTCTTTTCCCTCTCGAATATCTCTAAGGTCATTCAGCCCAAAGGAGGTGTGAACCTCATTGTCCAATGCAAGTTTCCCCTCTCTCTTCAATTTCTCTCTTCAACATTTCTGTTCTATTTAAGATCTTCTCTTCAGTCAGTTGAGTTCAGTTTTTGTTTTCAGTTATTCTTTTTTAGTTTCTGGAAGCTCTAAAAATGTTGTTGACTGAGCAAGAAATTTGAATGACAAAATAGATTGTCTTGATTAAAATCTATTAATGTCGTGTGTGAAAGGTCACATGACCAGGGGCCTAAGTCTGGGACAGCTTAAAAGAAGTAGAGAGGACTCATAACTCACTAAGACCTATTCAAAATGATTGTAGCACACACCACCGCCTCTCGCAGTCATCTGGGGTTCTCGACACAAGCGGGAATGCTGCATTGATCTGCATGCAAATCCTCTCCCACGTCTCACGCTTAGTTCCAGCACCAACTGGGCCAGCAGCAGTAACTGATCCTGCGTCCAGTTGGGCTTTCTTTTCTGTTTTTGCGAGTTCATAATCCACTGTCATTCAACAATTACATTACTTACATTACATTACAATAGGAGCAATATTTCCTTGCTTTAAATAGTCTATTTAGGCTAATAGGATGTCAATTAACCAAGCAAGGGTTAATGCAAGTGTCGTTTTTCATTATTAGGCAAGTGGCTGTTTTCATTAGGGGTATTAGATTTAATTTAATTGAATTCAAGTCTTTTCTCTCTCTCTGGCTTTATGCCTTTCGATGACATTAGTATTATTATTTTGTGTAGGACACTATACCATAAGCTATATTTAGATGTCGTAATTCCATGATTTGTTTTGGGTCTGTGTTATGTTCTGCATGATGGCCCTGTCATCTAACAACCAATAACTGTGATCATTGTGAGGAAGCTTGTGCATGAGAATTGACGTCATCCATAGCAACAAAGACTCACTCTTAGTTTAGGAGTTGTCATTTTTCCTTACTAAGAGTAGGTCTGAAAGGCGTTGTGAAGTAACGTTTAAGAGAAAACTCCTAACCAAAATGGTTACACTTTATTTCGATAGTCACTTTAGACGTTCTACTAATTATAAGTAACTTTTCAACTACATGTCAACTAACTCTCATTAAAATATTAGTATATTATAGTAGACTGTCAGTGGACTGTTAGGTTATGGTTAAGTGTTAGGCTTTGGGTTAGGAGAATAAGTTCACTTGTAGTCGCCAAGTTACTTATAGTCGGTTTGAATGTCTGTTGGGGGACCAACAAAATAAAGTGTTCAGCAGATATTAAGCTGACAGTCTACTAATACTCTAAGGACAGTTAGTTGACATGTAGTTGAAAAGTTACTTATAGTTAGAATGTCTAAAGTGAACTATCGAAATAAAGTGTTACCGCTAAAATAGTTTAGTGCGATTTTAAGAGTACTCCTAGTGGTAAGATAAAATTCTTTGTGAATACCGCCCTAGATCAGTTTACTTTCTGCTTGCACACCCGGGTTCGAATCCACTGCGAGACACCAATGTGTCCCTGAGCAAGACACTTAACCCCTAGTAGCTCCAGAGGCGTGCGACCTCTGACATATATAGCAATTGTAAGTTGCTTTGGATAAAGCGTCAGCTAAATGAATAAATGTAAAATGTAAATGAATTGTCTGGTAATGGTAATCCTACACTGAATATATAGCCGCTTTCCGACCGGAGGGACTTTTGCAGTTCCTAGAACCTGAACGTTCCTATAACCCTTTTTTTCTCATGTTCCGAACTCAGACTAAATTGGGGATTTTTTAGTTCCTCAGACCGTAGTTCATATAACTCTTTCAGTACCTAGTCTAGAGCGAGGACTTTTTTAGTTCCCTTTCCCTAGGTCTACGTTGATTGGTTCATGCCCACTGTCAACACGGAACTTGTAGCGCGCTGTCTGCCATACGCTGTATGTTTTTGCAAAACATTACAACGAGGATTAAGACAAACATAACGCATTCAACCAGCTAATTGCTAATGTTAGCTAAACTTACCCGTCGTTTTGTTTGCCTGTTTGCCTCCTGCGCTCTGCTCTTTTATCTTCTTCCATCATATTACTTAATATCATATTACGCTGGAGCCTTTGTCTTCTGTGTAGGCAGAACAGGAACATTGCAATAGCCATGCTGGTTTGTTGTTGTTGTATGTGGCCGCACTACGCTATAAAGACCGTCGCCATGCTCTGCGTTACCCCTCCTACCAGTTCCTATGGCCATTCGGCCAGTGCGAACGCAAGCAGCAAAACCGAGTTTGGGGGAGAGTAGTTCTTAGAACTGTTTAGAAGTGGACAGTTCCTATAACTAAGTTCCTGTAACTACTTGGTCGGAAAGCGGCTTATGACACACCTGTGAGGGGAGGGATGATCTTGGCAAAGGAGAAGTGCTCACTAACACAGATTTAGACAGAATTGTGAACCTTTTGTGGACATAGAAAAGGTCTTATATCTTTGAGTTGGGGGCAAAAACAAAAGTGTTGAGTTTATAATATTGTTCAGTGTAATCTGTATCCCAGACATTTTTTAATGTGTTGGACCTTCTAGAAGTAGACGTGTTCTTTTTTTGTTCAGAAAAAAAAATAAGCCGCAAAACTTTTCCTATTTATTCGATCGATCTAATTGCTAATCTACAGTTCTGATTTTTAGTGTCATTTTTTTTTATCATATGACATCAATTCAATCTTGGTTTAAGAAATTCACTCAACCCTAACCTAGATAATAGTATCAAATTATTGCACATATTTTACCGACGACCTGACACTTGCAGGGTTTTACTCAGTGTAGATATTTCAGATGCAACTAGAGCAGTCAAGAATCCTCTTGTTGTTCTGGCACAGTTTTGTGCCAAAACACCTGAATCTACTTACCAGACACTTCTCCAAGCCTTCATTAGCAGAGTCAGGTGTGTTAGTGTCAGATGGGGTACTCAGTAAGTCTGAATATGCTGTCACTCCATATGGGGAAGATCACTGGCCCCTGAGAGCTCGAGGTGTAGGCCTCTGCAGTGACTTGTGAGAGGTAAGTACAAGATTTCTGTTGTTTGACTGGAGGAACTGTCTATGCGACTGAATGTAGCACATCCACAGGAGACCTGGCTGTGTTTCTGTGAGCCTGGTGAGTGTTTGTTTTTCATGACAGAGTGAGGCTAATGAGACAGTTGGTAAAGAGCCAAAACACGTCTCGCTCTTCTTTCCTCTCTTGTTTACTTGCCGTTGAATAATGCATGCATGACAGTTAGCATCATATGATAGTCCTACACACTTTTTATTTGTTGCTGCTCTTGCAGAAGACGCGTTTTCCTTTGAACCGGACGTGGACGTTCTTGTGGAACTGATGAACGCTGTTTTAGTCGACCTGTCAATGAAACACGAAGACAAAGAGGCCTTTTGGTGAGAATTTATGGCGTTCAGAACTAAAACTTGAAAGAAAAGTTTAACAGAGTTGTGTTTAGCTCAGAATAAGGACATTATTATGCACTGTCACCTTGTGTGACTCCATTCTGAAAAGGCTCCTCTCTGAGTAACTATCAATAGGATTGAAAAGAACTAACAAAACATGTTGAGAAAGCCATTAACTGTACATTAATAGGGTTCTGACCTTCAAAACATTGGGGAGGTGAATTGCGCACAACCGTTTCCTGTTAATCTGGCAATAAACGATTGAGCCACGCAACAGCAGAGCGCCGACTTCATGAAGCGTTTGAAATGAGCTTGATCCGAGTGGACAAGGGACTGACCTCCAGGCACTGGCACTTCACTCAACACTTTGGATAAAAGGTGACATATTGTAAGACTTAAGTGCTGCCCAGGATGGAGGAAATGATTGGTTTCAAAGGGAAGACTGCAGCCAGATTCATGCCCTTCATTTTTAGTGGCTAACAGGCCTTTGGAGAGATACCCTCATCAGTTTAGCTGATGACAGATTGTTGAAGTATTTCTTTTTGCTCTCTGTATTCAAATAACAGCTGTCATTGTAGGGATGCTTCAGAGTGTCGTTAATGGAAGCTCATCAGTCTTTCAAACATTGTGTCCCAGTCCAAGTTCCCATTTCAGAACAGTTCAGGGTACGGTCTCTTGTTTTCAACGGAGAAAGTCCTCAAAGACTGTTTTTTTTTGTTGTTGTTGAGGATGCCCTGTCTGCCTTTTGTATATTGGTTCTCTCTGTTTTACATCTCTGTAATATTTTCCTCGCAGTCTCATTCAGCTGTTATTTTTCAGCCAAATCATTTTTTCTTTTGCTAATTGCTTTTTGCAATTTTGAGTTGTGGTGTATGGAACTACTTTGCAAGGCCTTAATTAGTAAAAAGACAAAAAAAAAAAAAACACTTAAAGTTGCAGTCCGCGTTTTCTGGTGCAAACATTGTTTGGTGCCGAACACATTGCCGGTGTGGATACTGGCATTCAGAATCACAGATTATTCTTTTTTGAAGTATGACCAACATAATAATTTGTCATCTGAACTAGTAAGAAACATCTACCTTTGTTCTGGTTCTGACATTGCAGTAAATCACGCTGATTAATATAACAATTACTTATAAGATGTCATATCACGCAAAACTGCAAATTATACTTGTTTTCTTGTTTTCACATGGGTCCGGTTGCAGTCTCTTTTTTTCTGTAGCCACTCCGAAGTCGGAAAAAGTCTTTTGCATTTTACAGCGGGTGAGTCTATTTTCACTGGTGGTGATCCACAATCCCGCGCCTAAATTTGAGCCCTGCATCAACAACGGGTCCTTCAGCTCCACCCACTCATTCACAATCACCTGAATATTTTTATATACCTGCCACACCTGCCCCACCCTCATCAAGCCCACTTCAAAAGTGCACAGCACACACTCACCTGTTGTCCGGTCTCGTCATTCTTTGCAAGAGAATGTAACCTTTTGACGATAACTACTCAGCAAACAAATTTAAGTTCTGGGAACGTTAGTTTTTGGTTCCTAGAACTTTCCCTTAAGGTTAAGGTAGCGTTCCTGGAACATTCTCCTTACGTTATAAAAATGGAACCTAAAAATAACCTACATGGAACGTTCCTATAACGTTCTTGTTTGGTTCCCAAAAAAATAACCACATGGTACCATTCAGGAACGTTCTGTGTTTGCTGGGTACCTTTGATTACTTGCCTTCTTCCTCCATCCATCGATCCTTTAGACGGTTCATCATCTGTGTGCTCATCTAACCATCCTGCAAAGAAACAAAGACTCCTTAGTTAAGTGTGTCTGCTTGTTGAACTGCTTATGTTCATCTCCTGTTTTATGACAGTCAGGCTATTATCTGACTTTTGTACCGAATGCTGACGTTCTTGTATAATTATACTTGCAAACCCATTTGTTTTACTCTGACATGAGTAATTATTCCTCTTTTCTCAATGCTGATTTAATTCTTTTGAACCACGCCACTCGCTTGATGTTTCATGCCTTTGGGTGGCTGATTCTTTTTCAATGATTTTTTTTAAAGACTTGGGCTTACATCTTTCTCTTTTGTAAGCTCTGATATCCGGTGTCCTTGTTTTAGCATTGTTTCAGACGAGCTGTTGGAATTGAAGAGTGGATCAGTCAAAGACATTAGAGCAAGCATTCATCAGCCACTTAATTTACACCTGTTTCTGCTGCGTAAGACAGACAGCCTAGAAACACAGTGTCACATCAATCTTCCTGCTGGCTGACTTAAGTGTCCCTGTGAGCCAGAGGAACATCTCCTCTCCTCTCTTCTCTGCCCTCCCTCCAGCGGAGTCTCTCCTGAAAATCCCACTTCGGCCGAAACGAAGCCCTGCTGTTATTGATGAACTCTAGCATTCAAGCGGCGTCTGAAGCAGAGAAAATGTTAAGTGGATTACTATGGTGAATGGGAAGGCATGTTACCTCAACAAAATTATCTTTGGCCACAACGTATCATGTTCCCATGAGTTAATATTAGAACCTTAACTAAGTGAACTGGAGATTTTCCTTCCTGGTTACCCTAGATTATCCCAGTTCCCTTTCAGGGAACTCGCAATGCGTCGATGACGCTTTTTTTGCGTGATTGTGTTTGAAGCACGTGTTAACTAGTCCAGTGGTGGATGACGTCATGACCAGGAAAGGATAAAACATCCGGTTTAGAATGCTAGCTACTGTGCCTCTGTGTTACAAACTGTGTTACAAACTGTGTGTCTTATTTATTGTTGTCTGCTGGGGCCTGACGTAATTCGAGAACTACATCGGGCCACTGAACTTTCTCTTCTAGCTCGTGACAGAGACCGCATATGCTATTGGGCGGTCTATTGCAGCCAATGTGGCATCAGAGTGGCATCTTTGGTTAATTTATCAGACATCAATGATAAAGATAAATATTTCTTGTTGTGTCAATTCATGGTTACTTTGCTTTACTTGTACTGAACACTCAAAGCCTAGATTTACCCAGGACACTCAAAGCACTCCCAAACTGCAGGGGGCATCCATGCAACAAAAGTTGGAACCAACTTTTGGGGAAGTAGCTTTTGGGACCGTATTTGCCTGTGCACCCACAGAGAGAGCATGGAGATGGGTATTACAGTTGGGTTAACATAACACCGGCAGATGTGAATACTGTGAACAACAAGAGACAATAGAACACGTTGGTGGCAGTAATGCACCATTTTAGTTTGTGTGCCAACCACCAAAAAACTCTAGAAGAAGAAGAAGAAGAAGAAGAAGAAGAAGAAGAAGAAGAGAAGAAGAAGAAGAAGAAGAAGAAGAAGAAGAAGAAGAAGAAGAAGAAGAAGAAGAAGAAGAAGAAGAAGAAAGAAGAAGAAGAAGAAGAAAGAAGAAAGAGAAGAAGAAGAAGAAGAAGAAGAAGAAGAAGAAGAAGAAGAGAAGAAGAAGAAGAAGCATGGAATTTAAATGTTTGTAGAGAGTTCAGTTGGTTCTCTCATTTATTCCTGGAAAAGGATACTATGATTACAGCTCCTGATCATTCAAAGATGCAACTGGTAGGACAATTTATGATTGAAGGTGTTTGAATATGTTGAGTTTTAAATGTTCAGTTTCTGCTTGGATTGGTTGAACTTGACAGAAGTAACATGTGCATGAGTTTAATTATGAGTTTGGTATTTTCTTGTTAAAATCCTAGTCTTAATGATTGTGTTTAGTTTGGTTTGAAGATTCAAAGGCATTTATTTATTATTTCTGTGAGAAAGTGGTAAGTAATTCATGTTTTGGTTTGTGTATTTGAAAGGTTATCAATCTTTATCTACTGTTCCGTCACTGATCTATCAAATCACCTTCAAGAAACTATACCATATTTTCTATCACTGGTCTATCAAACCATCTCAAAGAAAAGAATCAAGAAGTGAACAGATTGAGTTGTCCTTTGCGTTCTTCAGAGAGAAAGCAGTTTTTCAAGTTTGGGCTGAGCTGTAAAAACACACAGAACTTGACATTTGCTTTTGGGCACCCTGCTATTGGACGGCCTCTTCTGTGATGCAGTCAACACCGTAGTCGAGAGGTTTCATTTGACATCAATGTTTTGTGAGTTTGATGTGTTTATTAAGGTCTTGTAACGCGTTTGTAACACAGTTATTGTAAAGGCCAAACAGCAGACGGTTAGCAAGTGAATAGTGGATCTCTCTTACATATGAGGTTCTGCGCCAGCTTCACCTTTGGTCACTAGACCCCATTCTACTAACGGTATGGCAGCCTCCAAGGCCCTATCTGTGGTGTCCATTTAAGAAGTTATTGATGCAGCTGGCTGGTATTCGCCATTGATACCCTGGGGTCCAGAGTTCTCATGTTGTGGGAGTTTAATGCAACAGGTTCTTGGATGTATGGCGTTTAGGCATTCTTGTTCCCAAAGCGCCATTGACACGTCACAAGTTCCCCCGAAAGGGCACGTCTCAGGTTATGACTGTAACCCTTGTTCCCTGAGTAGTGTCATTTTGCCATACTTCCTACATCTCTATGATCTACTTGCTCTAAAACCGAATGTGCTATTATCCTTTCCTGGTAATGACTTCACCCATCTGTGATGCTCATTTTTGCCATTGGACTAGTTGACTCCTGCTTCAGACGCCAATCACGCAGGGGCATTCCTAAAGCTCAATGCATTGGGAACTAGGTTTACAGTCATAACATGAGACATTTTCAGTGTGTGTTTTAAGGTTCAACTTATGAACACTTATGAAAATGGTATTTAGATTGACCTTTGTGTCTGTATACAATATTAAATTAGTACTGCCATAGGGAAAACCTGCCAGAACATGTCTGGGTCATATTGTGTCCCAAAAAAAAAAAACAAGTTAGCAAGTCAACATTTTTCACACAACTTTCATGGCCCTGAGGATATTTTATTTTATGAATATGTGAACATACAATATATCAATAAAAAGAAAGGAGCCTCTGCTTTTAAACACACAGAAAAAAATATTCGATCTTAATTAATTTGTTTTTATAACAATTTTAACGGGACCAATTAAGATTTGGTTAATGGGATTTTCTTTAAAGCAACATTTTGAATAAGAAGAAAAAAGTCACATTTTAAAGACTTAATCATACACAATGATGATCACAAATAGATGAAGTAGATAGTCCATCAATGTCCCCAAAACTGGTACAATCATATTTTTGTGGTTTTGACATTTGATTTAGTATTTGGCAGTTGTGATTTTTATGCTGTTGAACATTTGATGATCATGTTAGCATACAGCAGGGTTCCTCAAACTCGGTCCTGGAAGGCCACTGTCCTGCAGAGTTTAGCTCCAACCCTGATCAAACACACCTGAGCAAGCTAATTAAGGTCTTCTGAATCACTAGAAACTCACAGGTAGGTGTGTTAAATCAGGGTTGGAGCTAAACTCTGCAGGACAGTGGCCATCCAGGACCGAGGTTGAGGAACCCTGGCATACAGTATAGTATGTACAACCATTTTATCAGTTCCTTGGTTTACACCAATAATACAAATGCTATACTATTTCAGAAGATGCATAGTAGAGCCTCCTCTATAACAGTGAAAAGCATTGGGATTGCGGAAAAACTCAATGGCGGGGAAAAGATTTAAATAAATAGAATATACCAAACTTAGATTGTACCAAACTTGCATTCAACCAAAGAATACAAAAATATGATTTTTTTTCATATTGCACAGCACAGCACCCCAGCATCACCCCCTCAGTGGCCGAATGGACCCAGTTTCCGAGACGTATCGTACTTGATGGGCCAACTTAGCCTTGACGGATCTATTCGCTGGAAACGGGCCACCTGAGGCACCAATGTCTGCTACATTCCCAGTGCCGCTTTGTCTCAGGTGAGAATGTGAGATTGTGTAGGAGGGAAGCAGCCTGGCAATCTGTATGAAGGACTGCCTGAAGAACGGCATCGAGGGAGGGCACGGTCTACCTTCATTGCATATGTATTCTGCTTGGTTATCGATTTTTATAAACTTGCGTAACTGAAGAAAAGAGTTTTTATTTTTTTTCCCCATCTGCTGTGAGACACCTGGTCTGAGGTTGCTAGGTAACACATTGTACCGGGATGTTTGATGTGTGTGCTCTTTGCAAATTACTTTGATCCCCTAGACACTGACAGTCTCATCCTCAGAATTGCCTTCCCTTGGTGCACTTCATCATTCCGTGGACATAACTACATTTGAAAGCTGAAAGTGTGATAAAATAACTACCTTGTTAGGCTGTGAAAGAAGGGAAAATTGTGTATGAAAATAAGAAAAGTTGGGTTGTGAACAACATGGCTGCTCATTAATGAAGCACATGGTCGATTCGCTAGTCATTGATTGGCTGTGCCACACGTTTCCTTCCTATACTTTCATCTGCCATCAGAGAACATGCACATATGTCATGTCAGTGCAACTTGCATAAACATTGTAGCCTGATCAAACATCAAGGTTTCTTTGAAACTGTGAGAGCTTTGGATATTATCTCACTCTACAATCAATGCTCTACTCCCCCTCTCTCTCTCAATCTGTCTCTTTCTCGCATCACATTTTGTACACCAGGTTTGTTGTGCTCAAACAAAAAAAAAACACATGTGATATAATTCTGTCTCCTTTCCACAGCTTTTATCTGGCTCTCACTCCAGAAAACATGTTTTTAGACATTCTATTTTTTATCTATTTTTTTTTACTAATGGAGCCTGGATTCATTAATGCGTGTTTTTAGAACCGCCCTTCTTTAGATGTGTCTTCTTTGTTTGGGCTATGCTGCCTGCTGTGCGCGTCATGCAGGCTCTAACAGGTTTTTTAAATGTAAAATTATTGAGCATTCTTAAACCGCTTCCCTGCCGGTTACCCAGGGATAAACAATCTTTGAGATTGTTTCAAGTTAGTGGGGTCTCTGCTAAAAAGCATATTGTTATTCATTGCTGATTAGGCTGATCTCAAATGCAATACTAATTAAGGCAGTTAATTCATGGATTGGTGTTTACAGGTACATTTTATTTTCTATTTTCTGCTGTGGCTTTGTTTGGAACTTCATATATATGCCAGAAGATATAAACAAGTGACTGCCTTTAAGAATGGGTCTCTGAATTATAAACAATTACTTCAAATCGTTTGGAATGGATAAATCGTAAAGGCACTGATTCATTCAGGGACTGAGTCTAGTGAGTCACTGAATAATTCACTCATCAATGCTACATTTAAATTCATTTTTATGCCCTTCCATTGCTAACGTCTTAAGCCCTATTCGCACGGGATAAGTATTATCTGGTGACCTGTAGTAATTTGTAATAATTGCGGAGTTTGTCTGTGATCGTAATCCCGTGTCAAATCGGCCATGTCTGTAATTTGTAAAGTAAAAATTCCCCCGCAAATTACCTACTATATTTCACTGAACACCGAGGTCCTGTGATAATATTAGTCCCAGTCGAATCGACATCTCTGTGATTTGACCGGATCGTATATAATTTTTTCAAGGTTTTTGTTTCATCTGCGCCTTTTTATCCATATTTCACGGAGAATAGAGGCTGAGTTGGAGTGTTTTGATAGTATTTTGGGTGCGGGGTCATATCGCTAGTACAACTATAAAATTTGCATGAAGAGAAAGCTATACCATCAGAAGAGCAAAAACAAAAAGAGCAATTAGATGGAGATGAATGACATGTTTAGCTGCATACGGCAAGGACAATTCTTCTTTTTATTATATACAGCTAGACATAATAACGACAAGACATTTCAAAGCTATAGCCTAATGACATCATATCCGGGAGATAAGTCAGTAAATTCGAGTAAAATCACAGGCTTCGCTTATTCCCGTGAATGCGCCACACGAAATTCAGATGTGGGTGGGTAATTTCAATTTCACACGTGGTCCCCAGGTAATACTAATCCCGTGTGAATAGGGCTTTAGTTAGATAGAACAGTGGCAAGGGAAAACAAATGTCTGGTGAATATCGAACCTAAAGCTAACTTTACCGCGCTCAACCATCGTGAGTGTGTTTCACGCATTTGTAATTACTCGCGTTCAGGGGGGAGGAGAGGAAGGGATTTTGGTCGGTCTGCTCATCTCAGGACCAGCGACAGTTGTTGAGATTAAGATTAATGAATCTATTATTTTTTATTTATCTGAGGTGTCAGAACACAGTTCTGGACCATTCCGGCCCACTTTAACCCCTGTCTATATGAGTAAGTCATTGATTCATTCTTAGAAACAATTCTTTAAATAACAGATTCATCTGGGAACACTCACTACCGTTAGAGAAGGACAATAAAGGCCTGTTGCATGAAGCTAGTTGAACAAACTCTTTCAGAGTAGGTTTAGAGTTGACAACCTGGTTTAGATAAGGTTCAGCGGGCTCAGCAAACCCGTTCTCTGTCAACTCAGGGTTTGATCCAGAGTTCGTGATTAACTCTGAAGCGTGTGCATCTGAAAGAGTGACTTTTGCAGCAAACAGCCAATCAGTGCAATTCACTTCTCTGTGGGAGATTAAGATGCCATTATTAAAAAAAATATATATATAATTTTGCATTATGTTTTATTCAAATTCAGGATTTTTTTAAATATTCAAGTTTTTATTTGTAATTTGTTTATGCTGATGTTGATTTAAATTGAATTATTTTTATTAAAAAAAATAATACTGTATATTTCCAGCGTTTATGCTACAATATCATGAAAATATTATGAAACAATATCATGAAACTTTATCTCCCACTGTAAACAAATGGATTAAAAATAAACGCATATCATACATATGTATATATATGTATATACCTATATATATATATATATATATATATATATATATATATATATATATGGGATATATATTATATATATATATATTTAAGAGATTCAGCTGTGATTTCTGTTCATGATGCAAGATCCCCAGACCACCGTCATGCTCTTTGTATTTTAGCTCATATGAGATTCTCACAGCAATTACTATCAAGATCCTGTGTGCAAAAAATTCAAATGAAGGATTCTGACATACTCTAATGCCAGAAGCCGGAGTCTACATCTGCACCTAAAAGACAAATTAAGTGGATTTAATTTCTCCAGGTGTCAAGGGATGTGCAGGAGGATTAACAGCATACCTAATGAAATGCTGATTAAAATTTCCTGCCACTATGGAAAATGCCAGGGAAGTTTAACAATTCAAACTGTTTTGCCATCATGTAGTTCTACCAGAAAGACTCGGGAGGCAAAATGACGTAACAAAGCATAGATTTATTAACAGCCCAGCAAGTATGTATTGTGATGTAAAGTTCTTTTGCGTAGGCCCCTTCCATAACTCACAATCTGAAGAGTAACAGATTCTGCATTTCCTGCCTGCAGACCAAGGCATGTGCGCAGCCGACCCTCTGGGAGGAATGGGAAGGGACCATCCTGGTGGTGGTGGGAGGATGGGGCGTCAGCATCTGCGAACTCAGACATGTGTAAGTACCCATCTTTTATACTACATGTGTTAGAACACAATTAGTTTGATGAGAAAGTAATAAATGACGTAACAATTGAGTTTTCCTGGCAGAACTTGTGCTAAAGCTTCCATTTCAGACCTATTTCTGCATATGCTTTGCATAATCAATGTTGATAGATGGGACTCCAAAGCAGTTGGGTACCAATTTTAATAAAAAAGGCTTCAAATAAAAACAAAAGAGAGGTGATTAAAAGCACAACAGTAAAATTGAGGTGCTGCAAATTATCACAAACTTTTATTAAAAAGATAATAGAGATAGGACAGGAAATTATGTGTTGATGGAGGAGGAATGGGATCAGAAAAAAAATGTCACACTGTATTTGAACAGTGCTTTCCATATGAGCACCGCAGGTCTAGGATGCTTTAACCAATGAGCATGTAGCTAATAGTGAAACCAAAACTTTACATGTGTATATATAGACTCATTTTAATGTTTATGCTCACTAAGGCAGCATTTGATTCTAAATACAGTAATATTGTGAAACATTATTACAATATGAAATAATTTATTTGAATATATTTTAAAAATGTAATTTATTCCTTTGAGGCCAAAGCTGAATTTTGGATCATTACTCCAATCTTCAGTCACATTCTCCAAATCATTGTAATTTTAATGTGTCCCCTATCATCGTTTTAACCGCTTCATTTGAGAAAAACTATCATCATGACAAACACACAGAAACTCAAAAGGTCTTCACGGCAACCCGTCAAAATAAAAGTTTGGTTTAACTTGACAAAAATATATAACTGTTGTACAATAGAATTTGGATACGTTCTAATGTTATAATACACTAACACATATCCAAATAAATTATGAATTTCAGGAATAATCCACGTTTTAATTTTAACAGTAAAGCTTATTGTGCAGCACCAGCAGATCAACCCCCCATTTATTAGTATTATCATGTTTGAGCTGCTTAATATGACTTCTAATATTTTTTTGTGGAAACATGACAATTTTTTCATGCTTTTTTATATATATATATATATATTTCAAAAATACATAATTTAGAAGTTTTTCGAATATTTTACACATTACTGTATCTTGACTAACTTTTGAAAAATGTATTCATCCTCCTTACTAATCAAAGTAACAAGCTAAACCCAGGATGCATTCAAGGGTAAAATTGCAGTGGAATGCTTAAATTCAGATCTACAACTTTGAGACAAACAAACATTTGTTTGTGTGCAAATGAAATTCTTCAAGGCACTGATCATGAAACCAGTTTAGCACACTTTAGGTCTTCTCTAATAATTGTAACAGAACAAATGGCAGCATTGCATAGCATAATTGTTTTCCAAAATGTGATTGCTTGCTAGACGTCTTTGTTGACAATCAAACACAGTACAAAACTAATGTTGAGTACAGAACTAATGTTTTCATTTTGTTTCTTAATATGTCATTTTTGTGAAGATCAGGCAACAGAAATTCTTTGTTTTAAAGTCTTGGATATCAAGTGAGACGATCCCACATCTGACTTAGAATGTAACGCTGTATATCAAACCTACAGCTTTTTACTGCATTAAGAAGAAAAGACTTGAACACAATTGTCTAGGGATTGATAGTCTTTTGGGGTGACGTTGCTGTCTTATTAAGCTAGCACCTTCCTAAAACAATATAAATGTCTGAACGGGTTGCTCTGATCATTAGCTTGCCGCTGACAGTGAGGCTGATGCCGTTTGTAGTACGACAGCACAAAAAAATCTCCCCAGTCGGGAAAAACATGATTGACAAGTGGTGGAATTGTACACAAACTCACAACACTAACAGCTGTCGTCATTAATTTGCCCAAACTGACACAGACTAATCATCAACATGGGGGATAAGGCACATCCACTGTTTGCTTAATTTCTGGATGGGTCTGAATGACAAATTGGCTGCAGACTCCATTGCGGAGGGTAAGGAAAAGAAAACGAAAAAAAGAGGAATGGCTTGCTAGGTTGTTTCCATGCAATATTAATTCACATCTGAGAATACAGCAGCTTCACGTTGTTTTAGATCAAAAGCTTTTTTTCTTGAGCATCAGGGGAGAGTGTGTTTGAGTGTGGAGGAGGACTGCGCAGGCAGCTGTCTGTCTTTGATATTTCGGCTCATATCAGATGCCAGCCGTGTAGACTGTCCTTTGCATATACTCTCAGGCATGATCTGTCTCTTGCTCCTCCAGAAATTTGCTACCTGGGGGTGTAGTACAGTATTACAGTGTGCTTGAATCCAATTTTCATGTCACCCAAAGTGCTTTGTGTATTGTACATTGGCACATAGCCTATGTCATTCTTCACTTTCTTTTCCTCTGCACTTACATAATCACGTAAGGTTTGTGCTGTCTCGACTCCCTATTTTAACTCAATTTTTTAATTAAATAATCTCTAAGCAATCTTTTATCTTCCATGGTTCAAGTAAAATGCTGTTTCCTTACATTCTTCCCGACAAGCATCAAAATAATAGTTTACTCATTTGCAGGGAGTAGATCATTTTCCTTCTAATTTTCAAAGCTCCTTTGTGTAGGTTGAGCAACTACTGCTGACACATTAATTTCCTAACTGTGACAGAGACTGGCAATGCGAATGGCACATCCTCTGCACGCTGAGACATTATGAGACCGACACAATGGCAGCGGCATATATTTTTTAAGTCAAGTATATTTATATAGCGCTTTTCACAACATAGTATACTTATTTTGCAAAAAAGCAGCTTCACAGTATCAATCAAAACATAATAACAATGTTCGTTGCTTAGTGGAAAAACATCCACGTTTGGTAGAGCTGATCTGGGGTATAACTGATTGGTTAATTCATTTGAATATCCCCAACTGAGCAAGCAAAAGGCAACAGTGACAAAGAATCGAAAAACTCCATCAAGTGACCTAATCGGGTCCTAAAACTCCATCAGGTGACCTAAAGGTGTCCTAAAACTTCATCAGGTGACCTAATGGTGTCCTAAAACTCCATCAGGTGACCTACAGTTGTCCTAAAACTCCATCAAGTGACCTAATAGTGTCCTAAAACTCCATTAAGTGACCTAATGGTGTCCTAAAACTCCATCAAGTGACCTAATGGTGTCCTTAAACTCCATCAGGTGACTTAATGGTGTCCTAAAACTTCATCAGGTGACTTAATGGTGTCCTAAAACTCCATCAAGTGACCTAATGGTGTCCTAAAACTCCATCAGGTGACCTAAAGGTGTCCTAAAACTCCATTAAGTGACATAATGGTGTCCTAAAACTCCATCAAGTGACCTACAGTTGTCCTAAAACTCCATCAAGTGACCTAATGGTGTCCTAAAACTCCATCAAGTGACCTAATGGTGTCCTAAAACTCCATCAGGTGACCTAATGGTGTCCTAAAACTCCATCAGGTGACCTAAT